>CM061559.1:92253167-92670667 GCA_030864225.1 Capsicum baccatum var. pendulum | reverse complement strand
TTCAAAATACAAGTTCACCTTTCAAGTAACTACACTTAAATATTTTCGAGTTACTAAATCACTTCTCAAGTGACCACACTTTAGTAAATTCAACAAACACGTTCATATTTCAATTACCTACACTTAAACATTTTCAAGTCACTATTTCACTTCTCAAGTGATCACACTTTAGTTAATTTGAAACACAAGTTCACCTTACAAGTACCTAAACTTAAATATTTTCAAGTCGCTAATTCATTTATCAAGTGACCACACTTTAGTAAATTCAAAACACAAGTTCACCTTTCAAGTACCTAAACTTAAACATTTTCAAAATACTAAATAACATCTCAAGTTACCACACTTTAGTAAATTCAAAACACAAGTTCACATTTCAATTACCTACACTGAAACATTTTCAAGTCACTATTTCACTTCTCAAGTGACCACACTTTATTAAATTCGAAACACACACTTGAACATTTTGAAGTCAATAATTCACTTTCAAGTAACCAAACATTACTAAATTCAAAGTACAAGTTCACATTTCAAGTACCTACACCTAAACATTACAAGTCACTAATTCCCTTCACAAGTGACCAAACTTAACTAAAATCAAAGCACAAGTTCACATTTCAAGTACCTACACTTAAACATTTTCAAGTCACTAATTCACTTCTCAAATGACCATACTTTACCAAATTCAAAATAAAAGTTCACCTTTCACGTAACTACACTTAAACATTTTGAAGTCACTAATTCACTTCTCAAGAGACCACACTTAACTAAATTCAAAACACAAGTTCACCTTTAAAGTACCTACACTTAAACATTTTCAAGTCACTAATTCACTTTACAAGTGACCAAGCTTAACTAAATCCAAAACACAAGTTCACATTTCAAGTACCTACACTTAAACATTTTCAAGTCACTAATTAACTTCTCCACTGAACACACTATACTAAATTCAAAACACAAGTTCACCCTTCAAGTAACTACACTTAATCATTTTGAAGTCACTAATTCACTTCTCATGTGACCACACTTTACTAAATTCAAAACACAAGTTCACATTTTAACTACCTACACTTAAACATTCAAGTCACTATACTTAATCATTTTCAAGTAACTATACTTTATTTTTTGGGGGTTATTAGTACTCATTTCAAGTGACTACACTTAACCATTTTCAAGTCACAAGTTCACAATTTCAAGTAACTAAACTTAACCATTTTCAAGTGAGAAGTTCGCAATTTCAAATAACTACACTTAATCATTTTTAAGTCACTACACTTAATAGTTTTCAAATAGCTAATTAATTGACATTTCAAGTCACTACACTTAACCATTTTCAAGTAACTATACTTAACCATTTTCAACTCACTAGCAAACATTTCTAGTCACTACACTTAACCATTTTTAAATAACTAATTCACATTACAAGTCACTACACTTAATTATTTACAAGTTACTAGTATAAATTCCAAATCACTACACTTAACCAATTTCAAATAATTAATTCACATTTCAAGTATCTATACTTAATCATTTTCAAGTAACTACTTCACGTTTCAAATAACTATACTTAACCATTTTCAAGTCAATAAATTATTCATTTCAAGTCACTAAACCACTTTCAAGTAACTAATTCACATTTTAAATAACTACACTTAATCATTTTCAAGTCACTAGTACACATTTCAAGTCACTATACTTAACCATTTTCAAGTAACTACACTTAACTTTTTTCAAGTCACTAGTACACATTTTAAGTCACTACACTAAATCATTTTAAAGTCACTAGTATATATTTCAAGTCACTATACTTAATTATTTTCAAGTCACTAAGATACATTTCAAGACACTACATTTAATTTTTTTCAAGTCACAAGTTCACAGTTTCAAGTAACTTAGTTCACATTTCAAGTGACTACACTTAACCATTTTAAAGTCATAAGTACACATTTCAAGTTACTAGACTTACCCATTTTAAAGTTACAAGTATACATTTTAAGTAATTACACTTAATCATTTTCAAGTCTCACGTTCACAATTTCAAATGACTACACTTAACCATTTTAAAGTCACTAGTAAACATTTCAAGTCACAACACTTAACTATTTTCAACTCACTAGACACATTTCAAGTGACTACACTTGACCATTTTCAAGTAACTAATTCACATTTCAAGTCACTACACTTAATCATTTTCAAGTAACTAATTCACATTTCAAGTCACTATTCTTAACCATTTTCAAGTAACTATACTTTATTATTTTAAAGTTATTAGTACATATTTCAATTGACTACACTTAACTTTTTCAAGTCACAAGTTCACAATTTCAAATAACTAAACTTAATCATTTTCAAGTCACCAGTTCGCAATTTCAAGTAACTACACTTAAATCATTTTCAAGTCACTAGTACACATTTCAAGTCACAACACTCAAACCATTTTCAAATAGCTAATTGACATTTCAAATCACTATACTTAAACATTTTCAAGTCACTACACTTAACCATTTTCAACTCACTAGTACACATTTCAAGTGACTACACTTGACCATTTTCAAGTAACTAATTTACATTTCAAGTGGCTACACTTAATCATTTTCAAGTCATTTATCCACTTCTCAAGTGACGACACTTGATTATTTTGAAGTCACTAATACACATTTCAAAACACTACACTTGGTCATTATATGTTTTAATTTAAGATCACAAGATTTCAAAATGTGCTTCACTTTGTTAAACTCCGTTCCAAATTAAATCAGACAAACAAATTGAAATGAAGTACTTAATATAAATTGACAATAATGAACAATAATGCACTTCATAGTCCTACCAGTCAACCAAATTCGTAACTTAAATACAAATTAACTTGACAGTAATGAACAATAAAGCACTTGTTAGTCCTACCAGTCGACCACATTACTAGCTTAAATACAAATTAACCTGACAATATTGAACAATAAAGCACTTGTTTGTCCTACTAATCAACCACATTATTAACTTAAATATAAATTCTTAAACACAGTACTTTTCTGTTGTATATTCTGCTTCTTATTTATCTCTGTTAAAAGAGCATGAAACATCATTATTTTTAACTCAAACTTGTACCAATTTAAACTATGCCACATAAATTAGGATAAAAAATAATTACTAATCATGTTACAAATGAGAAGAGACATAGAAGGTTTGTGTCAACATAGAAGAGCTAAAACTCTAGAATAGAGTAAAAAAAATCACTTGATCTTGTTAAATATACTTTTAGTTGAATTTCTTTTGTTATTCTTATAATTAATATACCATGCTTACTGGCCTCCCAAATGAAGAAAAATAGGGATTTTAAGGAAATCTCTCATCATAAAGAATTTATTTAGCCAAATCCACAACTTTCTGTCCCCATCCTTACAAACCATATTCAGTAAAAAAAAAATAATTTTAAAAAATATTTAAATTGTTGTCCTAACTCCTAATTATGATGGTCAACTGCTGATATTCAAGTTCATGTTGTAAGCAAAATAGTTTTCAAAAAAAAAATCACATCTTTATTACCTTACGACGGTGATTTTTTGGAATTCAAAGTACCAAAAATCTCACGTACAAGATAGAAAGATGTTTTTGTTGATGGAGCAGCGGCGATAGTGATTTTTTGTTGGGTTTGTCGATGGAGCTCCGGTATTATTTTGGCGGTGATGAGACTGACTTGGATTCACCGACGATGGAAGTAGTGGCTACTGGAGGGTTTTGTTGGTTGAACAGTGTCCATTTGGTGAATTCACTAGAGAAAAAGATATGAGAGAAGGGGAGTGGGGTTCCGTCGACTGGTGCGAGGCGACGGCGGCGGCTTGATGTGGTAGTTGTTTTTCGGTGAGAAAGAAGAGAGGGCTATAGAGGCGGTTGTTTTGTTTTGAGGGTGAAAAATATAAATTTAGGGTTGGTTGTTTTGTTTAAGAAGGGAAGAAAAATGTGACTTGATCTCAACTATTGGATTAATTTTAATCAACGGTTGAGATTAAAATAATGTAATAGTAATTTAAAAATAGATCAATAATTGAATTTTAATTTGGGGTCAAAATTGATATCAATTCTGACTAAAATTGTTATTAATTGAATAAGAATTAAGCTAGAAATCAGGGCAAATTGAATTGATTTGGGCTTCTATTTAATAAATGTAGGAAAGACGTAACAACAACAACAACAACAATAATAATAATACTAATAATAATAATAGATAATGCTTGTAAATTATGGACATGTATAATTGCGGAAATGATTTAATAAATATTAGCAAAATTATGTAAAATATTATGTAATGGAAAATCAAGCGACAAATACGCAATTATACATGCCCAAAATATTATAAATTGGCAAAATCAGGCTACGAAATAAATAAATTAGAGAAAATTAAATTGATTTAGGCTGCGGATTTATACACTAATAATAATAGTAAAATATATAATATAATTATTCTAAGATTAGTTATGAATAAATTGTGTAAATAAAAATTTTACATATAATATATTACTTTAAAATCAATGATAACAATAATTCAAAATAAACACCTATAAATTATGAATACAAAATTTAAAATTGCCGATAATGATGATTACGATGATGATGATGATGATGACGATGACGATGATGATGATGATATTACATTTATATTGATAAATTGCAAAAAAAAAAAAACGATAATCAAAGTAATAAAATACTTTGTATATTTTTTAAATCATGAATGTGACACGTCAATATATGTTTGATACAAGAATAATGTGTAAAAAGTATTGATATTTCAAATTAATAATTTTGACAAGACAACAACCTAAAAAAAGTATTATCTCTCTCTCTATATATATATCAACTCTTGAATATGTACTATATACATTACATCCACAAGTATATTAACTCATAATACAACACATTCACTAATTTTAGATGACTTATCGATTATATATGTACGCTACATTTTTATAACTCTAATAATATAATACTATTACATCAACTGTATGATACAAACATATTCATTATACAAAGATTATGTTTAACGTATATACAACGGAAAATATATTTATTTTATATATTGAAACATAAGTAAAAGATACAAATTTTGTTTAACATAATTTATTTATTTCATATATTCCTCATTATAATTTTCTTACAAAATTAAAGTTTAATTGATTTTATTATATTTTAATAAAAACTGACCACAAGTGGTCTCCTTTTTACAATATTTTCCTTTTTCAAATTTTTTTATTAGAAAAGTGACCACTTGTGGTCGCTTTTATATAAATATTTTAGTTTAACTTTTAAAGAAAAGCGACGACAAGTGGTCTCATTTTTTTTTTTTTTTTTTAATTATAAAGCGATCACAAGTGGTTGGTTTCTTAAATATTTTTTTTTAAATTTTTTTTAGTTAAAATCCAAAAGCGACCATTTCTAAAATTTTTTTTAGTATAATTTTTTAAAATAAGAGTGACCACAAGTGGTCGGTTTTCTTAAATAATTTTTTATAAATCCAAAAGCGACCTCAAGTGGTCGCATTTTTTAAAAATATTTTTAATTTATTTTTTTAAATTAAAGATACCAGTTGTGCCCGCTTTTACATAATATTTTCCTTTTTTTAATCCAAAATCGATCACTTGTGGTCATTTTTTTTTGTACAATTTTTTTTATCAAACACCGACCACAAGTGGTCGTTGTTCGTATAATATTTAAATTTTTTAAAATTAAAAGCTACCACTTATGGTTAATTTTTGAAAGATAATTTTTAAAATTTTTTTGAAATGAATATTTGATAATTTTAAAATATAAAAGGAAGCACAAGCTGTGGTCACTTTTCTATGGTTGCAAGTCATGTGACAGTTCTACGTATGACAATCATTGATTCGGTGTATTGCCATATCTGTAACTTCAAGCCACAAACCATCATAAGCAACCAGAGCCACATGGCTTCCAATTCTTCAAACGAATAACAAAAATGACACAATCCCAAAATATGTCAACATAATCAGATTAACCCAAAGTCACGGCTTTCCACCATCGTGTGAGTTTGTACAATGATTATATTTAGACTTATCTATTTCACTTAATAAATAATAAGGGATGGAGGGACAGAATATTGCCTTTTCTTACTGGAAATTTCAAACCAACACAACAACTCTTCAATATCAAATATTTTCTTCACAACAACACAATAAAATAACAAAAGCGAAGTCAAAAACTCAATTATGACAACGGCGCGTGTGGAGCTTCTATCCACTAGCATATCCTAGTCAAATTATAAGAAAATACAGCCAAACACTTATCTGAAATCCATCGAAAAACTTGAACGAGCATGAATCCTAGAAAGGGAGAAAGGGTGGGTCAATGAGTGACTTAGGAGAGAGAAGAGGACTGATTTGTTTTTGACATATCATAGGTGAAAAATGATACATATAACATGTATAAATATCTACCAAGGCAGATTTACTTGGACCTTGACCCGTGGATCAGCTCATTTTCCCACTTAGCAACTATTTTAGGCAAAATTTTTTAAAGTAGGTGGATCACTCTTTGTTTTGGTCTAGTATTTTCTTGAGTACTCACCTACTTATCCTATCTTTTTCAACCTTTATACTTCTCATTTAACATAAGCTACGCATATAAGTAACTCAAATAATTAGGATGTTGGAACAAATTATTTAATAATGTATAAAGTTCAAATATGAAGGATGTTTATGCTAGTAGGTGAAGCACATAGATCAGCCATTTAGTTTACTTACTTTGTCTCACATTTACATGTCCTTTAAAGCTCATTACTCAAACTATATTCTCTGCTTTAGTGTTGTTCGATACATAGAATTTTGCTAAATTTTATCCTAATTTTCACAAATTTGCTACAACAAAGTGGGGAATTTGCAATAAAAAATTTTGTTGCAAAAAATCGAATTTTGTTGCCAAAAGTAGTTTTGGTAGCGACATAAAAGTCGTTGCATGTCGAGGCAATTACAGTCATGCCAAAAAGTTTTCGCTACAGTTAAAAATATTGTTGCTAAAAGCCAACTTAACACCACAAATAATATCGTTATTATATTTAGTTGGAAAAGCATCATATAGTCGTGGCTTGTGAAAATATTTCGCAACAATATATTTTTGTTCCGACAAATGACACTTTTTGTCAACAATTCTAATTATTGAAAAAACTAGTGAAAAAGTTAGTTAATAATCTATCATGAAGATTTTTTTCAACGATTGTTATTGTGACGATAAATTACTCTTTGCCAACAATATTTTACGTCATACAGATTTAACAACAACTTATAAAGTAGTTGCTATTTACACAATTCACTTTTCTTCGAGAATTTTTACAAATTTAAAATGTATATATAAATTATATAATACTAGAGAGGTCAATACTTAAGCACAAATGCATTAAATGTTTAATCTAGAATACTAAATACCCCTAAATAGTTTATGTTAATTTGCAAAAATAATTAAAACATCATATATCCATAATCATTAAATCCTAATGTATTATTTGTAGTAAACTAAAATATACCTCCCAATCTCCTGTGCATTATTATTTCATGAACCATGTTGACAACAGTATTGATTTAAGCAGGCCCATCCAACAAAAAAAATACTTATTTTCTGTTAAAAAGAAAATACAAAAGTACTCAAGTACGTATTGAAAAAATAACTTGTATATGTAATCACAACATATAAAATTAATGCTATAACAAAACATAGAATAAGTGCACCATAATAACTCCAAAAAGCTAAACATAAGAAAATTAATCCATCTATTGGTTTCAATATCGTGTTAAATTTGATAATGACATTGTTTATGAATAAGACTACTTCGTCCACATTCTTCAAGCCATCTTACATGTGCTGGAAGGGCCAAATTTTCAGTTGTTAGTATCCTAGATATCACTGAGCTTTAGATTATATTGGACTCGTTATGATTTCTTATCTAAAAAACCGAAAAAAAAACTAATAAAACATGTATTTGGTCTCAAATTAGAAAGAGTAGAAGTTTTGGATGCAAAATGAACTAGCTGATAGGCCGATGCAATACGGATTGGCTACAAGCACCATTTTTTTCTCCTACTCTTCTCCACATTGCAATAGATAAGATGTGATCACGTATACTAATTTTGATTTCAAACAGTGGTGATTAACCTCATATCAAAATTGGTGAAAAGAACAATGTAACTTCTAGAATGATTTCATTTACAACTAGACAAGAAAAATCTTAGAGATTTTGAAGAAATATAATTACAATATATTATGAAAGAATTGATTTAGAACTATAGCAGTCATATTGTGATAAGAAAGCAGATATAGAGCGTGGTGAAAGTTACTTGAAGTGAAGATATTGAGGATGACAGATAAGAAGCATGGCAGTTTGTTACGATCTTATTACTATGTTTGGGAGTTGAGTCCCAACTAAGATAAAAGGAGAGCTGATGTTGAGCTTATTTAGCCTTGGGCTCTCCACCTTACTAGCTAACTTTTAGGATATGATTCTTCTAAAATTGTCTCAATGAAATTGAAGTTGTGCTATTAGAGAATGGCCACCCTTTAGATTATATGAGCAGGGAACTGAGTGTTGGGCACTATCAACTTTCTATGTACTAGAAGGAGATGGTGGCCATTGATAAATGGATGCCTTACTGGTTGGAAGTCACTTCATCAACACTTACCAGTTAGGTTAAAATACCTTTAAAAACAAAGAGTATACTACCTTAGCCAGCAAAAGTGGATTTCAAAGATCGTAGGACATGACTATATATATGTAGCTGATGTGTCTAGATTTCCTATTGGTAAAGTTTAATTGTGTACTTTGTCCACAGTCACCTTTGATTTCTTAACTAGGATCAAAACATCTTACACTCACGATCTACATTTCCAAAAGTTACTCTTATAAGTGTCCACTAATGCACTCTTTAATCCTATTTACTTGTTGAAATTTGGGGATCATACAAGAAAGAAAGAATTGTGGTTGGTAGTGACAACCTGTTGTAACGGGACATGCTTAATTTCTGCATGATGGGGATATAGGAGGTCACTCTGACATTCCTCCATCTTGTACACGATAAGACAAATCTTTTATTTGAATGAATTGAAACAAAGTTTTTATAATCATGACTAGTAGTGTATAGTGTGCCAGCAATGTAAAGGTACAAATGTGAAGTCTCCAAGCTTGCTGCGACCTTTTTTTATCCCTAATAATGTGAGGCAAGATAATAAAATAGCCTTGACTTCATTAAAGGGTTGCAAAAATTCCACAATAGATCTATCATATTGGTTGTAGTAGACAGAAAAATAGAGGTACGAAGATATACTATGATGTTAGAAGGAACGTCTTAGAGAATTTGAAGAAATTTATTTTTAATACATTATGAAAAAAATTGGTTTCGAACTCTAGCAACCATTTGGTGATAACAACTTGATTGTATTTTTAATTTTGAATATCACCACTTACCGTATTGACAATAACTTTTGGTTACAATTCAATTTACTTCTAAATACTAGCTATAACTTCTTATTTTTTTTTGTATTTTCAAGGACACATAATCACCGAATTTATAAAAATGATCACAACAAACTATTAAGTTTTGGTGTCTCACACCATCAATCTCTAGATTCATTCATTTATATATAGCTGTTAATTTAAACGTTTTGGGTAGAAGAATCTGTATGAATGCAACAACAACTTCAACACAAGTTCACGTATAAACAAGAACACTTATGAAGTTCCTTAACACCTTCAACACAAGATTATAAATAATCTATCCAAGAAGTATGTTAAATTTTAGAAAAGAGATAAAACAAAATTTTAAGACCAAGTCCCCCGACTTCACGGAGTGTCCTTAAGGAATAATTCTCCTCACTGTACCCGAGGTTATGAAATCTTCCTCACAGAATAAAATGACCTTCAATCCGAACAATAGGGTACCTCAAATTGTTGGATTCAACGAACTCACTTAATGATTTGATTGATCACATAAAATATTTTTGAAGACAAAAAGAGTTTGTATTTCAGAAAATTTTCGTACCTAAACCTGTGGATGAAAGCAGGTTTATATAGCCATCAAGTGCCTCTTCTGAAAGGTGTCAATGGTTCACTTAAAAGGTGTGACCTTTCTGGAAAATCATGTCTGTTCGTCTAAAAAATGCGTCCTTTTCGATCAGGCATACCATTTCATGAATCAGCGTGTCATTTCGTTGAAGGGTTACATCTCTTCTGAAACATCAATTCGCTTCTGCACTGCATTTCAAAATAGTGTTCCCACTACTACATGCATGCATATAAATGAGGATCAAAAGACAGAAATAATTTGTTGTATTTTTCCCTTTGGTATTTTCGGATTAAATTTCTGTCAAATAAACTTTTTCCAAAAAGATAGATCTCATCGATCGAACATTTAAAAAATTCAAATCCAAATTTAAAGCTGAGCCGAACGAGTGAAGACGAAGACGGTGCGAGGCACCACCTTGTTCTTGCTTCACTATCCATGTGGAGTAAGTGCTTCTTATTATAAACACTTCAAAGTTCCCTTCTCCCACCAATGTGGGAGAATTAGTGAACTTTCCCTTACAAGAATACACTTTCCATTTTAATGGCTCTTTTTCTCTTCACTATATTTCCTCCATTTTACATTCACACTTTTCATACATATTGAATCCAACAATCCCCCACATAAATGGGGAATGGATATTTTTTCATAAAATTCTACAGACAAGTATGTGATTATCAAGCAAAGACTAATTGCATCTGGATAAATGGGTTTCCCTTTGAACGTTTTGTAGTAAACATGCATCGGATGCACTCGATCAATCGGTAGATTTGATATATTTGAACCTTTAAGCTTTAATATACATCTAGAAAACACATGTCATACAACCAACCTTTTACCGTTTATGGTTCTGACGGTTTTATTCTTTTCATCTATGAACATACTCAGTTTCATGAGAGCTTAAAGAATAGGCCTTTACTAACATTCTTCTTGAAGCGACTTACACTTTTCCCTCGCATAGGTGATTTCTAAATGTTCAATCCTATAGATTAAACTATTTGGTCAAATCTTCTAAATTTAGATAATCATTAAAAGACTTTACACCATAAGTCTTATTCTCGTTTACTAAATATTGTCTACGTTATGAGAATGGGTTGGGCATTTTACAATGTTGAACCTATCAGACACAACTTTGTTTGATCTCCTTGAACCTAGCTCTTGGGATCTCTAGTCTGCTACATAGAGTTACCACTATGCTGACTTGTCCTAGGACTTAAACCCGTTCCCTTTGATGTTCTTTTTACTCCTTCTCTAGATAGGTCTTTTGTAAGTGGATCCAACACATTATCCTTTGACTTCACATAATCAATAGTGATAATTCCACTAGAGAGAAGTTCTCTAACGGTATTATGTCTCCGTCTTATATAACAAGATTTATCATTGTACATCATGCTACTTTCCCTACCTATTGCCGCTTGGATGTCATAGTGTATATATACTGGTGCCGCTGGTTTGGGCCAAAAAGGAATATCTTCTAAGAAATTCTGGAGCCATTCTACTTCTTCACCAGATTTATCCAATGCAATAAATTCAGATTCTATTATAGAGCGAGCAATACAAGTTTATTTGGATTATTTCTAAGAGACCGTTTCTCTACCGATAGTAAATACGTATCCACTTATGGATTTTACTTCGTTCGATTCGGTGATCCAATTTGCATCACTATATCCTTTAAGTACCATAGGAAATTTATTATAATGCTACCCCAAAACTCTTTTCATTCCCATCTAATGAGTTTTATTAGGATTGCTCGTGTACCAACTCAACTTACTTATAGCGCATGCTATGTCTGGTCATGTACAGTTCATTATATACATTAAACATCCCAATATTCTTGCATACTCCAATTGTGAGTCACTTTCACCTACATTCTTTTGAAGTGCAAAGCTCACATCTAATGGAGTCTTGGCAATAGCAAATTCTATATACTTGAATTTGTCAAGTACCTTTTCGATGTAGTGAGACTATGAAAATGCCAACCCTTGTGGAGTTTTATAGATTCTTATCCCTAAGATCATATCCGTAATTCCAAGGTCTTTCATATTGAAATTGCTCTCAAGCATTCTTTTTATTGCATTTATGTCTGAAATGTCTCTACTGATGATCATCATATCATCCACATATAAACAAACAATAACTCTGTGATTTGGAGTGTCTTTAATATAAAGTCATTTATCATATTCATTAATTTTGAATCCATTTGCCAACATGGTTTGGTCAAACTTTGCATGCCATTGCTTAGGTGCTTGTTTTAGTCCATAAAGTGACTTAACAAGTTTACACACCTTATTTTATTTTCCTAGAACCACTAAACCCTCAGGCTGTTTCATATAAATTTCTTTCTCCAATTCTCCATTGAGGAATGCAGTTTTTACATCTATTTGAGGGATTTCAAGACCATATACCGTTGCTAAGGCAATTAGCATTTGAATCAATGTCATCCTTGTTACCGGCGAGCATGTAACAAAGTAATCAAGGCCTTTTTTATGTTTGAAGCCTTTTACTACATGTCTTTCCTTGTATTTGTAAATAGTACTATCCGCTTTCATTTTTTTTTGAAGATCCATTTAGATGCTAAAGGTTTGTTTACTGGAGGAAGATCAACCAACACGCATGTATGGTTGCTTAAGATTGAATCAATCTCATTATTGACTTCCTCTTTCCAAAAGGATGAGTCCGAAGACGCCATCACTTCCTTAAATGTTTAAGGCTCATTTTCTAAGAGAAATTTTACAAAATTCGATCAAAATGAAGTTGACATTCTTTGACATGTACTACGTCTTGGATTGTCATCCTTATGTACATTCTCGCTTGGTTCATCTCGAGGTCGTTTAGACCCTCCACTAGACTGTTCATGTCTAGTTTTATGTGGATAAATATTTTCAAAGAATTCAGCATTATCTGATCTAATTATCATGTTTTCATTAATATTCGGATGTTCGGATTTATGAACCAAAAATAAATATGCTTACTATTTTTAGCATATCATATGAACACGTAGTCCACCGTCTTAGGTCCTATCTTAACCCTTTTAGGCATAGGAACTTGGACCATGGCTAAATACCCCCACACTTTGAAATATTTCAAGTTGGGTTTCCTTCCTTTCCATTTATCATAAGGATTTGATTGTGTCTTACTATGGGGAACTCTATTGAGTATTTGATTAGCTATAAGAATAGCCTCCCCCCACAAGCTTTGCGGTAAACCTGAACTTATAAGTAAGGCATTCATCATTTCCTTCAAAGTTTGATTTTTCCTTTTCGTAATTCCATTAGATAGATGTAAATACGGGGTCGTAGTTTGATGGACAATTTCATTCTCTAAAAATATTTTGGTGATGGGAGATTCATATTCTCCACCCTATCACTTCTAATAGTTTTGATATTATTTTAACTGATTTTCAACTTTAGTTTTGTATTGCGTAAATGCTTCTATTGCTTCATCCTTACTATCTAGTAAGTAGACATAACAATATCTAGTGCAATAGTCAATAAAAGTTATGGAACACTTTTTCCCACCACGTGATGGTATTGACTTCATATCACAAATGTCAGCATGGATTAAGTGTAAGGGATTGAAATTCCTCTCAACGGACTTATACGAATGCTTAGTATACTTTGATTCCACACAAGTTTGAAACTTTGATTTATTGCACTCAAATTTTGAAAAAACTTCTATGTTAATAAGTTTTTGTGATGTTTTGTAATTAACATGGCCTAGTCGTTCATGCCACAAATTGGGATACTCAAGCAAGTAAGAAGAATTTGAAATTTTATTGATTTCAACATTTATTACATTCTTTTTTAATAGGCCCTCATTGAGGTAGCCTTTTCTTACATATACTTTTACTTTACTAAGTATAATTGTTTCGAAAGCAAATACATATTTGAATTTGTTCTTTTCTAGAAGTGAAATAGAAATCAAGTTCTTTCGTAACTCTGGAGGATACAAGACATTGTTAGGTGTCAACACTTTGCCGGAAGTCATCTTCAAGTACACTTTTCCTATTCATTCCACTTTTACAGTAGCAGAGCTTGCCATGTAGATTTTTTTTACTTGAGCCAGCGCAAACATTGAAAACAACTCCTTGTTAGCACAAACATGGAGGGTGGCACCAGAATCCATCCACAATTCGTGAGGATTTCCCACCAAGTGGCATTCGAAAAGCATAACACACAGATCATCTATTTTTTTCTTAGACTCAACCAGATTTGCTTGGTCTGTTTTCTTTTCTTTCTTTGGGGCACGACAATCCGTAGACTTGTGGCCAGTCTTGCCATAGTTGAAGCACTTTCCCTTGAATTTATTCTTGGGTTGATTGCTTTTATTTCCAGCTTTATTTTATTTTTTAGAGTTGTTTTGATCATCTTCTACAATGTTTGCTCCACTCATTATAGAATTGCCTCTTGAACTTCTTTCCGTCGCCTTATTATCTTTTTCAATGCTTAGTTATACAATTAAATCTTCGAGTAACATCTCCTTGCGTTTGTGTTTCAAGTAGTTCTTGACGTCTTTCCACATTAGTGGTAGCTTCTCTTTTATTGCTGTT
This sequence comes from Capsicum baccatum var. pendulum, assembly GCA_030864225.1. NCBI lineage: Eukaryota > Viridiplantae > Streptophyta > Magnoliopsida > Solanales > Solanaceae > Capsicum > Capsicum baccatum. The sequence goes on along the minus strand of CM061559.1, from coordinate 92,656,069 downwards.
ACTTGAAATGCTTCATTTACCATCAAACCTTCTGCTAGGAGATCATGGATGATCACTTGTAGTTCCTGCACTTGTGAAACAACAAACTTGTTGTCTATCATTTTGTACTCTAGGAATCTTGCAACAAAGAACCTTTTAGTTCTGGCATCCTCTGCCTTGTACTTCTGTTCTAACGCTTCCCATAACTCTTTTGCAGTCTTGGTTTCACTATATACATTGTAAAGGTCATCTTAGAGGCCACTCAAGATATATTTCCTGCAGAGGAAGTCTAAGTGTTTCCAAGCCTTTACAATCATGACGTATTCTTTTCCAGAGGTTCCCTCGGGTACCTCTGGAGCTTCCTCAACCGTGAACCCTTGAAGAAAAAGAGTGGTAAGGTAGAAAAACATCTTCTACTGCCATCTCTTAAAGTCAATACCCATGAACTTTTTGAGTTTCTTCGCTGGTGCCATCGTCGATGAAGCATTTGTGTGACTTGATATGGCAATACTAGTTGCCCCCATAGTCGTTGCAGCATTATGCATTTGTCTATCAGTCATCATATTCTTATCACCACAAGATAGTACCTTTAGTATATCAAAATACTTATTAAAAAGTTGCAACAACTTTAAACATTTCTTGTCTCTAGTTAAATGATGAAGTTTTTATGACTTCAAATTGTCAACCGAGAGATCTTTAACTTGTGATGAAGATTTTATGTCTTCAAATCACTATTTAAGTTCAAATGAAGTAGAAAGCTTAAAGCTTTAATCTTCAAAAACAACCTATACAGATTCCAAAAGTTATTATTCCTTAAGATTATTAATTTAAATGTTTTGGGTAGAAGAATTTGTATAAATACAACAACAACTTCAACACAAGTTCATGTATAAACAAGAACACTTATGAAGTTCCTTAACACCTTCAACATAAGACTATAAATAATCTATCCAAGAAGTATGTTAAATTTCATAAGAGAGATGAAACAAAATTTTAAGACCAAGTCCCCCGACTTCACAGAGTGTCCTTAAGGAATAATTTCCCTCATTGTACCGGAGGTTATGAAATCTTCCACCCAGGATAAAATGGCCTTCAATCAGAAAAATAGCGGTACCTCAAATTGTTGGATTCTACAAACTCACTCAACGATTTGATTGATGACACAAAATATTTTTAAAGATAAGAATTGTTTGTATTTCAGAAGATTTTCATACCTAAACCTGTGGATGAAAGCAGGTTTACATAGCCATCAGGTGCCTCTTCTGAAAGGTGGCAATGGTTCACTTAAAAGATGTGACCTTTCTAGAAAATCATGTCTGTTCGTCCAAAGAATGCATTTTTTTCGAACAGGCATACAATTTCATGAATCAGTGTGTCATTTCATTGAAGGGTTGCATCCCTTCCGAAGCATCAATTCTCTTTTGCACTAAATTTTGAAACAGTATTTCTGCTACAGCATGCATGCATATAAATAAAGGATCAAAAAACAGAAACAATTTCTTGCATTTTTCCCTTTGGTATTTTTAGATTAAATTTCTGTCAAATAAACTTTGTCCAAAAAGATAGATCATTTCAAAGATGAAGTCGAATGTGAAGCCGAGCCGAGTGAGTGACGACAGCGACGGGGTGAGGCACCACTTTGTTCTTACCTCACTATCCATGCGGAGTAAGTGCTTCTTATTATTAACACTTCAAAGATTCCTTCTCCTACCAATGTTGGAGAATTAGTGAACTTTTCCTTAATAGAGTAAACTTTCCATTTTAGTGTCTCTTTTCCTCTCCACTATTTTCCCTCCATTTTCCATTCACACTTTTCATATATATTGAACCCAACAATAGCAAGTCATTAAAATAAGAATTAGATGAAGTACATTTACCATAATACCATTCATAACACTTGTAGGACTTGGCTCATCTGAATTACTTGAAGTAGTAATAATGTTGGAAATTGCCGCAGGAATAGGAGGAAGGAAAGTCCATTAAACATAGAAATAAAGAATTTGAATATGATGAAAATAAGAATTACAATAGTACCAAGAAACTAATAACAAGTAATACATCAAAAGGCCGTAGCAAGTATTATCAAGTTTTCTTCAACCAAATTTCAGTTTTAAGAAAGAAAGCAATTATTCATAAGTTTATTGTCTTAAACTAAGTAAGTTCATGGAGACTATGCATATGATGTATAAGTGTCACAATACCCTCATTTTGAAGTTTCTTCTCAGCCACTAGACGAGCTTCTATGACTTCTCAATTTTTTTCTCCTCCTCAAGCTAATTTTGTACCTTTATTAGCTTGCATTCTATGTTCTCTTGTTTCTTTTGTTGTGCTTGAATTTGTTCTTGAATTTTGTTCATAGATATCCTACTTGAAGTCTTAACACCCAAATCGTGGTCACGACAATATCTTGATTTTTCTCCCACAAATTTAACAAATATAACATTTATAATAGAATCCACATCAGTACCTTATTAAATTTCTTGAATTTTTTTATCAACAAACTCTTTCAACTTATCCTACAATAAATTTGCACAAGCTTTAACTTTTAATGTTTTTTCAACAAACTCTGATTCTAGGGATAAAAATAAGAGTTGTTCAAGTACATTTGTTTTGTAGAGTCATCATCAACCCAATGTTCGTTCATCTTGTGAGTCATTTCCTAATTTTTTGAAAATTTGGTGTTTGTGTATTTCTATCAAAACAAATCAAATTATGTTATTAATCAAAGAATTAATGAAAATTCATCAACTTAAAGATATCTCATGCTGTAAAAGATACTGCATGAAAGGATTTTTTGTCCACAAATATGTTTTGTTTTGCCTTATTTGTCTAGTTCATTTCACTTATTTCCTGTGTTAAATTTGAAATCATGAAGATATTCATATTTGAATATACCAAGTAGAATTAAAAATTAATTATTTTATAAAGTTAACCCAATAAAGGAATTATTCCATGATTAAGAAGATCATCTCTAGCTAAGGTATATTGAACCAGACATAAGAACAGTGGATTCAAAACTCAATAAATACAAAGAAGATCCATCATTAGCTACTAGGGAGCAGGGAAAGTTTCATTGAAATGTCTCATTTATGTGAATTCTACATGATCAAGAGACATCGCTACTATTTGGCTACACTCACACAACATGTTTCCATCCACTGATAGACTATCCAAATGGGGAATTGATTTAGATATGAAATGTACGTTGTGTCAAGGTAATATTGAAACAAAATATCACATGTTTATCTTCTATCACTCACTAAAACTTCATGCTGTAAATTGCTAGCATGGATCAAGGTACTAATTCTATCAGTAAGATTGGGTGTACCGACTTGTCATAGGCAACAACAAATGCGAAAGAGAGATCTCACTGTGCACAACTCCTTCGAATCTTATATGTAGAATCTGTACATGCCACATGAGAATAAAGGAACCTGAGAACATTTCAAAAGAAGATATTGTGATCATGTAGATACATAGAGAACATATATGTGTAGTATGAAGGTTCCTATGTCTGCTAGTACTAGACTTCAACACCTTCTATATTATCTTTATAACTTAGAAGAGGTGTCGTATTTGAGTTTTTCTTCTTTTGGACAGAAATCTATAGTTAGATTGATATGAATTTGTAAGACATGATTGGTGGTTAATGAAAAACGTTTTGTTTCCAACAAAGTTAACTCCATAAATTTAATGCATTCCTAATTACTTTAAAAGAGTCTGACCTAAAATATTGTACCAAGAATTTCCATTCACCTTCATCAAGCTCCGTTGGCATGTTTTGAAATCTTTCCTCCTTTGTAATAAATTTCTTGAAATGCTTGTGGTGCCTACCATGCCTGTATCAATACAAATTCTTAGTTGTTTCAAGTGTAATATTTCGATTGTGTTCTATGAAATTGGAAGGTATCCCGTGCTCAAAAAAAAGTTTATTTGCATTTTAATAAGACTTAGATTGTGTAATTAATTAGTCAATTAACTTCTACAAGATCCCTTAAATTGAAAAATAGAAGAAAGGTTAGGCTCACACTACATTTATCAAAACACAAACTATTATATTATCTACCAAAAGGAAAAGAAAAAAGGAGGGTTGAGGAGAAACTCATTTTTTGTCCCATAATGTATACTTTTAGTCTCACCAATAATCCATACTCCCTCCATAGAAAAATGGCATTCAACTTTAACTTTATTGTCTATTAAAATAACTAAATTGTTCAACTAAAGAAATTTATTATATAATAAAAAATAATATTTCATTATGCTAACTCTTCCTTGTTTAAAAGGGCTCTTGTTACAACAACAATAAAAATAACATATCCAGTATATTCTCACCAAGTGGTGTCAAGGAGGGTAAGCTTACATGGTCCATACCACTACCTCGTAGGTGAGGGTAATATGGATAAATTTGTTAATTGAATATCATGTTAAGAATCATGAGTAAACATCAGTCGAGGATAAGAGATCAGATAAACTATTGCAATACGACAGTGATTCACCATGTTCTGGATCTAACCTTCCCCAATCAATTATGGAAGGTCATTTCCATTGAATTTTAGTTCTAAAAGGATATTTCAATAGAATTTAGAAAGGCGTGAGAATACATAAACATAAGTCAAAAGGGATGTGTTCCTGGTCGAGTTAGATGTTTGATAGAAAGCCAATAGTTATGAAGATATAAATACCATATATTAAAGTCATCCAGGAGTGAATGGATAAGGTTCACATATAAATGAGATTGGTTGGGTTGGATATCACTAGGGAAGAATGTCTTTTCAAAGATTGCAGGTATCATGGCTACACTAATAAAAACTGATAAAGCAACAACTAACAAAGAAAGGTTGACTTATGATAAAATTCTAATGGTGATGTCCAAAATATAGAGCGTCCAAAAGGGGTAATATTTAAAAATGAGATAGGGAAAATCTAAAAGAATCTCATGGAGTATGAATGAAACCCAACTTTGTATAGTAGATTTAAAGCTTTGGCCATGAGCTGAAGGTTTGAGTAAGACAACAAAGAGCTCAGGAAATAGTAAACAAAGCTAACAAAAGACCTAAAGTGAAGGAGAAAGAAAACAAAATTATGTGAAAGGGAAGTAAGATGAACTGGAAAGAGATCTGATAATGAAGTTTAGCCTTTTAGAAATGTTACATCTTCTTGTATAACTTTTAATATGTTTAGGACACCCACTACAACAACTAACACATATGAGATATTGAGGAAATAAATGAGAAAATACTGCTACCTCTACAAAAAGTAAGAATATGGTTAATAAACCCATTCCAAATAGATAAAGTGGAATTCTAAAATTTGAAAAGGCAAACATGATAAAAAACTGGAAGGATATGCATCTTTTCATGCAAAATTTGACTGTACTATTTGATCTCTTGGACACAAAGATTAAGATAAATAAATCTAATAAAGCATCTCATATTCCTTATAGTAGTTGATATTTTACTACAAACCTTTATGAACATTTGAGAGAGAGAATTTGGATAGAATAGAAACTAGACATATTTGATGTAAACATTCTGTATAATGCATCTTAGATGATTCATAATGAAGTCACACACAGGCCCAAGGATAATATTTTTTACGATAATGGTGTATGATTATAATAATTATGGGATGAGGAGAGATTTGTCAAAGATATTGAGAGACTGGGTAACCAAATAAATAAACCTTAGGTAGTCATTGATTATTTCAACTATGAGTTTAATATAAATGAATGGGTGGACAGTCCATTCACTATAGTAGAAATAAGGCATTTCGAGAACTGTGTTGGGGTTTATGATTTATAAGATGTGAAATCATCATGATCCTACTTTACATAAAATAGAAAGGAACTTGATAATGCCAGAGTGCAGAGCAATTCATAGTAAGACCAATAGTACAAAAAATAGCCAAATGTCTGTAACTTATCACAACTTGAACCAGGGCCTAGTGGTGATGGGTATCTCAAGTTCCACTAGGATCGGAGATCACCCCTGTACCTAACCAAACCAAACATATCATCTTCCAAGGTTGGATGAATTTCAAACATATAACAAGATAGCGTACAACAAACATAAGAAAATTCAAAATATGCCTATAACCGATGACTATCCAAACAACCCACCGACACCGTTCAATAACCACAATAATCCAAACAAAAACTTCTAAACAAAAAATCAAAACTAAATATCAATGAAGTGTCGGGACATGCCCCCGACTATAACAAAAAAACAATTAAATAGTTTAAGGCATAAGAGACTAAAACATATATTGCAGACTTCTTATGTATGGAAGCTCACCACTTCAATGTCAACTCATGAGTTTATCCCGAATCCTAATCACTGAGCAAGATAAGTAGAATTATGACCAATTCCTACATTGCATAGCGATAAAACATCGAAAGAAGGTTAGCGGTTGGAGTGCTAGCATAAAACTAAGGGATAAGGTTAATATAATGACATGGTTAACAGTTCAAAATCATTCAAAAATAATGCACATAATTAACTCTCTCTCTCTCTCTATATATATATATATATTACACGACTTAACATGCACCATAAAAATTTAGCCTGAATTGTGTAACTCAAACATCATAACATGTACCCACAGGATATATGGGCCCCATCTCTTACCCCCTGGTCGGGCCTCAGTGCATGCAGCCACCCAAACTGGAGAATAATCTCATATATATACATGGAGAACTCGAACCTCCCAATCATATAGTTAGGTGACTTAAGCACCCAATCATGTAGTGATTTATGGAGGACTCGAACCTCCCTGGTCAATTTGACCCTACGTCAGCAAATGAGATTTTCGGTATGGGTCACTCGGTCCTCCACTTTTATGAATCAGCTACAAAACTCCCATTAAATCCCAATTAAAACATTTATCACATAATACTATTCATTGAACCATAATACACATTTAGTCATACTTTGTTGGAATCGTCATACCAACTACACTTACAAGGTAATATCAACATACCAAAACAATTATTATATCTTGGGAAAATGATATTGAGATTGGCATTGAGAAGGTTAATATGAATGAGTGTTTTAGGGATTATGTAAATTTGGAAGTGGGATTGGTTGGGCCTCATTAAAAGCACTTATGTACATTATGTTTAGATAATGATATGTCTGTGAAGTCATTTAAACTTGTGGAATAGTATGAAGATGAGGAACAGGAATCCTATATTCTAAAATTTGCACCAGACAAGCAACACAAAAACATACCTCACTTTGAGCCCGAGTGGTTTACCATGCACCATCCATTACTCGATTCATTAATTTTTGTACCACCACCCTATGAGCAAAGAAAAAATATAGATGCGAGGTAGGGGTGATATTCATATCCTCAAGGTGGAGAAAAAAGTTTTAGTGGGTCGTGCCACAATACTAAATCAGACATTGATTGGGCTGAAACCCAAGTTAAGACAGGTTTTATTTTCAGTATTTTTAGTTTTTACTATGTGGAGTTTTTGTTTTTGTTGGGTCACAGGTTGATGGGATATTTGAGTACCAGAAATTTAAGCTAAAGAGCATGGTGAAGAATAATTATGGGGTCCTCAGACCCTCTTAATGTATAAAGATGCTACTAGTTAGGCCTAAAGGCCTCAGATAGTGTTTTTATCTCTACTTTGGGGATAAAGTAAATTTTTAAGTGTGGGATTGGGGATTTCTTATGGTATAGGAGTAATTTTGAAATTTTTTCTTGTTAGAATAGGTAATTTGTTCTTGTTGGTGCTATATGTGATTGCATGATGCAAGTTTTTTTGAATGTAAAGAGAAAGTTGATGGTGTGAATTACTACTTTTTAGACTCCTGGGCTCTAGTTTATAACTCTTGTACTTGTTGGATTAATTTTTTGAATCATGCTATTATTTGGTTGAGAGTCTATGATGATCCTACATGAGTTGAGCACGCGTCATGTGCGTGTAAGGTTTTGTGTATTCCTTGTTAAAGTTGATGTTTAGAACTTTCCCGATGTGTATGCAAAGTGAAACAAATAGTATGGGTTTAGGAGATAATATAGGCATTTCTTTGACAATCATGTTTCATACAATTTTTTTATATTTCTTTGTGCGTAATCCTACTTAAACCCACTGAGTCTTTAGCTTATTTTCTTTGGCAGCCTAATATGTAGCCTAATCTTTTTTTGATTGACCGTAATTTGATCCAAATTTTCTATGTGCTTTAGTTGAGTTAAGGAGTTTTAAATTCAATTAGGAAAATATGAAATTAAAGCCCTAAAGTTTGTGTTAAGGTTAGGAGTGAATGAAATTTGTGCAAAAAAAATTAAATCATTTATTAATAGAAGATACTCCCTTCCCTATTATATCTGAATGAGCTTAATTAGATGGGGTAAAACAAAAGATATGTATAGATAAAAGTGGTAAAAGTGGTTGTTAAAAGTGAATTGAATAAAAAGTGTGATGTATTAAAGTTCTTACAGAAGGTAGTTACTATTCTTAGGCAAAATAGTTCCTACCCATTCCATAGCCAACATTAGAACTCTTAAAGACCTATTTAACCTAAGCTTCATCATTCTGATACTGGTGGAGTACTACACTAAGTGCAAGCCTATGGTTCATCTTGTATGCCTTGTGAATTTTTTGTGAGATAGAGCGTAACTTAATTCTTATACCCATTCTGTGATGAATTGCATCTATGTGAGTTGTTATGGGTAACAGTCTTGTGGTAAGGGCACATGTTGGATGATAGTTGGCTTATTTGTATGATCTCTTTGATTGAGCAATATGTATTAGTTTTCCAACTTGGTGAGTTAATTCTTGAGGCTAGGATGTTTTGTAGTAGTGTTCTTGAACTTCCAACTGTGTATAACATGCTTAGTATAAGGACTTGCATTATGTGAAGTAAAATATAGTAATAGCTTGAGTTTCTGGATTGTATTAGAAGTGTGCAGTCTTCTCTGAATATGATGCTTATATTAAAGAGCTGTTTGAGGACGAACAAGGGTTTAAGTATGGGGTGATGATCTGAGGTGGATTTATGCACCTCAGAGTAGTAATCTGGGCTTATTTAGCTTTGTTTTGAGGACTTCCTATGTGATTAATGTGTTAATAATGAAATAAATGAGAATCTATATTTTAAAGTACTCTAATACATTGTTTAATGTGTTTTCCAAACAAGTTAGGACTAAAATTTGTCACATAGAGTTCAACTGAGAAAACTATTGTTACTAGCTTGAGCTAGGTGTTGTTCTAGTTAATTTTGGTAAATTCTAGTGTGTGTGACTAGTTAATAAAGGCATGATTATGTAATTATGTGTGTAAAAACTTGTTTATAGTGTTTAAAGTTCAATTGAAACAATCTCAGAGTTAAAACCATGTTTAAGATCAAAAGGGACAAAACTAGTATTCTTTGCTTAAGTTTCGAGTTCACCGTCTTGGATGTTATGTTGTTTCGAACTATTATTCGTGGTGTATGATGTTATAGAATTATTTTAGAGTTGATTATATGATATATGGATGATAAAAAATCTATAAATTAAGTGGAAACAACACCACAAGGCTTATAATGGATGGATAAAAGCACAGGATGGGATTTGATGTAAAACGGACACCTTTGATGTCCATGGCGTGTCGTGGACCCAATATACTGATATGGGGCATGTTACATGCATAGGGAGCTTCCTAAGGGACCCAAATCAGTGTTTATCTTATATTAGGGTGTGCTTCACGCACCCTAGGTACCACGATAAGTGGTACGATGCAGACCCATGTCAAAATCGAAAAGAATTGTCCTTCTATAAATAGGACACTTGAACTTGATGAGAAACACCTTGGAAGAATTTAAAACATTTTGGGAGGCCTTAATTTAATTTTTTTTTTATGGATTTTAATATGTATTCTTCTACCTTGATTACGATTATGTCCATGAGCGGCTAAAAGCCCTTTGCTGGGGTTAAGGCCAAGAACATGATTACTATCACTTTGAATTGATTTGGTTTTGTTTACTTATCATATTTGGTTATTTATTTATCCTTCTTATCACTATTTTAAGAATTATATACCCTTATAATACATCTATATTAAACTTGTGAGCCTATAAGGGGGAACAAGAAGACATTATATGGGGATAAATAGAGTCGGATTATAACCTTCTGCATAACGAAGTTGTAATTTGCACTTAGGATAGGAATATACCTAAGTGAGCTATTTGGTTGATTACGGGATGAAATATAAATACATTTAGCTTAGTACTAGCATCCCAACTGAACAATGTAGTTGTGGGTCTAATTTAGATAGAGGATTAGAGGCCTGGACATCCAAAATCATAATATCAACCCTGCGAATCATCAACAAAGATAAGTAACATAACTAATTAAGTTCAATAAATTAGTATGATTATTCACGGACCTTAACCTTGGGTTTCCCATCAAGGATTGTCCAAGGCATTTACCTTCGACATTGTCTACATTACTTTTACTTTACAACTCTGAAACTCTTTTGGTTACTTTTACACCACTTTAATCTCAATAGTGAACTAGAATTGGATAGTTTCTTGATACAAGTCCCTGTGGGATCGATATTCGGCTTTATTTAAGACCACTTCATTACTTGGTGAGAGCACATAAACTTGCGTGTGCGCTTGGACGCAACATGCATACATTGTTGGTATTGTCATGCCAACTACACTTGCAAGGTAACATCAACATTCCACAATAATTATCATCTCTTGGGGAAATTGACAACCCCTCTCCCCCCGGTTTTAATTTTACAAATTTCTATATTTCTCATAATTGAAAACTAATTTCATACTATGGGGTTGGATTTATAACAACTTCAAAAGTCACAAGTTTAGGAAAATCACAATTCCCTAGTTAATTCACCACACCCACGCACCCACAAGTTCAAAACCGTAATTAAAGAACGAATAATCATATGTAAACCGTAAGAAAACATAGTTCAACAACAAGCATTCAAAATCCTCAACCCTTGTTATAAAACCAACATGAATAACTCATGAACAATGCTTTAAAACATATGCTTTTATCAAATTAAGAGTAACATGCCATAAACATTAAGAAATTTGGAGTGATGATGATAGGCGGATTTACACGCCTATATCAATATATTTTGCCCATATTTTAGCCTAGTTTTGAGAACTAATTATCTATTTCATGCAGTTTTAGTCCTTTTTCCTGTAAATGAGCTAACAAACATGATTAGGAAAGTTTCACGTATAAATGATGCAAAATAAAGCATTTTATGGCTTACTTGACGCAAAAGAAAGCTCACAAACGAAGTAGAAGGGAGCTGGACGCCTAAGGACCAAATCTGCTGCATGGAAAATCTGTCCCGGGCTAAAACAGCATTTCTGAAGACTTTGGGGACTTACAGACACAAAGCTGGATTTTTACAAAGATACATTAACCTAATACAATTAGGTTATGTATTTCACTATTCTATTTGGATTATGATATTGTAACCTTAGCCTAGTACATTTGGGTCAAGGATTTCATTAGTTTAGTAGGATTTGGTTATTTATTTCATTAGCATAGTAGGAGTAGGATAGGAGTATTATAAATACCCTATCATGCTAGAGATTTTTAATTAATTCCTCCCTTAGTGGAGAGAACAATCATTCTATTCTTCACTTAATTCAACAATTAATTTTCTTCCATCCCTCTCATCTTCCACCACAAACACTTCTAATCTATTCTTCTATTCTTAAATTCCACAACAATAGAATCGTTACTTGCTAGGGAATCACCAAAACCACACGCCTATCACCTACTTCTCACGCCATCAACCACACAAAACGTGATATCCTTCGCATTCATGGGTAACTAAACCTCTTAGTTGGGGTTATGGAAGCCGAATGAGTTACTATCTATTGCTGTGAGTTTGTGAGTTCAAGACACGTATATTGCTTATATAATTATTCTCTTCATCTTAATCTACATTCTTTGCGGTTGCAAACGCAAGAATACGCCAGTCTAACATTTAACTTGTTTGAGAGAAAGGTTATTTGTCTGGAAAAGAGATAATGTCAAGGTAGTAGGACACCCTTTCCTATTAAAAAGCTAGTGCCGTAACTGGACTAACCTCTTGGAGAATTCGTACCGTTAGACACGCTTTAAGCTCGCGAGAGTTAAAGTGAAATAGTCCTTGTTTAGGTTGCGAGACGCTTGGATTTACTATCGACTACAATTCTCTATAAGCAATTGCATGTCAAGACTCTACACACTCATAGCCAATAGAGACGTATACCTCAGAAGGTGGACATAACCCCAACGCTTCAATTCTCATTGTTTCACAACCTATGAAATACTCTCTTTTTACTTTGCTATTTTCAGCTTTTATTTCATTACTTTCGTTACACATTACAATCCCCCCTTTTACGTGACTTGCACTAAAAGTTTAGTAATTTTACTTACTTGTTGGCCAAGCTATTCCCTGTGGGATCGACACCCAACCCAGGTTGGGTTCTATATTTTCTAACGACCGCTTTACACTCCCACGAGAGCTGTAGATTGAGCGTTATCAAAAATTGGCGCCGTTGCCGGGGAATACGAGTGTCAATCAAGTTCGTGATAATTACTAGACCCTTTGGTCAAAGATTCTCGTACTTTTACTTTTAGTTTTTGTTTTTGTTTCTTGCAGGTTTTTCTTTTAGTGCATGCCCCATGCTAGAAGTTCTGGTCAACCGTTATTACCAATCAATCCGGAACCACAACGAATTAGAAGAATGGAAGCACAAGCTGAAATCGACAGGATGGCTGCTCAACACGAGCAAGCAAGATTAGCTGCTCTTGCCGCTGCTCAAGTCCAACAACAAAACATTGATAATCCTGGGCGAGCAACAAATCCTGACGATGAAGATTTAGGTGATGACGAGTTACTAAACCCTAGGCGTGATGCTGAAATTATAACACCTGCCAACCGAAGAGGTCGACAAGCTCGGTATAGGTATGATCGCCAACCGTTGCAACCAGCTTTCGACGATGATGATGATGATCTTGATGGTGCCGGAGCCACTGGAGCTATAATTCCACCACCATTAGCGCCCGGAGCCAAGTTCAACATCACTAGCACCATGATTCAGTTATTGCAACTCAAGGGATTATTTGGTGGACTAGCAGGCGATGATCCGAATATGCATCTCATCAACTTTATTTCTACATGCAAGTCTTTTGACAATCCTGGTGTTGGTCAGAATGCTATTCGATTACGTCTATTTCCATTGTCTCTGTCTGGGGAGGCAACACTATGGTTGAATGGGCTGACTCCTGATTCAATTACAAATTGGAGGCAATTGAGAGACGCTTTCCTAGAAAGATTCTTTCCGCCATCCAAGAGGGCTCAATTGAGAGATGAAATCAGCAACTTTTGTCAGCTTCCCTCTGAAGCTCTTCATGAAACATGGGAGAGGTTCAAAACAAAGCTAGCGAGATGCCCAAACCATCACATAACTAATGTTCACCTCATGGAGATCTTGTATAGAGCCTTGAATTCAGTAACTAAACCAGTGGTGGACAACGCAGCTGGAGGTTCTTTTATGGACCTTACCTTTGGTCAAGCAAGCAATATGCTAGATCGCATGACAAAGCAAAGTAGAGCTTGGCATACCAGGGATTCTGAGGTAGCAAGCCCCACTTTATCTATTGGCATGTCTGCAGACCAAAGAAGAAGAGAAGAAGAACGTGAGCAAGACATGGCGCACATGAAAACGCAATTGGATCTTCTGACAAAGAACTTATTATCAGGGAAGACCAAAAAAGTGAAAGCTGTAGCGCTAAAAGGAAGAGACGAATCTGATTCTGAAGAGGAGGCCAACTACTTGAACAATTAGGGGGGTTTCCGTGGGAATGCCCAAGGAAACCAAGGTCGGAACTATTATGATAAATCTGGAAGCAAAGACCAAGGTAGTTGGAAGAAAAATAATGAAAAGAGTGGTTTGTACGTTCCCCCTGGTAGACGTGATACCACCACATCTAATTCTATGGAAGACATGATGGCTAATTTATTGAAAGGAGTGGAAGCAACGAGCGCAGGAGTGAAGGAGGTAATTGACGATTTGGCCTCCATGAAGCAATTTGTTGATTCTCATTCCACTTCTATCAAGCAAATAGAGCAGAAATTGAGCCAACTTTCAGCAACATTCAATCAAAGAAAGGTTGGCACCTTACCGAGCGATACTGTGCAAAACCCAAGGAATGATGGGTCATGCATGGCCATCACTACCAGAAGTGGTAAGGTGCTGGAAACTTCAGCAAAAGGCAAGCAAGTGGTTGACGTAGCAGCAGACATTGACGCCACACCTAGTAACGTTACAAGAGAAGAAGCCGCAACAACTACTTCAAACGTCAAGGATGTTTTACCTAGTGATGTGCAGCCTGAAAAAAATGATAAACGGAAGCAAGAGGAGAAGAAAGCCATGGAGAGAACACTTCCATACCCACCACCACCTTTTCCACAAAGATTGAAGAAGGTGGCCGATGACACTAAGTTCAGCAAATTTATGACTATGTTGAAGCAGCTGACCATTAATGTCCCATTGGTAGAGGCACTTGAACAAATGCCTGGGTATGCGAAGTTTATGAAAGATCTTTTGACTAAGAAGAGGGCAGCAAGTTATGAGCTGAAAGATGATGTGCATCATTGTAGTGCAATTGCTACCCGATCGATAGTTCAGAAGAAGGCCGACCCCGGAGCTTTCACGATTCCTTGCACCGTCGGATCTTTGGACTTTGCTAAAGCATTGTGTGACTTAGGATCCAGCATCAACTTGATGCCATTATCGATCTACAAGAAGTTGGGGTTAGGAGATCCTACACCAACTAATATGAGGCTTGTTATGGCGGATAGGTCGGTAAAACGACCGGTTGGTATTCTATGCGATGTCTTGGTGAAGGTATCTTCATTCATATTTCCAGCAGACTTTGTCATCTTGGATTGTGAAGCAGATTCAGAGGTTCCCATAATCTTGGGACGCCCTTTCCTTGCTACAGGAAGTGTGCTCATAGATTTGAGAGCTAATGAGCTTTTATTCCGAATAAATGACGAAGTGGTTCACTTTGATGTTTGCAAATCAATGAAGCAACCCAAAGATCTGAGTGTATTTTCTGTGGCTGATGTTGTCTTTGATGATGAGAAAGAGTTACTTGCAGAAGAGCGAATTCTTGATGATCCTTTGGAGGTTTTGCTCATGAAAGGAGAGAATGATGATGCTGAAATTTCTGATGAAGATATTTGTGCTCTATCGGGATTAGGGACATATCGCTATACCCCCAAGAAGCTGGATCTTGATCTCAAAAATAGACCTTCACCACCAGCTAAGCCATCTTTTGAAGAACCACCCACGTTAGAATTGAAGGAGCTGCCAAGCCATTTGAAGTACGCATTTTTAGGAAGCGGAAACACTCTTCCAGTCATTGTGGCAACCGATTTGGGTGAGCAACAAGTTGCAGCTCTTATTGCAATCTTACGCAAGTATATTAGAGCTATTGGATGGACCATTGCGGATATCATTGGTATTCCACCTGGGATTTACACTCATAAAATTCAGCTCCAAGAAAAGTGCACACCCACCATTGAACATCAAAGACGTCTAAACCCACCAATGCAAGAAGTGGTGAAGAAGGAGATTATCAAGTGGTTAGACGCAGGAGTCGTGTATCCTATTTTGGATAGTACATGGGTAAGCCCAGTACAATGTGTTCCCAAGAAAGGAGGCATGACCGTGGTCGCGAATGCAAGGAATGAACTTATTCCACTCAGGCCCGTTACTGGATGGAGAGTATGCATGGACTACCGTAGGCTGAATTCTTGGACACTCAAGGATCACTTCCCCATGACATTTATGGACCAAATGCTAGATCGATTAGCAGGGAAAGGATGGTTTTGCTTCTTGGATGGTTATTCAGGTTATAATCAGATTTGTATTGCTCCCGAAGACCAAGAGAAGACAACGTTCACATGCCCATATGGTACGTTTGCCTTCAAACGCATGCCATTCGGGTTATGTAATGCACCAGCCACCTTTCAACGTTGTATGATGTCTATTTTCTCTGATATGGTAGAAGACACTTTGGAGGTATTTATGGACGACTTTTCAGTTGTTGGTGAGTCCTTTGAAGCATGTTTGGCGAACTTGAGCATGGCATTACAAAGATGTGTAGAGTTCAACCTTGTGCTGAATTGGGAGAAGTGCCACTTCATGGTAAAAGAAGGAATCGTTCTTGGGCACAAGATCTCCGATAGAGGAATAGAGGTTGATCGCGCAAAAATAGAGGTAATCGAGAAGCTGCCACCTCCAATTTCGGTGAAGGGAGTTCGTAGTTTTCTTGGCCACGCCGGGTTTTATCGTAGATTCATCAAAGACTTCTCCAAAATTTCTAGTCCATTCTGCAAACTACTGGAGAAAGATGCGAAGTTTGACTTTAATGAAGATTGCTTAAAGGCATTCGAATGCCTTAAAGGAAAACTCATTGAAGCCCCTATCATGGTAGCACCAGATTGGACGCTCCCGTTCGAAGTCATGTGTGATGCTAGTGGTGTAGCCGTTGGTGCTGTTCTTGGACAAAGAAAGGAGAAATTGTTTCATCCTATCTATTATGCAAGTAAGGTCCTAAATGAAGCCCAAAGGAACTACACCGCTACTGAACAAGAGCTCCTAGCGGTTGTGTATGTGTTTGAGATGTTTTGTGCCTATCTATTGGGTACTAAGGTGATCGTTCATATAGACCATGCAACTCTTAGGTATCTAATGATGAAGAAGGATGCAAAACCAAGGCTGATTCGATGGGTATTGCTGCTGCAAGAGTTTGATATCGAAGTCAAAGATAGAAGAGGTTGCGAGAACCAAGTGGCTGATCACCTATCTAGACTTGAGAATGAGTATGTGGCGCAACCAGAAAATCAGATTGATGATGCATTCCCTGACGAGGAGATACTAGCGACCACAATGGAGCAATTACCATGGTATGCCGACTTTGCAAATTTCGTGGTGAGTAATGTGTTACCTTCCAATTTATCTTACCACCAAAGGAGGAAGTTTATGCATGACGTTCAGCACTACTATTGGGATGAGCCATATTTTTTTTGAAGATGCGCGGATGGTATCATTCGACGGTGTATATCCCATAAAGAAGTGCCTACTATATTGGCAGCATGCCACACTTGGCAAATTGGAGGACATTATGCAGGGAATCGAACGTCCAGGAAAGTCTTGCAAAGTGGTTATTATTGGCCTACAATATTTAGAGATGCACATGACTATGTGATAAGGTGTGACCAATGCCAACGTCAAGGTGCTATTTGAAAACACCATGAAATGCCCATGTCCAAAATTCTGGAGGTAGAACTCTTTGATGTGTGGGGTATTGATTTCTTGAGACCATTCGTGAATTCGTTTGGAATGAAGTACATCTTGGTTGCTGTGGATTATGTGTCAAAATGGGTTGAAGCTGTAGCATTGGCCGACAACGAAGGAAAGCGTGTTGTAGCATTTTTAAAGAAGAATATCTTCTCTCGCTTTGGAGTACCTCGTACTATCATAAGTGATGGAGGATCTCACTTTTGCAACAAGCTATTCAAATCTGTATTGGCCAAGTATGGAGTCAAGCAACACAAGGTAGCTACGCCTTATCATCCCCAAACCAGTAGACAAGTTGAGGTTTCCAACCGCGAGATCAAGCAAATCCTTGCCAAGACGGTTAATGCGAATAGGAAGGACTGGTCTCGAAAGCTAGATGATGCACTATGGGCGTATAGGACTGCATTCAAGACACCCATTGGCATGTCACCTTATCAGCTAGTTTATGGGAAGGCTTGTCATCTACCCATCGAGCTTGAATACAAGGCATTGTGGGCATTGAAGCACTTGAATCTGAATTGGGATAATGTGAAGAACCTGAGGTTGGAGCAGCTGAACGAACTAGATGAATTTTGTCTCCATGCATATGAAAGATCAGATTTATACAAGGAGCGGATGAAGAAGTATCATGATCAGCGGATTGTTCGACGAAACTTCCAAAAAGGTGACATGGTACTACTCTTTAACTCCAGACTCAAGCTCTTCCCAGGTAAGTTAAAATCAAAGTGGTCTGGTCCATTTAAAGTCATCCAAGTCTACTCGTCTGGAGTAGTCGAATTGGAAGACAATGATGGTGTTGTCTTCAAAGTGAATGGCCAACGTGTTAAGCCATATATCGGTCCTCTTGACTCGATGAATGATAAGGCCATCACTTATCTCGAAGAAGTCTAAATACACGAGATTACTACGTCGAGCCACGACAATAAATAAGGCTCTAGATGGGAGGCAACCCATCGTTTTATTGTTTTATTGTTTTTGTCGTTTTATCATTTTATCGTTTCGTCGTTTTAGTATTTTTTCTTTTTGATAAATGAAAAAAAAAATAAAAAAAATAAGAGTCGTGCCACGACCAAAACTAAGGCGCTTGGTGGGAGGCAACCCATCGTACTAATCGTTTTCATTTTATTTTGAGCAAATATAGGTGCAAGAAATATGCGACGAGGAGATTGATCTCCATCGACAATTTGGACGCATTGTATGGTAAAATCGGTAAGTTAGGAATGGTGATGCATAAGGCGATGAATTGAGCCTTTCTCACGTCAAAATAGGCTTCGAGGAAGGCTAGGCCTTGGTGAAACTAGGCCACGAACGATGCACAACCTATCCTATAGCCTAAGGTCTCGGAATCTAGTGTGCTATACACTATGCGCCGCCTATTCCTAGGTATGCTTTTGACTATGCGCCGCCTATGCTATGGCATTTGGTCTCAGTATCTCATATTCCATAGACTGTGCGGCACATATGTCTACAAATGCCATAGACTATGCGGCGCATATGTCCCATTATGCTATAGACAATGCGCCGTATATGGCATTGATATGCTAAGCATTATGCGCCGCATATGTGGGAATTTTGTCTCCAAAACCGATTGTAAATGGGTCAAAACCCGACCCATACTCTTCCTATAAAAAGGGGACTTAGTTTATAACACAACCACATTAGAAACAACCCTAAAGGCGCCGCATAACCCTCCAAATCGTCTCAAAATTTTCTTCTTTTGCTCTTCCAATTCACAACAACTTCTCCACAAGCTTCAAGCAAGTAAGTACTCTCTTATTCTTCATCTATTTATCGTATGTACTACGTTTCTATGCTTATTATAAATTGCTAAATCATGTGAGATTGGTGGTGATGTTCATGTGTTTGGATTATTGTTGCAAAATCATGTGAGTGAACATATACGTAGGGAATTCTTGACTTGTTTCCGACTTGAATTTTGTTTCGAACGCATTGTTATGATATTTGCTGAATTGATATGGCTATGAATATTGCTTAAGAGTGTTGTTTAGATGCTTACATGATAGAGTATCCCGGCCATCGGGATAAGATTATAGTGCCTATCGTCTTAGGAGGTTGTGCTTGTTGTAAGAATAACGATTCTATGTGATAACCCCTATGTCGTAGTGTTGCTATATCCACCATGAAAGTAGTCCAATGGCTGCAAACAAGTGATGCAATGCTGATTTTCTTGTCGGAAAATAATCCTAAAACGTATGTCGACGAAATCTGAGTACTCGACCACTTTCACTTCATTGATTTGTGCTAACGAAACTAAGTGTGGGGTGGTACCCCTAGTGCTTGCATATAGATTGTATCAAGTGAGATTGTGCTGAAACTTACATTATTTCTAGTCTCAGGTACAATGGCACCTAAAGCAAGGCAAGGCAAGGAGAAGGCTACCACATCCCAAAAGGGCAAGAAGAGAAGTCGAAAAGACCAAGAAGAATCATCCTCAGCACACCTACCACGCAGAATGTTCGGAATAAAATGGGTTCTTGAGGAAGAAGCCAAAGCATGGTACAGCAGCAACAAAGAAAGAAAATATGTGCACGTCGACTTGATCAACAAGGAGACCTTAGCAAAGAAGGAGCCGCGAATGTTGGCAAAAATAATGGCTTTGAAGCTGGATTTCATCTTCCGCGACATGGGAGAGTGTAATCTTGACTTAACAAGAGAGTTTTATGCCAACTGTTCACCGAATACAACAGGCAATGAAGTCAAAATTCGGGGCCAAGTGTTACAGCTTACCGCGGATTGGATCAACTCTTTTCTTGGCTTACCTCCAGTTGACACAGCACCATTCAAAGAACTGTACAGCAGGACTCCTTACAGAGCAATACGACACACGCTTTGTGGAAGCAGATCGATGGCAAGATGGGGCAGACATAAGGAAACAGGCCCTCACAATACCTTCCCCTATGCTCCACTAAATAGGGAAGCAAGAATCTGGATGCGCATTCTCAACTCATGCCTTATTCCTGGAACTCAATACACCAAGATATCGAGAGATAGAGTGTGTTTGGTCTATGCTTTGATGACAAATGTCCCTATCAACTTTGGGGCAATCATTCGATCTACCATGAGTAAGGCCAGACTCCACAAAAGGTCCCATTTCACATTCGGCAATTTGTTGACAGCAATGTTGCGGAAGGAGGATATCGAAGAGGAACCAACTGACCACAAACTCCCACATAACCCAAAGAAGGTTGACCTCACCAAGGTCAAAGATGCTAAAACAACTCATGGAGTCAACCTTACTACTGCGGAGAGACATGCTCGTGACAAGAGTTTCTTCCGTCATCTCTATGGCATGACACGATTCACTATGATGAGTGGTGGACGTATTCCAACTGCTGAAGATCTCCAACAGCTGGACCATGACTACCCAATGAACATGCATGCATGGGAGATGTGTGGAGTGGGTGTATATTTTGAGGAACCGTTAGACGATGATGTGCCGACTGATGATGATAGACGCTTGCCTGATTCTGACGAAGAGGAGAACTCTGGCGACGACTCTTATGATGATTTCGACGAAGGGGGTATGACCCCCGACATTGATGAAGGGTCCGACTAACCAGGTTCTTCGTATTTATTTTCCACTGAGGGCAGTGTCCCGTCTAAGTGTGGGGTGGCAGAATCGCATGCTATACTTCTTTGTTTGCACCTATGTTTGTATGTTTGTTTGTTTAATTCCGTTTTTTTTTGTTTGTTGTTTATTTCGTTTGACATTTTTTTTAGTTTTTTAGGAGTCAAATTTTTTCTAGCTTCGCATGAGATTATAACAAGAGTATGTGCTACAATTATGACTATTGAGACGTTTAGGCTCTAGTTGTGACTCATTATGTGATATTTTGTGATTCAATTCCTTCAATTGTTGGGTCGAGAGTCTATATTACTTCCAATCAAGTCGACCATGTGCCTTGTGTGTGTGAGATAATAGTATATTCTATGTTTGTGGCTGATGCTAGAACTTGCCTGGTATGTATGCAAAGCGAAAATAAGGAATGTAAGTTTAGGATATGATTTAGGCATTTCTTTGGCAACCTATACATGTTTACCTTCAGTTTTACCTACCCATGAACATCATCCTAGTTAACCCTTTTGAGCCTTTAGCCTATTTCTTTGACAACCTTGTATGTAAGCCTAATCCATTTTCTTTCAAGACCATAATTTGATCCAAAATCCTGAGTGCTTTAAAGTGAAAAAGTCATGTGACAACATAAGAGGAAATTGGGCGAGTATGATGCTTTAAATTGTAATGGTGCTTGAATGTGTTATGAAAAAGAAAGTGCTATCATAAGATGTATGTTGTGAAAAGAAAAAGGAAAGGAAAGCTGAAAAGTGAGTTGTTCTTAGAATTGAAAAATAAAAAGAGGAGAACAAGGGTGGTAGAATAAAGGAAAGAAGAAAGGTTGAAAGAAAAAAGTGTGAATGATACAAAGTGATGTATTAAAGCGCTTGGGAACCTAGTCACTATTCTTGGCCAAAATAGTCCTACCCGTCCCTTAGCCTACATTACAACCATCTAAAGACCTACTTGATCCTAATCTCAACATTCCGACATTTAGTAGAGTACTACATTAAGGGCAAGCCTATGGTCATCAGTTGCTACATATGAATTCTTTGTGAGAGTGATAGCAAGGACACTTTGATACCCATGTTTGAAAAATATGCTATACTTGTGAGTGATTATGGGTAATATATGGTGAGACACACATGGTTGATGAGTTTTGGATAGTTTTGTATGATTCTATGCACTTTAACATTTGCATGCGAGTTGATCACCATCACGAGTCTATACTTGAGATTAAATTGTTTCTACTTATAATCGGAAAACTACTCTTTGTTGATAATTGTTGTGCTTATCTTGATAAATGTTTTGTGTTGTTGTTGTAAAAACCTTAAGTCGATGCTTAGAAGGACATGATATGTTATTCGAGGACGAACAAAGCTCTAAGTGTGGGGTGTTGATGATAGGCGGATTTACACGCCTATATCAATATATTTTGCCCATATTTTAGCCTAGTTTTGAGAACTAATTATCTATTTCATGCAGTTTTAGTCCTTTTTCCTGTAAATGAGCTAACAAACATGATTAGGAAAGTTTCACGTATAAATGATG
Source organism: Capsicum baccatum var. pendulum (assembly GCA_030864225.1). Lineage (NCBI taxonomy): Eukaryota > Viridiplantae > Streptophyta > Magnoliopsida > Solanales > Solanaceae > Capsicum > Capsicum baccatum. The sequence goes on along the minus strand of CM061559.1, from coordinate 92,633,626 downwards.
CAAAATAAAGCATTTTATGGCTTACTTAACGCAAAAGAAAGCTCACAAACGAAGTAGAAGGGAGCTGCATGGAAAATCTGTCCCGGGCTAAAACAGCATTTCTGAAGACTTTGGGGACTTACAGACACAAAGCTGGATTTTTACAAAGATACATTAACCTAATACAATTAGGTTATGTATTTCACTATTCTATTTTGATTATGATATTGTAACCTTACCCTAGTACATTTGGGTCAAGGATTTCATTAGTTTAGTAGGATTTGGTTATTTATTTCATTAGCATAGTAGGAGTAGGATAGGAGTATTATAAAAACCCTATCATGCTAGAGATTTTTAATTAATTCCTCCCTTAGTGGAGAGAACAATCATTCTATTCTTCACTTAATTCAACAATTAATTTTCTTCCATCCCTCTCATCTTCCACCACAAACACTTCTAATCTATTTTTCTATTCTTAAATTCCACAACAATAGAATCGTTACTTGCTAGGGAATCACCAAAACCACACGCCTATCACCTACTTCTCACGCCATCAACCACGCAAAACGTGATATCCTTCGCATTCATGGGTAACTAAACCTCTTAGTTGGGGTTATGGAAGCCGAATGAGTTACTATCTATTGCTGTGAGTTTGTGAGTTCAAGACACGTATATTGCTTATATCATTATTCTCTTCATCTTAATCTACATTCTTTGCGGTTGCAAACGCAAGAATACGCCAGTCTAACATTTAACTTGTTCGAGAGAAAGGTTATTTGTCTGGAAAAGAGATAATGTCAAGGTAGTAGGACACCCTTTCCTATTTAAAAGCTAGTGCCGTAACTGGACTAACCTCTTGGAGAATTCGTACCGTTAGACACGCTTTAAGCTCGCGAGAGTTAAAGTGAAATAGTCCTTGTTTAGGTCGCGAGATGCTTGGATTTACCATCGACTACAATTCTCTATAAGCAATTGCATGTCAAGACTCTACACACTCATAGCCAATAGAGATGTATACCTCAGAAGGTGGACATAACCCCAACGCTTCAATTCTCATTGTTTCACAACCTACGAAATACTCTCTTTTTACTTTGCTATTTTCAGCTTTTATTTCATTACTTTCGTTACACATTACAATCCCCCCTTTTACGTGACTTGCACTAAAAGTTTAGTAATTTTACTTACTTGTTGGCCAAGCTATTCCCTGTGGGATCGACACCCAACCCAGGTTGGGTTCTATATTTGCTAACGACCGCTTTACACTCCCACGAGAGCTGTAGATTGAGCGTTATCAAGTGACATTGATTCTTGAGCCCTTAGATGTCCAACTTGATAAAACTCTAGCTTGACTTGCTTGAGGAAATTTAGACAGACTTTTAGAATGTTTAAAAAGTTACTTTTTTTTTTGAGTGCTAATAATACCATAAAAAGGGTTATAAGACGTGAGTTTTAATTTGGGTAAGAGGGAAAATGTCCAGAATACCCTTAACTTAAAAGTTAAAAAAGTTTCTCCATTGACTACGGGTGAACCATTGACTCGTAGCTACTCCTTATGACTCGTTAGCACTATTCATAACCAAGATAGTTTCAAGGACCCCCACACACTATTGAACCTACGAATCAACTGGTACCTCTCATAATGAGACCCTACGATTCGTATAGTCCTATCGTAGTTAATAGAAAACCCCAATATGGTAAACACTACACATCCTACGATTTTCATCCAACAACTCATAACAAGTCCTTATGGCTCATAGTGAGCCACTCATACTCAGAGCAAAACTTAGCCGCTAAATTTCTTATTTGGTTACGATTGGGTCCATAAACCTATCAAGACCCCTAATAACTTGTACCCCCAAGTCATTCTTAGGATAGTAACTTTGGAACCATTCACTGGACACCTTACGACTAGGGTCACCTAACCTATAAAGACACATTACGACTCGTAGGATGAGTCGTAATCAGGGAAGAAAGCTTAGAACTCGAAAAAAGTTTTAAGGACCAAAAATTCTGGGCATTACATATAACTGAAGTACAATTTATGAGTGAGGGTCTTTATAAAAATGATCATTATCCAGTCATAATTGAATGGGAGAATGTAAATAGGGATGAACGAATCTTATTAGCTATTTTACCATCTTGAACTTGAAACCTAGATTCCAAGTCAAAACAAATTCCTATTACTCCTATACCATTGCAGGCCTCATGGATGGTTAGAAACATAATTGCTACTCAGAGGGTACCAATTAAAACTCAAGTAATAAAGCAATAATGTAAAGCTACAATTAGAATGATTACTTACTTCTTCTAAGAGATAGAACTAGGATGAGATGAAAATGTTTAACGATGGAGAATAGAGCAAGACAAAAAGTAAAATTCTTATTGTGGCTACAAATTTAAAATGGCAATAGACTGACTAAGAAAATGAGGGATCAAGGTAGATTTATATTGCAATTTATGTTTAGGTCCCCTATAAACTATAGAACATTTATTTGTACATCGTGAATATGCAGAAAACTTATGTCAAAAGCTCATCAGATGGATGGAAATATGGTATGATGCACATAACTGAACACAATATGCGAAATGGATAATCAATAACTAAAAAAACATAACTCAGAATGCTCAACTTTTTTGAATGATGTACACAGAGTTCAACCATGCTATATGGACCAAAATAAATCAATGAACTTTTAAAGATAAAAGTAGGCACTGGATGATGTTAGATAAAGAAATAACTTTTCTATGTTGTGTAAGGGATACCCTAAAAATTATAACTAGACTAGAGTGAAGAAACTTAACTGGAAAAAACAATAAAAAATAATATGTAATAGTTACTCCGAAAACAACTATACATGATATTTATCTAATAGGATTTGATAGTACGTAAGTTTCAGCATATTAGAAAATCTTATGCTTTCTTATTTAGTTTACAAGGAAATGTGGTTCAATGCTCTTCATTCAAGGACCTAAACGCTATTAATTTAAAATAAACAAAGTGAAATTACCTAAACACGAGCAACAGTTCTATCTTTTGTAAGATTTGGAAATTCCTTCTACTTCTTGACATCACGCTTAGCATGTTGGGAAAGTTTGAGAGAAATTTTGGTAACAAAACCATTATCTCTAGAACCTACTGCTTCTATCTGATCTGGTGGAATAATAACCTTCAACTTTCCATTATTATTGATTTTGCATTTCTTTTGATTTGAAAACCCTTTTGTTTTTCCATTTTTTTATCTGTTGTCCTTTAGTATATATGAAAATATTTAGATGTATAGTAAACAAAGCGTGCAACTATATACTTTTAAGAAATACTTTTAACAAATGAATGAAATTACCTTGTTGTGGGTTTGAAATTACACCAGTCGATCCAACAATGCTGGAGACATGCATGTCCCTAGTCATGATCGACTAAAACTCATATTAAAATTAATTATGTTGTTGAGGACTAATATAAGGTTTAAAAAATTGTAAAACGCTAAGAACATTCAAATTAATGAAAGAAACTTTAAGAAATAAATAAACTTTTAAAGAAAAAAATAATACCAAATAAAAAGAAGTTAGAATTAGAGACTACCCATATCAGCAACATAATAAAAAAAACAAGTCTTGTGATGAAAGAAAATGTGACAAGCAATATTGTCCGAAAGATTTATCTATAGCCTCTAAACCAATTTATTTCTCATTATTAAATGAAAATGCTTCAACACTTACTGTATCAATATCTTTTCTTTGGATTCTAGTGGAATCATTTTCTTATTCTACTTGTAGATTTGTAAAACACTCTATATTTTGGTCCTTGAAATTTTTTTGAGTTTTTAAACTCACTGCCCAAACTATGACTCTTCCTATATATCATAATGAGTCATTGCGGGTCATAAGGACCCAATTATAGCCAGACCAGTGTGATAACTTGATATTACTGCCTTGAATACAATCGATGGTTACAAGTCATAAAGACTCAAAATAATTCCTATGGTCCTCTCCATAGCCAAATCAGTGTGTGCTCCAAGTGTTTTTGCCTTGACTAAGACTTGGACGCGACGAGTCATAGGGTTATCTGACGAGTCATTTGGTGCGAATCATAGGGTCACCAGCTAAGGATCCTTAAGCTATTGTCTTGACTGTGACTCACGGTGACGAGCTCTAGTATTTCCTCACGAGTTGTATAGTGACTCGTAGTCATTGACGACAATTTTTCAGCTTCTAATTTAGGACACTTTTAATATTTCCCAATTTCCCCAAATCATAACCCACGACTTAAAACCCCTTTAGGGTGTCATTATCACTCCAAAACAAATCAAAATAACTTTTAAAACACTCTTAATTCTTGAAGGTCAAGATACTTAGGGTTTTCAAGAAGTTGATCTATTAGAGCTTCCAAGGGCAAAATTTTCTCCATAACTCCTGATATTTTAGGCATGTGACTCTACCCCTAAATTTATTTTACTTAAAGCATAAAATTATATGATTGTTTATGTGGATTTGAACATGAGTTTTGATATGAGTTGAGGGTTTCGGAATGAATGTTTCTTCAATTGTTTTCCCATAATTTATTATGCATTGTTCATGCTTTATATATTGTTTTAAACTTGTGGTTTTCATGGGTATGGTGAATAATCTAAGGGATTGGATTTACCCAAATTTTGTGATTATTGATGATTAAATTAGTAATAACACCCAACCCAAATTTTATGGAAGTGGTTTTGAGTATGAGTAAAATTGCATTAAACTACTTTCAGAACAATTGCATGATGTAAAAAGGCTATTGAATTATGACAGTTTGATTTAATGAACAAAGGGAGTCGGTGATCCCACCACCTTGTATTAATAAAAAAGGGAGTTATTTTCCAGAGTTAATGGAATTGTAATGGCATAATAATGTTACCTTACAAGTGTAATTGGTATAACAATATCAATAGTATATGTCTAAATGCGTATTATGGTTCAATAAATGGGAATCTGTGACAAATATTTTAATAGGGCTTAAAGGGAATTATATAGAAGGGCTATGAAAGTAGTGGTCCCAAGGGACCAACACATAAATTTACGTTTGTAGGCTCGAGGGTCTAAATAGCTAAGGTTTCGAGTCCCCTTACTTGTGATCGGATGGTTCATTTCCAACTTACTATATTATTGGGAGGTTTGAGTCCCATATATTACATTTCATGATTAGGTGCTTAAGTAACCTTTAGTATATGATTGGGAGGTTCGAGTCCCCCGCACATATATATAAGATTATTCTTTGTTTATGCGGCTACAAGCACTAGGGCTTGACTAGGGTGTGAGAGCTGGAAACTATATAGCTCGTGTGTACTATTATATAATGGTTAATCTATAAAATCCTGGCTAAATTTTTAAAGTTAATGTTAAGCGTTGTTCCCTATCCCAGTATTTTATATAAGTATATATGTATGTACACATGTATGTGAACATATATATTGAGTTGAACTGGGTTTTGAATTGTCATTACTTTATCCTTATACCCGAGTTACATTCTAGTGATTAATCCACTAACCATCTCCAAATGCTGTATCCTTACACTATATAGAGTTCAAAGACAATCCTACTTTTCTTGTGCAGTGTTAGGTAGATTGTCTCAGTTCATCAATCATTTGTGGTGAAGTGGTGAGCTTTAATTATCTAAAAAATTTGATCATTCTATTGGTTTCCTTGAATTAACTAAAATTTAAAACTTCACATTAACATTATCATTGTCATTTTTATTGCTAGGATTAGGGGCATGTTGCAACGTCGGTTATTTTCAAGTTAGTAGAGTCTTTGTGGATATTATTGTAGATTGGGTATCGATGTTGACATTCTTAAAGGTTTTTGAGTTTATTAATTTCCTATCTTATTTTATGTTTTGAGTTCAGTCGCTGCTAGGTGTTTTTCTGTGTTGACTAGGAAAAGAGGGTGGTCTCTGGTCCTCAGTGGACTTTGGATACCCATCTTGGCCAGGGCCTTGTTCGTGTTACAAAAAAGATGGTATTAGATCCTAGGTTTGGTGTCATTGGGTGTCCATAAAGCTGTGTCTAGTAAAGTCTCTTTTATGGGTGTGTAGTGCACCACACTTTTAAGGAAAAATTTACAAGCCATTTAGGAATATTTCCTTTTATTGTGATCTAACTTTGGGCTTTAGAGTATAGGATCTTAAATCTTCTCCAATACCCATTTACTGACATTTTTAATTCTGCCTCCTAGAAGATCTGATGCACATGGAAACTCTTCTTCTCCGTCTGAGGCCAATGTTGATTGAGCTTGTTCTACTTATGTTGTTCTAACCCGGTCTAGGGCTCCAACTCCTGATTGTCCTCGTGAAGTTCCCCTAGTTCCCCATAGCCCTCCTCAGACACCTCAGGCTGATGTATCTAAGGCTGAGTTTTTATAGTTGATCAATTTGCTTACCTAGTTAGTGGGCTCTCAGACTGAATGTGTTACTTCTATTGCTCTATTTTCTGATATCACTAGAATTGGTCAGTTTTTGAGGTTGAGTCCTCCAATTTTCACTGGTTCAAAAGTTGAGGAGGATCCTTAAAATTTTCTTTATGAGATAGGGATGCTTTTTAGTGTGATGCATGCTTTTGACTCTGAGAGTGTTGAGTTTGCTGCATACCAATAGATGGATGTAGCATATCAGTAGTATAAGGAGTGGGATAAGTCTAGGGGTGATGATGTGGAGTTGGCAGTATGGGATGAGTTCTTAGGTGACTTTCTAGATTATTTATTTCCTAAGGATTTAAGAAAGGCTAAAGGTGAGGATTTCATGAATTTCAAATAAGGTAGGATGACTCTAAAAGAGTATGCCCTTAAATTTCACCAGTTATTCCATCATGCTTTTGAGCTAGTGTATTCTATGATAGCTAGAATTAGGAAATTCACTTTTGGGTTGTCTCATAATCTAATTTTTGAGAGAAAGTCTGCCTTGTTGAATGAAATAATATGTATATCCCTAGACTTATGGTGTATATACAACAGGTTGAGGAGGAAAAAATAAGTAGGTAGAAATTGGGAAGGGAAATAGTAAGAAGTTTTAATATTTGGATCAACGTGAAGGTCAGAAGTATTGTGGTAGACATGCTGGAAAATAGTCTACGATGAAGTAGGTCAATTTTTATTCTTATTCTACAGTTAGTTCTCTATATCCTAGACATCCAGTGATTTCTGTTTCTAGAAAAAAGGATGGTCCCAGGCGATGAGGATCTAGTCTTAAGCTAGTGGAGCTTAGTTAGCCTCATCTTATCCCCCTTACCGATTCTGTGGGCAGGTGCATCATGGATTTTGTTAGGAGGGGAGAAACAAGTGCTTTAAGTATGGTCAATTAGGCCACATGAAAATGAATTATCCTTTGGGTTATGTTGCTACTGGTAATAATAATGTCCTGATTGTTGCTTCTTTAGCTCCTATACCAAAGGGTGCTACTTCTGGCTTCGGCACTAGTCGGAATCACCTTTATGTACTTACCACTCTCCAGGAATCTGTGACATCTCCATATGTTGTCATTGGTATGTTACAACTTTTTCCTGTGATATGTATTGTCTACTTGATCTGAGGTCTAAGATCTCTTGTGTGACCCCATATATGGCTGTTCATTTTGGTTTTGGTCCTAAGAGTATTTGGACCCACTTTCTGTCTCCACCCTGGTGAGTGATTCTATTGTTGCTAAAAGAGTTTATTAGGGTTGTATAATATCTATCTGTGGTAGAGAGACTATGGTAGACTTGATAGCATTGGATATGATCGATTTTGACATTATTTTAGGGATGGATTTGATTCATTCATGTTATTCCTCTCTAGATTGTCGAACGTAAAGGGTCACTTTCCAATTCCTAAGTGAGTCAGTGATTGAGTGGGAAAGTAGTTCCCTAGTGACTAGGGGAAAGTTCATTTCATATCTTAGAGGCCGGAGGTTGATCTCTAAGGGGTGTCTATACCATTTAGTGCATGTTTATGATTCTAGTTTTGAAGGTCCTTTATTTAAATCTATCTATGTGGTTTTTGAGTTTCTGAAAGTTTCCCTATTGATCTTTCTGGTTGAATGTTGTGACCTTTGTAGGTCATGTTGTATCTAGTGAGGGGATCATGGTAGATCCAAAAAAATTTGAGGTGGTTAATAAGTTGAGGAAGATCATGAAGATCATATCCGTTACCTAGATTGACTCAAAAGAAAGTGAAGTTTGAGAGGTCAGGTACTTGTAAAGGTAGTTTTGAGAAGTTGAAAGATAAACTAAATTCTTCTTTGGTTTTGACCTAGCCCAAGGGTACTGAGGGCTTTGTTTTTTTATTGTGATGAGTCCCGTATAGGACTGGGTTGTGTGTTGATGCAGCATGTAAGGTTGTGGACTACTCTTCTAGACAGTTAAAAGATCATGAGAAGAATTGTCCGACGCATGACAGTGAATTACTGGCTGTGGTATTGTCTTTGAAAATTTGGAACTATTACATGTATGGGGTTCATGTTGATATCTATTCAAATCATAAGAGTTTGCAATATTTTTTAACTAGAAGGAGTTGAATCTCAGGAAAAGGAGGTGTCTTGAGTTGCTCAAAAACTATGACATAAGTCTCCATTATCATCCAGGTAAAGTTAACATAGCTGTTGATGGTCTTACTAGGTTGTCTAAGAGAAGCTTATCTCATCTGGATGAGGATAAGTGAGAGTTGGTGAAAGATATTCACTATTTGGAAAATTTTGGGGTTCGTCTCTTGGACTACAAATATAGAGATGTGATTGTGCAAGAGGTGGTGAAGTCATATCTTGGCACGAAGATGAAAGAGAAATAGGTTTTGGATCCTATCTTGATGCAGATCAATGATAATGTTGGTTAACAAAAAGTGATGGCTTTCGAGATCGGTGGTGATGGTATCTTGAGGTACCAAGGTAGGTTGTGTGTTCCTAATTTTGATGTGTTGAGAGAGAGTTTCTTGGCTAAGGCTTATGAGTCGAGTATATTGTTCATGTTGGTTCAACGAAGATGTACCACATATAAAAGAGATCTATTGGTAGAATAACATAAAGGGAGATTTCCCCAATTTTGTGGCCAAGTGTATGGTTTGTCAACAAGTGAAGGTGGAGAACTTGAGGCCTGGTGGGCTATCTCAAGAGATTAAGTTGCCCGTGTGGAAATAGGAAGTGAGTAATATGGATTTTGTAACCGGTCTTCCTCGGTCTTGCCATTAGTTTGATTTGATTTGGGTTAATATGGATAGGATGACTACGTCTTCTCATTTCTTACCTGTGAGGACTAATTATACTAATGAGGATTATAAAAGAATGCTCATTTGGGAAATCATCAAGTTGCATTGTGCGCCTGTCTCTATTATATCTGATCGCAGTACATAGTTCTTATCTAACTTTTAGTATTTTTCAGAGAGGTATGGGAGTAAGGTGAGCCTTAGAACCATTTTCCACACTCAAAAGTATGGACAAGCGGAGAGGACCATCCATACATTGGAGGATATGCTTTGGTCGTATGTGATCGACTTTTGTGGTAGTTGGATTGATCATTTTCCTCTCATCGAGTTCGCTTATAATAATAGGTATCACTCTAGCATTGGGACAACTCTATTTGAGGCTTTGTATAATATGAGATGTCATTCTCCTATTGGGTTCTTTGAGGTTGGCGGGGCTTGGTTGTTAGGTCCTGATTTGGTTCATCAGGCTATGGAGAAGGTGAAGGTGATTTGGGATAGGCTTAAGACCACTAAAAGTCCTATGCGGACATGAGGTGAAGTGAGTTGGAATTTGAAGATAGAGACTGGGTGTTCTTGAATTATCTCCCATAAAGTGAGTGATATGGTTTTGAAAGAAGGGGAAGCTCAATCCCCATTATATGGGTCCATATTTGATTTTGAAGAGAGTGGGTAATATGGCTTATGAATTAGCGTTGCCTCCTTGTTTGGGGTTTTATTCACCCCATTTTCATGTTTTTATGATGAGAAAGTGCATGGGTTATCCTACCTAGGTGGTTTCATTGGAATGTATTGGTGCGTTAGACTCTTTGTCATATGAGGAAAGTTAAGATTTTATATCGGCAAGTATGCCGATTATAGACTAAGGATGTGACTTCAGGGAAGGTTCTATGGAGGAACCAAAAGTTTGGAAAAGCTACTTGGGAAGTTGAAGAGGACATGAATTCCAAATACCCATTCTTGTTCCCTGTTCCAGATAATCGTGCATAAGGTATATGTTAATTTTAGTATATTTATTTTCTATCTTTATTAAAAGTAAGTGTGGTTATATTCCATGTTTGATCATTTTGAGGGATGCCTTCTTTCATCATTCAAGGATGAATTATCATAAATAGGGGGAAGAATTAAACACCCCTGGTTTTGGTCCTTGAAATTTTTTTGAGCTTTTAAACTCATTGCGCAGACTACGACTCTCTACGAGTTGTAACATGTCGTTATTGGTCATAAGGACCCAACTGTATCTAGACCAGTGTGCTAGCCTGATGTTACTTCCTAGACAATGACTGGTGGTTATAAGTCATAAAGACTCAAAACGAGTTGTATGTTCCTTTCCATTTCCAAACCAGTGTGTGCTTCAAGTGTTTTTGTCCTGATACGACTTGGAACCTATGAGTCAGAGGGTCATCTGTCGAGTCGTATGGTGTAAATCGTAGTATCACCAGAGAATGGTGCATTAGCTATTGTCTTGACTATGACTCGTGGTGACGATCCATAATGTGTCTTTACAAGTAGTATAGTGACTCGTAGTCACTGACGATAACTTTTTAGCTTTTAATTAAAGACACTTTCGACATTTCCCCTTTTCTCCAAATCATGGCCCACGACTTAAAATCCCTTTAGGGTGTCATTATCACGGCAAAACAAATCAAAATAACTTTAAAAACACTCTCAATTCTCAAAGGTCAAGTACTTAGGTTTCCAAGAAGTTTATCGATTAGAGCTTTCAAGGGAAAAATTCTCTCCATAACTGTTGCTATTTCAGGCATGTGACTGTACCCCTAAGTTTTTTTTACTTAAACCATGAAATTATATGTTTGTTTATGTGGATTTTAACATGGGTTTTGATATAGGTTGAGGGTTTTGGAATGAATGTTTTTTAAACTATTTTCCCATGATTTATTATGCATTGTTCATACCTTATATATGGTTTTAAACTTGTCGGGTGCATAGAAATGGTGAAAAACTAAGGGTGACATGACCCGAACTAGGGCCTAGTCAAGCCGCTCATGTCAGGTCAAACCCAAATCGGAGACCGCCCCCAATACAAGTTCATAACACCCCTGTACCCTATGTCAGATAAATTATGAACATATAACAAGATAGAATAATTATAATTGAAAGGCATTTAATAAACTTAATAACCATAACCATCCAAACATCCAACCAAAAATTCAAATGGTGTCCGCCCCAATACCAATATCAATTCTAAGGATGACACTAATACCGATACCTCCCATGCCCATAGTAGTCACATAGTACCTCTAACCCAAAAATGAAAGATCCAGTCGGTACATGTCCCCAACTATATCCAAAACCAAAGTCCAAGAAACAAAAACAAGGTAAAGAAGTCCATAGCATGAAATAGAGTCTTTCGAATCCTGGAAGCTCACCACTTCAGTCTGACACAAAGATGTCCCTGATTCCATGTTACTGAGCAGGAGGAGTAGTATGGCCGGTTCCTACATCGCATGGGGATACAACTTCCTAAGACTATCAGCGTAATGAATTCTAGCATTTACTCAGGTATAAGGATAAAATAATACCATTATACAAAACCAAAGTAAATAACCATATGCAATTATATACATATATACATATATACCATGGCGGAAAAGGGAACTGGGTATAGCATGCATTTAAAATATTAACCTGGGTTGTGTAGCTTGACCATTTTGAAACTACCCACGGGCTTTATGGGTAAAGTATTACCCCCTGTATCGGCCCAGTATGTGTAGCTACACGAACCGAAGATATCAAAGGGGCCAGGGGCCAGGGATTGTCGTGTACCCTTAACCCTCTATGATGCATATATACAAGTATAAACTTTTGGGATTCCCATGTACCCCACAAGTATATTGTCACCATGGCGAACCCTCATGTTGATAAACATGAGTATCCAATGTCTGTCCATCGATCTCACACCATCTCGATTAGCTATCACAATCTAACATTATTGTCCAATTAAAACCTTTAGCACATAATTAAACCACCAATTCCAGAATTTAATAAAGAAGGCATTATGAAGTGGTATCATCTTACTGAATATATCTTGCAAGCAATGTCATTATCAAACTATTAGGGGATCCGATGTACCCCACATGATTTCCAATTAAACCAAAACCATAGCCACCAAGGCCTTTTTAAAATCATTTAAAATGAATCAAACTAATTTAAATTCCATTACCATACTATTGCAGTGAAGATATTTCAATAAAAGTCAAACTATTTGACAAAATCATTCTTATTGGCATTTTATCAAACATGTCGAGGAAATGTAGTTTCCAAAACCAGATTAATAAATCAATTGACCATTACCATGAAACCACATGTTCAAACCTGAAAACCGTAAGAAAACATGGGAAAAATGTATCCAATAAAGAATAACCAAAACCCCTGACCTATATTTCAAAACACAATCAATACCACAATATTACTATGAAAACCATTCATTAAAGTATGATTTTAGTTGAACTAAAAATGAGGGAGGTGTAACATTCCTTAGATACGAAGGAAGACGTAGAAAAACTACCCTTAAAATCCTTAATTGATCACCTTGAAGAAAACCCTAGCCTTTCTTTAACCAAGAGATTGAGAGAGATTTCAGAGTGTTTAAAGAGTGTTTGATTGTGAATAATATGTTAAGAAAGACCCAAAAAAAAGTTTTGATGTTGCAGCGTCAAGAGGGGTTAAGAGGGGAAATGTTCAGAATACCCCCAACTTAAACTATAAAAATATCTGTAGGTGGGTACGATTTGGACCCCTCATTCGTACTCTCATAATGCAAGTGGTACCTTTTACTCATATCTTGATCAGAAAGTTGGACATCATATTCTGTCCAATATAGGACTCCTTCCCCTAACTCATACCCTAACTATATGACTATTACCCTTTAAGTCATACCCTAAGTAGAAACATCTAGGCTAGACACTGGAACTTATAGTTGGACCCTATTTCTCATATCATGTATATACAACTCATAAGGAGTCTTCACTCACTAGGAACAAACTTTGGCCAGTATCATACTGACCAATATATGACTAGGGTCCCTAGACCTGTACCCATACTATGCGACTAGCATGGTGAGTCGTATGATCAATAGAAGTCTCAAACCTCAGGAAATTTCCAAGGACCAAAACCTAAGGTGTTTCAATTCTCCCCCACTTGGATCATTTGTCCTCAAATGATGGAACAACGTAGTACAAATATGATTTACACCCAAATACCTTAACTCTGACATTTAACTAAGTTAGAAAACAAAGATGCAAGAAAATCAATCATTCCTTTAACTAAGTTAGAAAACAAAGATGTTATGAGGAACACATACCTTCATCATGATTTTTCAGAGCAAAAATAGAAATGATTACTCAGACTTCATGTCCTCTTCAGCTTCCCAAGTAGCCTTTTTAACCTTGTTGTTCCTCCATAGAACTTTTACCGAAGACACATCCTTGGTCCACAACCTGTGAACCTGCCAATCTAAGATCTTAACTGGGACCTCCTCATAAGAGAATGAATCTGAAATACCAATTATCTTCATAGGAATAACTTTTGAAAAATCACCCATGAATTTCCTTAATATTGAAACATGGTACACTGGGTGAATGAAGCTCAAACTATAAGGCAACTCCAACTCATATGCAACGTTGCCAACCCTTCTTAAAACCAAGTACAAACCAACATATCGAGGACTAAGCTTTCCTTTCTTCTCAAACTATATCTCTCCCTTCATGGGAGATACCTTTAGGAACACTCTATCCCCAACCTCATACTCTAACTTCCTATGTTTGTCATCCGCATAAGACTTTTGTTGACTTTTGGTAGCCTTAGTCTTATCTGGAATTACCTTTACCTTTTCCATAGCTTGGTGAACCAAATTTGGGCAAACATATCTGCATCACTGACCTCAAACTACTGAATAGGATACCTATATCTCCTACTATAAAAAGCTTTAAACAGAGACATCATAATTCAAGAAGGGTAGATAATATTGTAGGAAAACACTACAAGAGTCAAGTGTTCAACCCAAATACCACCATAGTCAATCATGCAAGACTGAAGCATATCCTCTAACATATGAATAGTTCTCTCTACTTGCCTATCTAAGTACGGGTGAAAAGTACTACTAAGAACTCTAGGATAGTTAGGAACTGGACCCTTTGGCCAAGTATGGACCCGATAAGTAGAATGTGTCCCATAAACGTTATCCTAGAGTGGAATAGAGGAGTTTCTGTGAGCTTTAGATCATTAAGAAGGCATGATCTAAAAATTGAACAAAAGGGAATAAAAAAGATTTCAGGACTTAGACTTTGCAGCTTAAAAGTAAATTACAAGAAAGAGAAATATTTTTAAATGTCTTATATACTTTATCTTATGATTGTGGTGCACTACAAACTCTTAAAAGAAACTCTACTTGACATGGATTTATGTACTACTAAGTGACCATGAACCTAGGGCTTTGATACAAATCAGACATGCCTCAAACTAAGGCCTAGTCATGTCGGGTATCTCAATTCTGACCTAAAATGGAGACCACCCCTAATACCCAACCATGAATGAAACACCTAGGATTGGGAACCTTAGAAAAATGTCATAACTTTTTGATTCTAGCCAAGATATGTTTAGGTGTGTCACTTGTACACTAGTGTACTAGTCATACCCTTTTATCCTGCCCCACTAGCATATTGAATAGCCTAGGTGGGTATAATACTGTCCATAATACGACTTTTCCTCTCCTAGTCATATCTTAGTGTATGATTCATACATAACTTAATCATATAGAAGGTTGTTTTAGTCTAGAGTGGACTGTTTTTGGTATGAGTCAAGGGTAAAAGTTAGGGTACAATTCTTAACCTTTCTTGGTGTGTAGTCGTAACTTGAGAAGTGCATGTGTCCTAGGTGAAGCATAGGGTATAAGTTAGGGTACCACTCGTACCTTTGGGTATGGTTGACTTAAGTGAGTCATACCATAACTTGGGGTCATTTTCAAACTTATAAGTTAAGGGCCCTATGTTTATTTCCCAAACTAAAACACTAAATAACTCTCACTATATAATGGATTGTGGCCTCCTAAACATTCAGTTTGGGGGATCAAATACCCTAAATACTCTCTCAAATAGACTTTTGAAAAATTGAAGGCTAGGGTTCTAAGGGTGTTCATATAGAAGCAAAGTCAAGTGTCCTGGTGGATCATCTTATTTAAGGCATGTGACTCTTTACCTTGTTAAGTAAGTCAAAAACCATATATTTTACACATGGGCTAATAATTGTAAATGGTGATTTTGAAATCAAATGATAAGGGTTTTGTTGTCTAATTATGAATAATGTTGGTTCTTGCCTAGATTTATGTTCATACGTGTAATTGGTGATGATTTGCATATGTTGGTGTTTGTTTCTTGTGGTTTACAAAATGGGCCTTAATTAACTCTAATATTGATGAATTCTACCATGAATTTAGTCTTGATAAGGGTATGCACAAAAGGTATTTGTGAAAATGTCTAAGTGAAATGTCTAGTCACATGTTGATTTTGAACTAGGCCAATGACCCAATGAATATGAATGGTTGATAAATGGTATTGTAAAGATAATTATAGCTATGTAATGTGTTAATTTATGACCTTATTGGTTGATAGCCAAAAAGGGGTTAAAGTCCCTAAATATGAAATTGAATTGTGTTTGAACTAAAGTGTGGTATAAGATTTAATAATGAGGAATGACTAGGTTGTAAGGGTATAGATAACCATAAATAGAATTTAGCGATGAAATGTGCCAAGGCATTGTCCTATCCAAGTAATTGATTGATAAAAACCCCATCAGACCTTATGATCATATATGGTGTTGAATTGGTTAAATAGGTTGGTGTCCTTAAGTGTTGAATATAATGTGTGTTAATGTATGGATAAATGGTTAAAATCCTAATATCAACTAATGATAGTCACGATGCCTTGTGGTTAGAGTCCTTTACCTAATAAAAATACAAGAGGTTAGAGTTCCTTACTTAAATAGGACAGATTGGGGTTAGATCCTTTATCTAATATGGTTAGAGGTTAGAGTCCCTTTCCTAATAATACATCTTAAGGTTAGAGTCCCTTGCCCCATAAAATAGATTGAGGTCAGAGTTTTTTTCCCAATGAAATGGCATGAGGTTAGAGTCCTTTTCCCAATAAAATAGCTTATGGTTAGAGTTCTTTTCTTAATAAATATGTGTATGTGGTTAAATTCCCTTGATTAATAAATGTGTGTATATGGTTAAAGTCCCCTGCTTAATGAATGTGTGTATGTGGATAAAGTACCCTTGCAAATAAGAAACCTTTGGATCTATAAGTTTTGAAGGTCGGATTTCTCTACTTCATGTCTCATGATTAAGTGCCTTGTGAATGTTGTTAAGCCTTGTTCCTTTAACGGGCGTGTGCTATATCTACATATATGCTTATGTATATAAATATGGTAGAATAAGATTTGATAACTTGGTATTGAATGATGATGATATTTTATCCTTATCATTGAGTTATATGCTAGCACTCCAACCGCTAATTATCTTCGAATGCTATGTTCCCATATGATATAGGGGATGGAGCATGTTTTTCTCTTCCTACACAGTGATAGGTGTTCTAGCAGTTCGTGTGATTGACATTGAAGTGGTGTGCTTCCATACTTCGAAAGTCATGCATTTCATAGTCCTTAGTTCATGTTATAGACATGTCTTGGATTTGGTTTTGTCTATTATCGGGGGGCATATCCCAATGTATATTTATATTGACTTTGAATTTATGTAAAGAAATTGTGGGTGATAGTGGACTTGGTTTGACATTAATGAAATGCTTAGACATCGTTAATTTACAATCATTAGTATGATTTCTGCTATCTTGATGTTTATTCAGAGTTCCTCCAACTTTTATGGTTTAATATGATGATCAGGTTGGGTTAATGGGGCAATCTTTTGTCCAAGTTGGGCTTGAGGTGACCATATAACAATGACCGATTTTGGGTATTCTGAAGTTGGTATCAGAGCCTAGGTTCATCATCAGTTGGGAGTCTATAATGCCACGTAAAGTAGAGTCTCTTTTATGAGTGTGAAGTGTGCCACACTTACAAGAGAGGGGCTACAAGATATTTTTGGAGTATTTCCCTTTCTTGTGTTTCAATCTAAAGCTATAAAGTCTAAGGTATTGGATTCCTCAGATTTTTGTTGGCTAACTTTAGAACATGCCTCCAAGGAGATCTGATATACAGGAAGACCCTTCTGAGGGCCCTATAGACGGAGGTTATCCAACTTTTGGGGTATGGACCCATGCTCGGTCTGGGGTTTCGGACCATCCTTGTGGGGTTCCATCGATCCCCACTAACCCTACTTATAAGATTGACACTCCAACTTAGTCACCACCTAGGGATGCTTCTAATTCTGAGTTTCATCGCTCTATCAACCTCATAACTTAATTGCTAACCTCTCAATCGAAGCATTATGCTTGGCTACTATTTATTCGGATGCCACAAGAGTTGGTCAATTTATGAGGTTGGACCCTTCTTTGTTAATAGGTACGAATGTTTAAAAGGATCCTCAAGGTATTGTTGATGAAATGGCAAAGATCTTCCGAATTATGCATACTTATGAGGTTGAGGATGTTGAGTTTTCTTCCTACTAGTTAAAAGATGTGCGTACCAATGGTACAAAGGGTGTGAATTATCTAGAGGTAGGGATGATAGTTCTGCAATATGGGAGAATTTTTTGGATCCCTTGTTTCCTCAACAGTTGAGGAAAGAAAAGGAAGTAGAGTTTGTAAGCTTGAAGTAATGACGAATGACCATCCAAGTTTATGCCTTGAATTTTCATTAGTTTTATGGGCAGATGAGGGCTAGAATACATTAGTTTGTTTTGGGATTGTCCTACGAGTTGGTGATTGATAGTAAGGTGGCCTTGTTAATTGAAAATATGGACATCTCTAGGTTGATTTTATAAATGTAAAAAGTTGAAGAGGAGAAAAAAAATAGGTTAAGTTTAGTGAAAGGAATGGGAAGAAGTTAAGACCTTCCAAACATAGTGGTAAAGAAGGTAGAAAGTGGTCACAAAGGAACTGAGTGAGTTTTGATTCTTTTTATTTGTGTATTTCTCATTACCCAAAATTGTTGGGTGGTCATTCGTCTCAGTTTGGTGGTAGGTTCCGTCCATTGGGTGCCCAATCTCAAATTAGAGGGGCTCAGTCGGCTCCATCCTACCCGCCTTGTAGATTTTATGTCTTGTATCATCATGGTATGTGTGAGAAAGGGTGGAACATATATTTTAGATGTGGTTAGGTTTGTCACCTGCAGTGAGATTGCCCTTCTCTAGCAGTTTCTTGGGCCAATAGGGACCCTATTTCTACTTCCTCTGCTCCTGCACCGAAGGGATCTATGTTTTCATCTGCTTCTATTTCTGGTACTGACACTGTTCGTAATCATTTGTATGCACTTGCTACTCTCCAGGATTCTGAGGAATCTCCTAATGTTGTCACGATCATGTTCAAACTTTTCACCCATGATGTGTATTGTTTGCTTGATCCAGGGTCTACTATTTTCAAATGTGACCCTATTTTTGCCTATGCATTATGGTTTTGGTCCCGAGAGTCTGTCAATTCCTTTTATGATTTCTATCCTAGTAGGAGACTCTGTGGTTGTTAAAAGAGTCTATAGGGAGTTTATGGTATCTGATACTCTAGGGATACTCTTATGGATTTGATAGAGTTAGACATGGTTGATTTTAATGTTATTCTGGGGATGTATTAGTTGCACTCGTGCTATGCTTCCTTAGACTTTAGGATCTGTACAGTCGTGTTTATATTCCTTAGTGAGCCAGTCATTATATAGGAAGGTTGTTCTTTAGTGACTAAAGGGAGATTTATTTCTTATCTTAAGGCTCAAAGGTTGATCTCTAAAAGGTGTTTGTATCACTTGGTCTTAGTTAAAGACTCCAACTTAAAAGATCCTTATCTAGGATCTATTCCCATGGTTAATGAGTTTACCGAGGTTTTCCCTATTAATTTTGCACCTAATAGGGAATTGATTTCAGGATTGATCTTATTCTGGAAACACATCCGACTTCTACCCCTTATTGAATTGCTCCAGCAAAGCTGATGGAGCTTAAGGAGCAATTGAAAGACCTCTTAGATAAAGGTTTTATCTGTCCTAGTTTGTCTCCTTGTGGTGCTCCTGTGTTGTTTATGTGCAATAAGGATGGTTCCTTTGTATGTGCATTGATTATCGTCAGTTGAACAAAGTGACCGTAAATAATAAATATCCTCTTCATAGAATTGATGACTTGTTTGCTCAAGTTCAAGGCACCAAGTGTTTCTCTAAGATTGATCTTAGTTCGGGTTGGCACCAACTTTAGATTAGGGAGGTGGATATCCTTAAGATTGCCTTTATGACCCAGTATGGTCACTATGAGTTCCTAGTAATATTCTTTAGATTGACCAATTCCCTAATGGTATTCATGGATTTGATGAATAGGGTCTTTCATCCATTCTTGGACTTGTTTGACATTATAATCATAAATGATATATTGGTCTATTCTGAAAGTGATGTGGAACATGCCGATCACCTTCGTGTTGTGTTACAGACTTTGAGGGATCATTGTTTGTATGCTAAGTTCTCTAAGTGTGAGGTTTGGGTTAAGGCTATGACTTTCTTTATATATGTTATCTCTAGTAGATCCTCAAAAGGTTATGGCAATAAAGAGGTGGCCTAGACCTACGACTCCAATTAATATTCGTAGCTTCTTATGTCTATTCGATTACTATAAGAGGTTTGTGGAGGGTTTTTTGACAATAGCTACCCATTTACTAAGTTGACCCAAAAGATGGTCAAGTTCTTGTGTTAAGATGGTGTGAGGGTAGTTTTCTGAAGTTGAAAAATAAATTAAGTTCGGCTCCAGTTTTTGACCTTGCCAAGGGTAGTAATAGTTTTATGGTATTTTGTGTGCTTCTCATATTGGTCTTGGTAATGTATTGATGCAGCATGGTCGGGTGGTGGCCTATGCTTCTAGGCAATTGAAATTTTATGAGAAGAACTACCCTACTAATGACTTTGAATTGTTAACCTTTGTTTTTGCTTTTAAAATTGGCGATATTATCTCTATGCGTTTCATGTTGGCATATTTTTCGATAATAAAAGTCTTCGGTACATGTTTACTCCAAAGGAGTTTAATATCAGGCAAAGGAGGTATCTTGACTTATTGAAGAACTACGACACGAGTCTTCATTACCATATGGGTAAAGCTAATGTAGTCGCCGATGCTCTTACCTGATTGTCCATGGGGATTTTGGCCCATGTGGATAAGGATAAGAGGGAATCGGTGAAAGATATTCACCATTTGTCTAATCTTGGATTTTGTCTCATGAACTCGGATAATGGTGGTGTGTTTGTAAATCTAGTATCACATTCGTCTCTTCATGTTGACATAAAGGAAAAACAAGTGTTGGATTCCTAATTGATTAAGAGTAATATGGGTCAGCAAATGGTTATTGACTTTATGATCAGTGGTAATGGTATCTTTGGGTACCAAGGTAGGCTATGTGTTCCTGGCGTCAATGATTTGAGGGAAAAGATTATGGCCGAGTCTTATAAATCTCAATATTCTATTCATCCCAGTTCCATAAAGATGTATCATAGTATTAGAGAGTTCTATTGGTGGAATAGTATGAAATGGGATATGGCTAGATATATGGCTAAGTTCATGGTGTGTCAACAAGTGAATGTTGATCATATGAGACCTAGGGGTTTGTACCAATAAATTATGTTTCCCGAGTGGAAGTGGGAGGCATTTAACATGGATTTTGTTGCCAGTTTTCCTCAGTCTTGGAATCAATGTGATTCTATTTGGGTCATTGTGAATAGGATGACAAAGTCTGCTCAGTTTTTTCTGGTAAGGACTAGTTAATCGGCAGAAGATTATGCTAAGTTATATCTTGTGAAGATTGTGAAGTTTCATGGTTCTTCAGCTTCTATCATTTTGGATCATGGTACTCCATTCTCGTCTCACTTTTGGAGGTCATTCCAAAAGGGTTTGGCTAATAAGGTATGCCTTAGTACTAGTTTTTACCCGCAGACAGATGGACGAGTGGAGAGGACCATCCAAACATTGGAAGATATGTTGCGGGCTTGTGTGATTGATTATGATGGTAGTTCGTATGATCATTTGCCTTTGATTGAATTCACCAGACAATAGTTACCACTCTAGCATTGGTATTGCCCCTTTTGAGGCATTATATGGTAGGAGATGTCATTTTCCTATTGCGTGGTATGAAGCTGGTAAGGGTAAGCTGCTTTGCCCCTATTTAGTTCACAAAGCCTTAGAGAAGGTAAAGGTGATTTTTAATAGGTTGAAAACCGCTGAAAGTCACCAAATGTCCTATGCGAATGGGAGACCAAAAGTCCAATGAAGCTACTTGGGAGGTAAAAAAGGACATGAAGTCCAAGTATCCGCATTTATTTTCCGTTTTAAAAACTTGTGATTGAGATATGTGTTAATCTTTCTACCTTGACTTGTGTCTTTGTGAGAAAATGGATTAAAGCCACTAAGTTGTGAAATGAGCTATTAATTTGACAAGTAATGTGTTTGAGTCCCAATATCAGTGATACAAATGGTTGATTGATAATGATCATGATGTCTGTTGTATCCTTATGGCATGCTTTATTTTCTAACTTGTCTAAACGTTTGTTTGATGTGTAATAATGTGTTAACTTGTGTTCATACTTGCCTTACCCGTCATTCGGGGATGAATGATCCAAATGGGGAGAATTGAAACACCTAGGAATTGGACCTTTAGAAAAATTTCATGAATTGTGCATTCTTAGAAAGATACAGTTTAAGTATGTCACTCGTACACTAGTGTACGAGTCATACCCTTCTACCCTCCCCCTCTTGGATGTTGAATAGCCCAAGAGGGTAGTATACTATTTATAACACTCAACTTATATGTCAATTTAAGTGCAAAGCGGTTGTCATCAATATATTTACCCAACTTTGGATTCGAGGTCGAATCCACGAGGAACAATGTAAGGGGCGTTCAAATTAATTTGAAATGATAGATACAAATTAAATTCAAACAAATGGTATAATAAGATAAACTGGGGGATAGGTTCCTACACTAATGTTTCTTTATGGATTTTTCTAGTATAAATTCGGGGCTATGAATAATTAGAGTTTTAAAAATTATGCACGGATCTCGGGATTATGCATTACTAAGGGAGTAATATGCGGAAGTTAGTAATCAACATCAATTTAGTAAATCAAATATGGGTAGGCTTGGTTATAGATTGTGATGCTAGTTTTTCGACAAAACACCAAACTTTCACCCATTGATTCTTTCGAATACCGAATAGGCATGTTCAATAATTGGTAACCACAACCTCAATCTAGGCATCCCTATTTCTAGGATGATACACATGGGATAGTCAACCTCACATTTACCTTTATGTCTAAGATAGTGAAAATTTGGCAAACTACACATATAATTGTCTATCATTGCTTTGGTGTCCACATCCCTCTTTCGAGGATGGTATGGATTTCTACACTTCAACCAAAACCCTTTTTTCGAAGATGGCCTTAAACTTTCTAGATCTTGAAGATTTCACTCATCAAACCCATATGGATATTCGGGGTTTTCACCCATCAAATCCCAACCAACATAGCAAAGAAATGAGTAAACCCATAAACATGAACTACCAAATAGATGCTAACGATAACAACACACACACTTAAACCCCTATTCACACATAACCCCAAGAGGGAGATTTAGCTACACATAAGATAAATAAGCATAGATATACCCATAATCTCCATTGTAATGAATTGTTGAAGAATTAAGCAAGTGTTACTTTAAACTTGGCTCTCCCACAATATTAACAATGGAAGTGAGAAAATCTTCCACTTAGAAAGTCTCCCATATATTTTTCACCCAAAATTTATACAATATTTTCTTCTCAAAAAATGGAGGATATGAAGTCTAGAGCTAAACCTAAAATTTGGGGACTAAGGAATATATGATACACGATAGGGTTTGAGTCATTTTGTCAAAATTGAGATCAGCAACGTGCATTTCTAATTTTTCTCTTGAGGCCTAGCTTCTCTAAGTCTTAAGCTGCACTTTCTTGCTCCTTTCTTGATCATTTTGAGCTCCAATCCACATCTTTTAATTTCCTCAACTTTATGGCTGGAAAGAGTGAATATTAGTGCATCTAAGCAAAAATATGTCTCATTTATTCATTCAAATTAAGGCAATGTTTACGAATGTTGAGTGAGAATGAGTGGTAAAATCACTATTCATCAACACCCCCAACTTTAAGTATTTGCTCGTCCTCAAGCAGTACTACCTCTTACTATGAGGCACAATCAGTTATGCCCAAACTTCAAGCCTCAAAGGCCATAATGAATTCAACTTTAGTTGCAACCACAAGTAGCTCTATGCACATATTCTAGGCTAATTTAATTACACTCCCATCATAAAATGCAATACTCAATGATGCATAAGACTTTAAAGAGTAACAAAGCAACAACAACCAATACTCTAGGGGTGGATCCTTTTTTATCATAATTAAGTTATACTACATTTTCCTCATTGCTCGGGAGGTGACAAAAATCACCCACCTCAACTTATTCACATGCCATCCTCACAAGAAAGAGAATTTCCCACACCAAACTACCAACTATGTAACAAGAAATTTTAATTGCACAACTCTATCTCACAAAAGAAATTTTAATGCAACAAGTGCCATACCATAGGCTTGCCCCTGTATTCAGTCACCACTATAAAGAAAGTAAATGGTTGGAGATATTAATGGACTTTCTAAGCTTATAACCTAGGTTCGGGTTAAGATAGGATACCATTTAGGAACAACATGGATACACCCATCCTTGAACATCTACATCACTCTTTCTAATTCTTCCTTTTCAACTAAGGGCCATTCTTCTTTATTTTTTTTTCTTTTGTTATGCCTACAATTCACTTCCTTTGTTCACTACTTTTTTTTCATTTCCCCCTTCTTTTTTTAACTTACGTGCAACTCATTATTTTGTTGGATCTTTTCTTTTCTCTAAACATTTTTTTTGAACACTTAGACACATTGGGCATTTTATTAATACTTCGTGGATCCAAACGTCCTTCCATCCCTTTCACCATCCTCAACGTAGGCTTTAAGGACTAAGTTTTAATTTCAAGTTCAAGGAGGGTATGGTTCAAAAGAGGGATAAAAAGAATGGAATACGGCTCGTATTGAGTTTACCAAAGAAAGATCCAAAGGGTCAAAGTGGGTACCTAGGGATTCTATTAATTCTTGGGTAGGCTTTAACGCTAGAGTGAGCTTCCAAAATCACAAAGGTGGCCTAAGATCATTTCTCGAACTAAATACAATCAACATTAGCTTTGAAAGACTAACGGGGAAAGTTCTACATGACACAAGTGTACAAGAGATGAATACCAAAGTCTCACCATACATGGAATGAAAAATTCACCAAGGGGATCACATATCCCTCCTGCGAGAGACAAAAGTGGAGTATTATCACTATTTACAAGTCAATAATTTACGGGTCCACAAAAAGAGAAAAAGAATTTTTTTCAACATTTCTTATGTCCATGCCCTTGATATTTTGAAAATTTTGGATGGAGGGGGGTTTCTTGTTTTGCCATATCACTATGCATAATTTGATAAACTATGGTTACAATAAAAGCCTTAGTCTTACGTGTTGGCTCAAAACGGGCTAACTACCCATATGGCTACTCAGACTTTGTCAATGGTGTACAAAGTGACCCAAACTTTTACAAAATGAAATGCCACAGGTACTCAAACTTCCCTTGCATTCTTGAAACTCATGCTATGGGTACTCAGGATTCCCCTACACCTATGTCTCAAAACTCAAAAGCAATGTTAGTCACACATTACTAAAATCCATAATAAAATCTAAAGTACTAAGAGAAAAACTACAAACTAAGAGAAAAACATTATAATACATAAAAGTATGGGCCTTACTCTGGTATCCAAAACACAAATTAAAACAATATCCAAAACATCATCACAAAAAAATAATCAACAAAGTACATATCTGGGGGCACTCCCAACTAAAAGAATGGAGTGTCCACACTACATGTGCAAATAAGTAAAGGTAAAAGGATCTCTATGAATATGTATTAGGAGCTATCATCTCCTGCTGATTCGGCATCCTTACCACCAGTATCATTAACTGACCACTTTGCAGGGCCCTCATCTTCGCTCTCCAAACTTGGTGAAGGTACTGGTTGGTTAGGTTTGAGCACCTTGAAAATTCCCTTTACCCATTTCCACAAATTCTTAAAGAGTTTGTCTCTTTTCTTTTCTCTTTTTCCTATCTACTTATGTGACTCCTCGAGGTTTCTGTGGGAAGCAGCTAATACTAAATAGGCTCTCTCTAGACTAGCTACATTGGTTTCTTACTTTTTCTGCTCTATTATGTACTTCTTATAATCCTTCTATGCTATATATGAATGATGGGCAGTAGAGGGCTCTCCTGGTCCCCGAGGCAGTCAGGAAAATAGTTCCCTCACCCCCTACATCTGAACAGAGATGTTGTTGAGAGCATTAGCTGATGAGGGTCTGCAAGAGTCTATGTCCTCATAAATTGATTTGCCTGAGTCCATCTTCCACTTCTGGATTTGACCTGGGCACCCTTGCCTCTGAATTTGAGTTGGAAAATAATGGAGCTAGGGCAAACCTAAGTGTCTACAACATACTCTACCACTCCTTCCCTTTAACAAAACTCAGTTATAAGAGACGAAAGGAGAAGAAGAGTACCTCCATGGTTTGGAAGTACTGCCATTCTGAACTTACAAGCTCTCCTATATATAGAGTGATACCAGATAGAATGCATGCCACCATTTTAGCTTGGTCATATACAAAAATCATCATATTAGTGCAAGGAGAAACCCTTCTACATATGATGCTTAACCATAGTCTTGCTTCAGCCTTGAAGTCATTCATTGGAATATCTCTTTTATTGGTGGCTCAATGGACTGTTTTTCTCGGACATAGGATATTATCAATCTAAGACCTTGTCTTGCATACCTTAGCATGAAATTTTCCCATGTTAGCATTTGGAAGCCCATATATAACATTAATCTGCTAAGCTTTGAAGTTTACCTGTTTACCCTGAATTGTCATTACTAGGTTTGCGAGTGAAACTATGATGAGGTTTGTATAGAAATCATGCACCCACTGTTCATTAACATAGCACGGTTTGGGGTAAAACACATCCAGTGGGTAGTATTAAGTTTGGCGTAGATTCTAGGAACTTTTCTTCTCCTCTGTCTAAGTTTATACCTCTTTAATGGAGTTGCTTTATACTGCGGAAATCATCGTAGTAGGAGTGTTGGCATTGGGTGACCATGAATCGGGTGTTGTCATAATATCCCATTGTTTTATCTGGGAACCTTTAAACAATGCATCTTATGCCAATGTTAGTGTTATCACACAAAAATATGCTAGAATAAACGTATAAGTTAATGAGGTGGTGTTATAGAAGGTTTTTGGGGCAACTAAGGGTTGGAAGAAATTTTGGTATTTGCTAGAACTATCCCTCGGGTATGGTGATCATGGGGCTTTGACCACTATCGCAGTGACATAACCGCCATCATTGGGATTGCGATCGCTGTACTTGAGATTGAGTTGACAATTTTTGCACATTACTTCAAATTCAATTTTAACCCCAATCCCTTGTTTTGACTGGGCATAACGGTATTCTAAGCCTTCTATTAAAGCCTAAAATATGTGATCATAGCCCCTACACTTGGAAGAATTAGAATTAGACTCTTTCGGGATATTAATCGAACACATGGCATACAGAATTGATTAAACCATTTAAAGAGTAAGTTTGGGTAATCAATTCATCCCCATTATTGTGTGCACCAACTACAGTATCTAACTATAGTAACTACTATAATTAAACATGTATCTAGCATTGAAAGCATCACTTTAGACTTTTTACCATAGTACAAATTATGAACATACAATTTCATATGAAAACCAAAAGAAGTTTGACAACTTACCAATTTAGAGGATGCAAACCGATGAATTTATGCTTGGGTATACTATAGAATGCCTAAAATTTAAGAGGAATTTTAGAGAAAATGAGAGAGGATCATGGGGGGATTGGGCAATCAGATAGTCTTTTTTTAAACTGATAGACCGTGATTGTGGTCATAGTTCTACAATCGCAGTCACTTGGCCTCCACGATTGCGGTCACTCAACCTCCTCAATTGCGAGGACAAAGACTACGATCGTGGTAACTGAAATGAACAAATGGGTTTCCTACATATCCTACTCAGTCCATTTTTCAATTTCACACATCTCTTCTCAAATTCAACGAAAATATCTATAAATACCTATGTTTTATGGACTATGCATGCATGAAAACAAGAATAAAAATCAATTCTTCTCTAACTTGCTTAAATAAAAAGGATATGTGCCATTTTTTATGGCATGATGGGTTGCCTCCTATCGAGCACTTAGTTTATTTTCGTGGATCTTCTTTTTATGTCTCCACTTAGAAGATCTAAATCTCCATCTCAACTTTCATTCAATACATAATGAACGGCAGAGAGACCAAAGATTCAGATCTTCCAAGATGAGGCTTGGAAGAGATAAAGATATGGCAACAAAAGTCTTGATATCGCCATTTTGAAGACTTAAACCTTTCCCCAACTTCACATCAAACTTTTTATTTTGCTCCTTGGGTAAAATTTAGTTCATCAATGGGCCACCAGTTGCACATTGGGCATTGAGTTCCTTTGCCATGGATGTAGGGAGTTTCATATGCTCCTTTGGAATGCCAAGTTCCAAATCTTAGGAATCATTCTCCGTGTCCCCACCATCCGTCATTTGCTTGGAGAGATGAATACTCATTACATCCTATAAGGATCATGTTGAAAAGTGGTTTGAGTGAGGTTCAACTCCTAATTCCGGGTAGCCTTCATCAAAGCATTGTCACCATGAAATGAACTAGAGTCATCATAAGAGGTTTGCATTAGTTCTTCTTTTGACTCTAGAACTATTTCTTTTATTTTGGCTTCATCCATCTCGTATGATTTAGATATTTGGGAAGTCCCCGGGGAGTCTTTGCTACCAAGATCATTGTCATAGATTGGTTTATCATCTAGACATATGTCCTCTTGGGTATTGGGCATGGTAATGACAATTTTAATATTTTCTTCTTCTTCCATTACCACTTTCTAGATACTTGTCCATTCTTGATGTATGTGTCCTAGGTTCTAAATGGTTTATAACCTTTGGTCACAGCTATTGTACTCGGTATCTTACTTTTACTTCTTCTCATCATAATATCTATCAATCTCATAAGAAGAACTAGCAACTAAATTAGCATAATAGGAAGAGGGGGCACTTGGCAATCACTCCAATGTCCATCTCGACCATTACATAAAAAACACCTATGCTCTCTATAGGGTTTAAATGGTGAATCCATCTCTTTTCAGGGAGCATAGTCACAATCACTCATGAAGTGAGGTATGTCGTAATATGGACATGTATTGTCACTATAGTACTTCCAACTTCCAATATCATATTTGTTGGAGGATGCCATAGAAAAAGGTAAAATAAAAATATCACAAACAAATATGTACAAGCTTGAATTCAAGCAAAGTAGATAGAATTTCAAACTAACTTAATACACCAAATTGGTCCCCGAAAATGATGACGCTTCTGATAACACCCAACTTACATGTCATTTTAAGTGCAAGGCAGTCATCGTCAATATATTTATCTAACTTTGAAGTTGGGGTCGAATCCACGAGGAACAATGTGAGTGGCGAGAAAATTAATTCAAAATTATAGATACAAGTTAAATTCAAACAAATGGAACTAAAAGATAAAATAGAGGTTAGCTTCCTACACTAATGTTTCTTTTAGGGTTTTTCTTGTATAAATTTTGGGCTATGAACAATTAGAGTTTTGGCAATTATGCATGGATCTCGAGATTATGCATTAGTAAGGGAGTGAAATACGGGAGTTAGTAATCAACATCAATTTAGTAAATCAAATATGGGTAGGCTTGGTTATAGAGTTTGATGCAATTCTTTCGACAAAACACCAAACTTTTACCCATTGATTCTTTAGAATACCTAATAGGTGTGTTCAACAATTGGTAACCACAATCTTAATTTAGAAATCCCTATTTGTAGGATGATACCCATATCATAGTCAACCTCACATTCATCCTTATGTCTAAGATAGTGAAAATTTAGCAAACTACATACATAATTGTCTATCATTTTTTTGTCTCCATATCCCTCTTTTGAGGTTGATATGGATTCCTATAC
Source organism: Capsicum baccatum var. pendulum (assembly GCA_030864225.1). Taxonomy (NCBI): domain Eukaryota; kingdom Viridiplantae; phylum Streptophyta; class Magnoliopsida; order Solanales; family Solanaceae; genus Capsicum; species Capsicum baccatum. Next base: position 92,604,121 of record CM061559.1, on the reverse strand, counting down.
TTCACCAAAAACCTTTTTTTTGAAGATGGCCCTAAACTTTTAATAGATTGGAGCTTTCACTCATCAATCCCATATGGGTATTTAGGGCTTTCACCCAAAAATCCCAACCAACATAGCATAGCAATGATAAAACCCATAAACATGAACTACCAGATTGATGCTAACAATAACAACCCACACACAATTAAACCCCTATTCAAACATAACCTCAAGAGGGAGATTTAGCTACACATAAGATAAATAAGCATAGATATACCCAAAATCTCCATTAAAATAAATTATTGAAGAATTAAGCGAATGTTACTTCAAATTTGGTTCTCCCATAGTATTAAAAATGAAAGTGAGAAAATATTCCACTTAGAAAGTCTGCAATATATTTTTCACAAAAAATTTACACAATATTTTCTTCTCCAAAAATGGAGGCTATGAAGTCTAGAGCAAATCCTAAAAATTTAGGAAGATGGACTATATGATACGTGATAGGGTTTAAGTCATTTTGTCAAAATTGGGATAAAAAACGTGCATTTCTTATATTTTCCTTGGGCTGACTATTTCTACAGAGCCGCGATCACGCAAATATGGCTTCAACCGCAGTCACGCAACTGCAGGTAACTTCCATAATTTTGGTTGGATGAGTTTTGCTTAACTATAGTGATCGTGGTCAGAGGACCACGACTATGGTAACTAAGTCCATGCTGCTCCAAGTCTTCATCTGCACTTTCTTGCTCCCCTATTGATTATTTTTATGTCTAATCCACATCTTTTGATCTTCTTAACTTTATGCGTACAAAGAGCAAATATTAGTGTATCTAACAACAAATATGTCTCATTTATTCATTCAAATCAAGGAAATGTTCATGAATATTGAGTGAGAATGAGTGGTAAAATCACCACTCATCAATTGTCCATAATATGACTTGGCCTCTCCTAGTCGTATCTTTGTGTATGAGTCGTACACAACATAGTTGTATGGATGGTTGTCTTGGTCTAGAGTGGACTATTTATGGTACGAGTCAATGGAATGGTTTTGGTTACAAGCCATACCCATTAAATATGAGTCTAGGGTGTGTGGTCATACCTTGAGCAGTGTATGAGTCCTAGGTGAATCATAGGGTATGAGTTAGGGTACCACTCATACCCTGGGGTATTGTTAAGCGAGTTGTACCATAGCTCAATTTTATTTTCTAGCTTATAAGTTAAGGGCCCTATGGTCATTTCCCACCCCAAAAACCTAAATATCCCTAACTATATAATGCATTTTGGACTCCTAAACATTAATTTGTGTGGATCAAATACTCCAAATACTCCCTCAAATATATTTTTGAAGAATTGGAGGCAAGGGTTCCAAGGGTTTTCATCTAGAAGAAAAGTGAAGTCAAGTTTCATGGTGGATCATCTTGTTTAAGGAATGTAAATCTCTCCCTTGTTAAATAACTCAAAAACCATATATTTTACACATGGACTAATAAATGTAAATGGTGATTTTGAAATCAAATGAAAAGGGTTTTATTGCTTGTGATGAATAATATTGGTTCTTTCTTAGACTTGTATTTATACATGTCATTGGTTATGATTTGCATTTGTTTGTTTTTGTTTCTTGTGTTTTAAAAAATGGGTCTTGAGTAACCCTAATATTGATGAATTCTCCCATGAATTTGGTCTTGATAAAGGTATGCACACAAGGTGTTAGTAAAAATGTCTAAGTAAAATGTCTAGTCACATGTTGATGGTGTTTTGAACTAGGGTAATGGCCCAATGAATATGAATACTTGATAAATGGTATTGTAAATATATTGTTATCCATATCGTGTGTTAATTTATGACTTTTTTAGTTGAAAGCCCAAAAGGGTTAAAGTCCCTAAATATGAAATTGAATGGTGTTTGAACTAAAGTGTGGTATAAGATTTACTAATGAGGAATGACTGGCTTGTAAGGGTCTTGATGACCATAAATGGAATTGAATGATGAAATGTTTCAAGGCATTGGCCTATCTAAGTGATTGATTGATAAATGCCCTATGATACCTTGTGATCATATATAGTGTTGAATTTGTTAAATGGGTTGGAGTCCCTAAGCATTTCATAGAATGTGTGTTGATGTATGGACAGAGGGTTAAAGTCCCAATGTCGACTAATGATAGTCAAAACATCTTGCGGTTAGAGACCCTCACCTAATGAAAAAGCAAAAGGTTAGAGTTCGTTACTTAAGTATGTCAGCTTGGGGTTAGAGTCCCCTATCTAATATGGCTAGAGGTTAGAGTCCCATGCCCAATGAAATGTCTTAAGGTTACAGTCCCTTGTCAAATGAAATGGCTTGAGGTTAGAGTCCCTTGTCCAATGAAATGTCTTGAGTTTAGAGTCCCTTGACCAATGAAATGGCTTGAGTTGAGAGTACCTTGCCCTATGAAATGGCCTGTGGTTAAAGTCCCATGATTAATAAATGTATGTATGTGGTTAAAGTCCATTGAATAATGAATATATGTATATGGTTAAAGTCCCTTTCTTAATAAATGTGTATGTGGTTAAAGCCCTTCTCCAAATTAGAAACTTTTGAATCTATAAGTGTGGAAGGTCGGAGTCCTCCACTTCATATCTCATGATTAAGTGCCTCGTGAATGTTGTTAATCCTTGTTCCTTTTATTGGCATGTGCTATATCTATATGCATTCTTATGTATATAAATGTGGTTAAATATGATGTAATAAATTGATATTGAATGATGATGATATTTTGTCCTTATACTTGAGTTATATGCTATCACTCCATCTTAAACCATCTCCGAACGCTATGTCCCCACACAACATCGAGGTCAGAGAATCTTCTTCTATTCCTATGCAGTGACAGGTGTTCAAGCGGTTCATGTGATTTACTTTGAAGTGGTGAGCTTTCATACTTTGGAAGTCATGCATTTCACAGTCCTTAGTTCATGTCATAGACTTGTCTTTGATTTGGTTTTGGCTATTGTTGGAGGAATGTCCCGATGTATATGTACATTGACTTCGGATTTGTGTAGAGACATTATGGGTAACTGTAGAATTGGGTATATTGGTAGCATATTGACATTAATGAAATGTTTAGACATGTTTAAGTTATGATCATTAGTATGTTTTCTTCTATCTTGATGTATGTTTAGAGTCCCTCTGACTCTTGTTGATTGATGTGATAATTAGGTTGGGTTAATAGGGCGATCTCTGGTCCAAGTTGGGCTTGAGGTCCCATAATACAAGGATCAGTTTTGGGTCATGTCAATAATCGTCCTGTGACCTATGTCGAATGAATTCCGAACATGTAACAAGATAGAATAATTATAATTGAAAGGCATTTAATAATGTTCATAACCATAACCATCCAAACTTCCAACCAAGAATCCAAATAGTGTTATCCCCAATACCAATATCAACGCCAAGTGTGACACCAATACCGACATTTCCCACGCCCATAGTAGTCACACAAAGACTAACCAAAAACAAGAAACATCCGGTCCGGACATTCCCCCGGCCATAGGTGAAACCAAAGTCCAAGAAACCAAAACAAAGTAAAGAAGACCATAGCATGACATGGAGTCTTCCGGAGTATGGAAGCTCACCACTTTAGTCTGACACAAGGCTGTCTACGAATCCATGTCACTGATTAAGAGGAGCAGTATGGTTGGTTCCTACATTGCGTGGGGATACAACGCCCGATGACAATTAGCATAATGAACTATAGAATGTATTTAGGATTAAATATAAAATAATGCCATTATTCAAAACCAACATAAATAACCATAGTCAATTACATACATATATACCATGCTTGGAAACAAAACCGGGTTTTGCATGCATTTAAAACTTTAACCTGGGTTGTGTAGATTGACCTTCCTAGAACAACCTAGGGGCTATATGGGTCTAGTGTTATCCCCTGAAAGGATCCCAGTGAGTGTAGCCGTATGACCAGAAATATCATAGTGGTTAGGGATTCCTATGTACCCTTTTCCCTCCATGATACATATATACAAATATAAACTTAGGGGATTCCCGTGTACCCCACAAGTATATGGTCATCATGACCAATCCTCATGTCGGGAAACATGAGTTTCAAATATCCATCCATCTGACTCACACCTTCACGGTTAGCTATCAGAACCCAATATTATTGCCCAATTAAAACCTTTAGAACATAATCAAACCACCAATTCCATAATTTACTTACCAAGGCATTATGAAGTGGTATCTTCATACCGACTATAGCTTGCAAGAAATGTCATTAGCCATCACTTAGGGGATTCCCATATACCTCACATGATTTTAAATTAAACCAAAACCTAATTCACCAAGGTCTTTCCAAATCATTTAAAACCAACCAAACTAATTTAAGTTCCATTACCATACTACGCAACACAGAGATTTCAATAAAAGTCAAACTATGTGACAAAATCATTCTCATTGGCATTTTATCAAACATGTTGAGGGTAGGTAGTTTCCAAAAACAAAATAAAGCATAAATTGACAATTCCCATGAAAACACATGTTCAAACCACCATTATAACATGAAAACCATAAGGAAACATGGGAAAACATTATCTAATCAAGAATATCCAAAACCCCTAACCGAAATTTCAAAACCAAATCGATACCACAATATTACTATGAAAACCATTCATTAAAACATGATTTTAGTTGAAATAACAATGAGCGGGAGTAACGTGCCTTAGATCCAAGGAAGAAAGAAAGAAAACATCCCTGAAAGCCTAAATTGACCACCTTGAAGAAAAACCTAGCCTTTATTTAACCAAAGGCTTGAGAGAGATTTAAGATTGTTTAAAGAGTGTTTGACTGTGAATAATAGGTTAAGAAAGACCCCAAAGGTGTTTTATGTCATGGGTCAAAAGAGGTTATGTTGGAAAAAAACCAGAATACCAACAACTTAAACTGTAAAAATATCCGTAGGTGGGTACGATTTGGGCCCCTCACTTGTACCATATCATATGAGTGGTACTTTCTACTCGTATCTTTTTTAAAAAGTTGGACATCATATTCTATCCAATATACAACTCCTACTGTAACCATATGACTAGTACCTTTTAAGTCGTGCCCTAAGCAGAAATATCTAGGATAGACACTGGACAACATAAGGTTGGACCCTACTTCTCGTATCAGATACATACGAATCGTATGATGTCTTCTCTTACGAAGAATAGAACTTGGACAATATCATATTTAACAACATAGGACTAGGATCCCTAGACCAGTACCCAAACCATATGATTAGTATGGTGAGTCGTATGATCAACAGAAGGCTCAAAAATTAGGAAATTTCAAAGAACCAGAACCCAGGGTGTTTCAATTATCCCCCACTTAGATCATTCATCCTCGAATGATGGAACAAGGCCAGTACAAGATCAATTTACACCCTAACACCTCCACTCTGACCTTTAACTAAATTTGAAAACAAAGATGCAAGGAAATCAATTTTCCTTTAACAAAGTTAGAAAACAATGATGTTATGAAGAACAATTACCTTCTGCATTAATTTTCAAATTAGAAAATAGGAATGGATACTTGGATTTCATGTCCTCTTTATCTTCCCAAGTAGTTTCTTCAACCTTGTGGTTCCTCTATAGAACTTTTACCAAGGCCACATCCTTGGTCCACAACCGGTGAATCAGCCAATCTAAGATATCAACCGGGGCCTCCTCATAAGACAAAATCTAAAATACCAATCTCCTTGATAGACACAACATATGATGGGTCACCCCTGTACTTCCTCAACATAGAAATTTGGGACACTAGATGAATGGATCTTAAACTAGTAGGCAACTCTAACTCATATGCAATGTTGCCAACCTTCCTCAAAACCAAGTACAGACCGTATAACAGGGACCAAACTTTCCCTTCTTCCCAAAATACATCACCCCTTTCATGGGAGATACCCCTATCCATAACCTCAAATTCTAACTTCCTACACCTCATATCTATATAGGAATTTTGGTGACTATGGGCAGCTTTAAGACTACCCCAAATAACCTTCACCTATTCCATTGCTTGGTGAACCAAATTGGGGCCAAACATGTCTGCCTCATTGACCTCATACCACCTAATAAGAGATCTACACCTCTTACCATACAAAGCTTCAAACTGAACCATCCTAATAATAGAGTGGTAGCTATTATTATAGGCAAATTATAAAAGAAGCAAGTGCTAAACCTCACTACCACCATCATTAATCACGTACAAACTAAGCATATTCTCTAATGTCTGAATAGTTCTCTCTGCTTGCCCATCTGATTATGGGTGAAAAGTTGTACTAAGACTCGCCTTGTATAAAATGACCGCCAAAAGTGAGATGAAAACTGCCTACCATGATCTGAGGTGATAGAAACTGGTACCCAATGTAATTTTACAATTTCATAGAGATATAACCTTGCATAATCCTCAGCTGAGAAGTTAGTCTTTATTGGAAAAATGCACGCCGACTTTGTCATCCTATCCACTATGACCCAAACTAAATCAAATTTGTTTAAGATCGAGAGAGATTGATAACAAAATCCATATTGATCACTTCCCACTTCCACATAGGAAACTAGATCTCTTGATACAGTCCTCTAGGCCTCACGTACTCAAATTTCACTTATTGGCACACCATGCACATAGCCATAAAACTAGCCACATTTCACTTTATATTTCTCAACCAACACATCTTCAGTTCATGATACATTTTCGTTGAACTAGGATGAACAATGTAGTGCATCTCATGCATCTCAACCAAGATCCTTTCTCACAAACCATCAACGTCGGGAACACATAACCTCCCTTGGTACTGCAAGGTACTATTACCACTAATATCGAAGGGCATCACCTTCTGAACACATACATCACCCCTGATCCACATCAATACAAGATATAACACTTTTATCTCCTTGATCTCTACATTGAGAGATAATTGTGGAAACTCCTATACAAATACACCACTGTTCTTAAAGTCCAAGAGACGAACTCCAAGGTTAGCCAAATGGTGGATATCCTTCACCAACTCCCACTTCTACTTATCCACATAAGATAGAGTCCCCATGGATAACCTAATAAAAGTATTAGCAACCACATTAGCTTTACCTAGATGGTAATTAAGACTCATGTCATAATCCTTGAATAGCTCAAGTGATGTCCTTTGCCTTAGGTAAAGTTCTTTCTGAGTAAACATATACTGTAGTCTCTTATTATCAAAAAAGATGTCCACATCAACTCCGTACAAATCATGACTTTAGATTTTCAATGCAAACATCACAACTAGCAATTCCAAGTCATGAGTTAGATAATTTATCTTATGCCACTTTGACTGTCTAGAGGTATAATCTCTCCCCCTACAATGAAACATCAAAATGAAACAAAGACCCTTATAGAACTCATCATGGTAGACGAAAAACCTATTAGTGCATTTAGGCAAAGTCAAAGCTAGAGTGGAAGTTAGCTTATCCTTCAGCTTATCATAACTACCCTCGCAAGAATCCGACCACAAGAACTTTTCCTTCTTATAAGTCAATTTAGTTAACAGGGAAGCTATTGTAAGAACCCATAAATTTCCCTCATAGTTTGAGCCTTAGAGCATGTTGAATGAAGCGTAATTCTAGCCCTAAAAAATATAGGAGTAGCTCCTAAGTGAGTATTATATTAACCAAATATAATTTCCATAATTTAAACTTTTGATCATGTGGGAAATTTGATAAGTTTTTTGTCGATATAAAATTTGCCCAAATTCGATACCCGGGTAAGAAGTTATGGCTAATTTAAGACCTAGTTGTAAAACTGTGTCATTTTAGTGCTTGGCGCATCGCGAAGAGGGTCTATTTGACAATTGTCAAATTCCAGTGGAATCTGCGATATTGGCACGTCACACTAAGGTTTCAGGTCCCAACTAGTGGGAAAATGCGATGGCTCCGCATCGCAGTGACTCCCATATTGCCAGTTGTTAATTTCCAGAGAGCTACCGCGATAAGTGGCATGTCGCGGTGACCCCTTAAATTGGGTTCCTAGTTTAATTTTTTTAGCTTCGTAAAGATGTTAAAAGGGGCATTTTAGAATTTTTTCAAGTCTATAAAATTGTGCAAACACCAAATCAAGTCCATTTACAAGAATCCTATGAGGTTTTTCTCAAGTTTTCTCTCATAAAAAACCCTATGTATCCAAAATCTCTTGCAAGAATATCAAGAATCCACCATGGATTTTCTAAATTGAGTCAATATTCAAGGTTCTCAAGTCAAAGGTCTCAAGAACTCTCATTCAAGAGCACAAATAGAGTTCTAAAAGTGAGAGTTCATCCAAAGCTTCTAATTCAAGGTATGTGGGGTTTTGAACTAGGGTAACCCTTTCAACCTTGTGCCCAAAAAGCTTATTTACATCATGAATTTCCTGAAATATATGAGGTTTTTTTACGTGAATTTGAATTGGGGGTTTTTACCCATTATCATTGAATGCATTATCTTGATAATTGCCATGAATTAAGAGTCAAATGACATGATTTCTGCATGTTTTATTGAGAATTTTCAGTTGGGTATAAATCCCATAATTTTACTCCTTGAGAAGCAAATATTTGCAATGCTGATATATTGAAGCATATGACTATATTGAGATTTTGAGATAGATTGCTGAAATTCCTAGATTTCCACATGATTTATGAATCTATATGCTATATATTATGCTTTTGATGAGCTTTAACTTGAGATTGAATTATGGGTTAGTAATCCCTATTTCAGACTTGTAAAATTATGAACTCTTATGGTATAAGCACCCATGATTTGAGTATTTTGAGATGATTGAGAAATTAATTGACCTAATGGTCCGAAAGCTTTGAAATAAATTTTATCACATGAGATTATCGATTTGATTATTTAGTTCGTGGTAAACCATGAGATTATTCTAAAAGTGGATTTTTATGACATGAGCCCAGACATTCTAAAGGTAGTACTACTTAGCACCGAGTGGGTAAGTCACTATGGTTTCATACCCCAAAACTACGTGCCATCATAGGTTGGGCCTGAGGCCGATTTTATAATGATTATGATTGGGATCGAGGCCAAGTTTCATTTAGTGATCACTAGACCTAGGGTATACTCCTTGGAAAGAGTATGATGCTCCTCTCCAATGTGGGGTCTCCTCGCTAGGGGGATAAAACATTGGACAACATGTAGCTCGCATGGTTTATGTCGATAACGATAACCTCTCTTGCCCTTTTAAACTTTAAAATTTGATACTTATTTTCCCTTCCTATGAGTTATTTTCCTAAATGGTGTAATTGCAAAGTTGTTCCCTAATTAAAGTTCTTCCTTGAGGTGGGTTATTTCCCTAAATGAAAATATCTTCCCTTGATATAGTACTTTTCATAAAGCTTTGAGATAAGTTATTTCCTTGAGCTTATGTACTTTTCCATATGAGATAGAATGTTTTTCCTAAAGCTTGAAATGAGATATTTTCCTAAGGTGAATGAAAAGCCTTCAACTATGTTTACAAGTCATTTATTTTCGAATTCCAAGTATACAAGTTCTAAATAACTATGAAATCTTGAGCATTGAAGAGGTTTTACACTCCGTGAGACATATGCATGAGTTGAAAGTATTGTTCAAAGTCCCTTAGCCTTTGTGTATTGAGAATAAGAGAAGTTTTTTGATTTTTAAGGTTAAAGAGCAACGACTCACGAGATTTGTGTTGCATGCCTCATTCTACATGATTTATGAGCTTTATATTTTATAATTGTTGAAGCCATGTGAATCGTCTCATTTCGCATACATGATTTGATTGAAGAAGATCGGTACTATTTTTATATATATGCATTCACCCCCGCATACTTAGTATATTCCTAACTACTGATTCATATATATGTCTGTGCTACATTGTCTTATAATATAGGTTCAGGTGCTCAGTCCCAGCCTCATCTGTGATTCTTCGAGTACCTTGCCTACATTTTTTTCAATGGTGAGTCCTCATGGTTTGAGGGCCGATCTTTAGATATTTTTTGTATTTGAGAGACTATGTTTTATATTTAGTTCATTACGAGTCAGTTGGGGACCTGTCCCAACGGCTCTGTAGTTTTTGACTCGTAGAGGTTTTGTCAGACTAGTATCATACTTGTGATGTGTCGAGGGTTCAGTATTGTGGTTTTGTTGAGGTTTCTCTATATTGTGGCCATACAGATCAAGTATCTTTCCCGTATTTCCTTTCATGTGATATGACTATGCGAGTGTTGTGTCTATTTTATCTTAAATTGAGTGTTATTGGTAGAAACCGGCTCTAAGGGTTAGCTTGGGGCTACTTGTAGCCTTAAGCTCTGTGTGACATCACGGGAGATGATTTCGGGTCATTCAAGCTATAGAGAAAAAACTCTCTACAATACTCCTATAATAGCTAGCTAAACCTAAGAAGCTCCGAATATCCGTTGGAGTCATATGTCTAGTCCACTTCTTAACTACTGCAATCTTCTGTGGATGTACTATCATTACACCCTCACTAGAAATGATATGACCTAGAATTCAATTTTGAAAATTTGGCATACAACAACCACTCTTATAAGTTCTTAAATACAATGTGGAGGTGATCAGCATGATACACCCGCTGTTAGAGTACACTATAATATTATCTTTGAGCACAATGATAAGTAAATCCATAAACTGATGGAAGACCCTATTTATCAAATTCATGAATGCTGTTGGCGCATTAGTCAACCCTAAAAACATAACTAGAAACTCAAAATGCGCATATCGGGTATGGAAAGAAGTCTTAGGTCTATCCTCCTCTTTTATCTTTAAATAATGATATCCGAATAAAAGATTAATATTAGAGATAAACTTATCACCCTAAAAATGATAAAATAAATGATCTATCCTTAGAAGAGGGTACTTATTATTTACCGTTACCTTGTTCAATTGTCGGTAGTCAATGCATATTTGAAGGGAACCATCCTTCTTATGCACGAATAACACTAGTGCACCCCAGGGGGACACACTAGGATGGATGAAACCCTTATCTAATTTAACCTTTAGCATCTCCTTAAGCTTCTTCAAATCAGCTAGAGCCATTCTATACGGAGGAATATAAATTCGATGAGTGTCTAGAATAAGATCAATCCCAAACTTAATCTCCCTATCAAGAAGAACACCAGGAAGGTCATCAAGAAAGACCTTAGGAGATTTATTCACCACCGGTATAGAATGCAAAGAAGGACCCTCCGAGTTCGTATCTTTAATTCATACTAGATGATAGAGACACCTCTTGGAGAATAATCTTTGAGCTCTATGATATGATATGAAATTCCCTTTAAGAGCTAGGGAACCACTCTTCCATTGAATAACTTTCTCATTAGGGAATTCAAAAACAACCTTACGAGTCCGACAGACTATATATATGTAGCATGAGTACAAACAATCCATTCCCAATATGAAATTGAAATCCACCATATCTAATTCAAACAAATCCACCATAGTTTTCGTACTACAAACAGATGCCATACACCCTTATAGACTCTTTTAGCAATCATAGAGTCACTTATCGAGTTAGAAATAGAATAAGGGTCAGAAATAAACTCGGGACCAAAACAAAAATGCATAACAATAAATGGGGTCATATAGAAGAGAGTGGACCCCAGATCAAGTACATAATACACATCATGGGAAAAGAGTTTCAACATACCATTCATGACATTAGGTGTAACACCCCATAAAAATCGTCCATGCATTAGCTCGTGGTAATATGTTCTTAGAGTTAAATAACTATAATAGTGTCAAAGAGACATAGTCTTATTTTTTGGCTTCTAAAATGAGTAAAGTTTAAACCATATATAATTTCCCTAATTTTAACATCTTATCATGTGGGAAATTGAATGAGCTTTCCGTCGATATAAGATTCCCCCAAATTTAATACCTAGGTAAGAAGTTATGGCTAATTTAAGTCCTAATCATAAAAAACCATCATTTTGGTGCTTGGTGCATCGTGGAGTGGGTCTATTTAGCAATTGTCAAATTCTACTAGACTAGCGCGATTATGGAGCATCGTGCTAAATCTCCAGGTCCCAGCCAGTGGGACAATGAGTTGGTTCCGCGTTGCTGTGACCCTAAGAATCCCATTCATCAATTTCTGGTGAGCCACTGCAACTATGGCACGTCGCGGTGGCCCATAAAATTGGGCTCCTATTTATATTTTATTCCATCTCATTAATGGCATATTAGGTATTTTTTCCACCTCCCTTATCAGCTTAAACACGGGATTATACTCCCAAGTTCCCACATTATTCATATTTTCTTCAGAAATTCTCAAGAACATTCTCTAAGGTTTCAAACAAGAATCCTAAATAACTCAAGATTCAACCATGGATTTTAGGAGATAATTAGAGAGTTGCAATCCCCATGCCTTAGGCTTCACAAATCATTTATTATTTTCTAAGATTGAGGTACACAGGGTTTTCCTAAAATCTCATGGGCATATAAATCATATTTTTAAGAAAAGGGTTTCGGATTTATGAATATATTCATGTTTTAGAAGCGTTAATAATGTTGTTTTGGCCTTTAGGGCTTTCGCCAAATTGATTTAAAATTTTATATATATGTAAGCATCTGTTTTAAGGTTGATGATTTAATTGAGAGCATGATCCAAGAAAAAAATCCCCCTCTTGTGATGATTTTCATTTACTTATGATATATTATGAAATCATTTAAATGCATCTTGGAAAACATGTTATGAAATGTTTTGAATAATGTTATATTTGAATTATGATTTGATTCCAAAAAGGAGAGGGTTGTTTATATTGATGAATGTTGAACATAATCATATAATGAAAAGAGTTGCATGGTTTGTTAAAGATTAGATGACCACCACTTGTTTATTGAAAGGATGAGAAGTTATGCATAGTTTTGACTTATGTTTTCGGAACATGAAATCTCTTATGCGAATCGCATGTTTGGGTAGTCTGAACTATGTGTTAATGAAAAGATCATGCTTATTGCATTATACCTCAGAAAATATGACTTTCAAATTCTTGGTATGACCATACCAAAATAGACAATGATAAAACAGACTCAGATAAACATTAAAACCAGATTTTCATGACTTAAGATTTTAGAATGATACATTTTTAGAAATGGATAAAATTGGTCATAAAGAGATGTTAGGTGGTCCATGGAAAAAGGCACGAGTTCAGAAAACTCATTGCCCAAAAAGCATGATTTGTTGATCTGGGTATATCATATTACGCTGGCTTAGTGCCCTATGGTGTATTAGATGATAACACTTAAATTAAACTCTTGAATGGGTGTAAGCGATCATTTTTAATATAAAATACAACTAGGTTGGGGTCGAATCCCACAGGGAATATGGTGTGAACTCATGTTTTTTGTGATTTAATCCACTAATAGTTTAATGTTTCCTGAAATGGGGGGTTTAGGTTAAACAAGTTGTTGTTTGTCACTATAATTTTAGTGTTTGTAAATCAAGAGTTTATGAAATAACCAGAATTATGGTCACTAGGGTTTCTGGTACATGAAAAATGCTAAAAGTGGTTCAAGATTCTCATGGTGGGTATGATAATAAGCTATTTTTATCAATATTATGTTTAACTGTCTCTTGACCTACTTAAGTGTTTAACTCCCTAATCCTCTCAGACTTAGGGAATTTCTATTTACTGCCCAGATTTTACCTCAGGTTAACCAACCTTGTTACAACGTTGATTATTAAACAAAGTATTTTCGAGTCCCTGTAGATAATTCACTTCCTACTATATTTGATTTCTTTCTCAAGCAAATCAAAGCAGGTGTGTCTACTGTTTGCAACCAACAGACATTAGTTAAAACTTTAGAATTATCATGAAATCCTACCACCTTTTGATTCTTGATCTTGTAACGTAGGTCAGGGATGGTATGATATTCATGGATATTTTAGAGTGACTATGCCTCCTTGACACTACACTAAACTCTTAGGGTTTTACTTATCAACCTTCTTTTCTTCCTGCCTTTTATTAATCACACTTACTCAAGATGGATGTAGTCTTTTCAATCATTATATTATCTTTTTATCATCTTTAACACAACTTTCTTTTTTCTTATTCCTTTTTCACCACACCCAACCTTTTATTCTTTTCTATTATTCTACCTCTCTTCATGCATATTTTGCATCACACACCCCTATGATAGCCACCCCAACTTAGGTTGTTTTCGTAAGTCAAGGTGCACAGTGTCCAAGGAGGAACAGGGCCAAAATAGGTTCATTATGAGGTAAATGAGAAGGTGAGATATTTCAAAGAAAGAAATCAGCATATAGGCTAAAATCAGGGATAAAGGTATATTATTCACATTGGGAAGGTCATTTAGGCTGAAAGTGGGTTACAATAAAAAATGGCCTATGATCCTTTCCTAACCCTTATCCTACAATCTAGGCATGACTAACAGCGCAAGTTCTAGATTTGACACACAGCAGGAGCTTAGTAAGACCTCACACACATATGACACACAAGTACATCGCATATCACTATTGATCCGATTCATGCACTTTGTTCAGCAATAATCATCAAATTGCCAAACTAATGCCATAAAAAGATACACTGTAGTTACAGATGAATGTAATTCAGACAGATAAACTCATATCAATGGAAAGGTGCTCAAAAGTCACAAAATAAGCTAACTACCTAAAGTACCCTTATTACTCCTAATTATCTACCAAAAATTGTTACAACAATATCCTACCCTACATCCTTAACTTAAATTTGAAAATAAAGTTAAACTAAGGGTTAGAGTATACCTGGAATGACTCAAGATTGGGGGTCATGGGTTTTTAACCCTACTGTTGCATCATCTTCTACCTTTTCTCCATCGAGAGCCTCTGGCCTTTCTATAGTAGGGGGTCTGCTAGATGATGCACCTGCAGCCCTGGATTTCAAAGCCTCCTCCCATCTCTTATTGTCCACTAGGGACTCCATTCTTGCTTTCTTAAACTCTACTTTTATGCCCTTCTTTTTCACTCTTCTTTGTTTTTCAGTGTCAGGGTCTTCTCTCTTATCTTTGCCCTTCTTCTCCCTCTCCTTATTTTTTCTTTGGTGAATCTCTAGTGAGGTCAAGCATTGGAATTTCTTCCTTTGGTTCATGCATAGCCGAATCTATTGGCACCATAAATGGGTGCTACTGTAATACCCCAACAGCTACATTTACCTTGTTCAAAGCTTGTCTGAATTTAGCTAGATCAGCCCTTGATATTTCTTTTGCCCGTGCATTAAATTGGCTCTCTAAATCTGCAACCCGTTGAGGCAAAGTCAAAAAATGCTTAAGAGAATCCTTGAATCTCTTGTCTATAGCAGCGGTAAACTGTTTAGCAAAGGTATATAGTTGTGCATCACACCATTTGGCTTGTTTGGCTACTTTTCTGATATTGATCAAATGAGATGCAAATCCTACTGATGCTGTAGGAGCTGAGGGATTGGCTTCAATCTTAGGCACTGAACCTTCCTATGCTAAAAAAATTGGTTGCACAATCTCAGAATCTTGAACTTCCATATTAGGTGCTGAACTGGCATCTGTAACTGGAGGGTCTGCTTCTAACTCTGCACCTCTATCAAGTCTCAGTCCTGTCTGATTTTCAATATACCGTATGGGGTTGTGAGTTTTTTGGGTAGGGACATCATCATCAACCCCTGCAATCTCTGGCACATTAGCAGCTCAACTTAACCCTATGATATGACAAAGAAAAGGATAAGTAGTGTCGGTTATTGACATTCTAATTTTCAACTCATCAGCAATCATTTCCCCAAAATTTAGGGGAAACTGCTACACCATGCTTGCTACTAGGATAGCTTGGTCATCACCCAGAATGTTGTCTCCATCAGTGGGCATCAGCCAGATACGTACTATCCCCCACCAAAACTTTGCCTCTTGAGTCAAAAAGGACTTATAGATTCTCTCGTTTGGGTTGGTCACCTATGTTGGTTCCCCTTCGGCTATGATGTTGGCCAACCATAGGTGTTGATTTGACCGATTCTTAATCTGAGCATAGACTGATGGTGAAGTGGCCTGAGGAGTGAAGTTGGGTCCATTTGATAATGCTTAAATTACACTCTTGAATGGGTGTAAGCGATCATTGTCAATATAGAACCCAACTAGGTTGGGGTCAAATCCCACAGGGAATATGGTGTGAACTTAAGTTAATTACGATTTAATCCACTAATAGTTTAATGTTTTCTGAAATAAGGGGTTTAGGTTTAACAAGTTGTTGTTTGTCACTTTGCTTTTAGTGTTTGTGAATCAAGAGTTTATGAAATTACCAGAATTATGTTCACTAGGGCTTTCGGTACATGACAGATGCTAAAAGTGGTTCAAGACTCTTACGGTTGGTAGGATAACAAGCTATATTTATTGATATTATTCTTAAATGTCTCTTGACCTACTTAAGTGTTTAACTCCCTAATCCTCTCAGACTTAGGGAATTTCTATTTACTGCCTAAATTTTACCTCAGGTTAACCAACCTTGTTACAACACTGATTATTAAATAAAGTATTTCCGAGTCCCTATTTATAATTCACTTCCTACTATATTTTATTTCTTTCTCAAACAAATCAAAGTAGGTGTGTCTACTATTTTTAACCAACAAACGTTAGTTAAAACTTTAGAATTAACAAGAAATCCTACCACCTTTTGAATCTTGAATACTTAGCACCTCATCAACACCTTACCCTAGATCCCATAACTCAGGTTAATGGAGTTTAGCCACTCATGATGCAATGAACAAAACAAAAATTGAATTTATGATTTGAAAGATAAACTTATAAAGATGAATAATAACCAGTGAATAGTGGATTAGATCACAATGGAAAATCCCAAAAATACTGATAATTATCTCTTGAAATAGTTGTGTTGTAAAAGTCCAGGAGTAGAGAGAGAAAATATCAGAGTATGTTGTCAAAACTCAAAGTGTCGAATAGTGTTTGGAATCCTCCCTAGAGAACCCTAAAACAAATCTTTAAATAGTTTACCCCTAATTTTAGAAACAAAATCAAGGTTACAGCTTTTCCTTGGAATAGATGACGACATTCGTGATAGCTTATTAGGAGTCTAACGACTTATCATGGATGTTGTTAGCTCCTCTTCACTTTTAGCTCTTGTTGTCTAAGACTGACAATGACGATGATGGTTTATCAAGATTTTGACAACTTATCAAGAACATCATCACTTTCTAGCTCTAATTCTCATGTCCTTTCTACGTCTGACGGTATCCTTGATGCCTTATCACCATCCTGATGGCCTATAACAAAATATCGTCAGCTCTTCTAGCTGAAAATCATCTCCTATTTAAGGTTTACATTGTGTTTGATAGCTTATCACTGGGCTGACAACTTATCATGAATGTTGTAACCAACACTTATATTTTATTTGCTTCATATTTCAGCCTTTTTGCTTCCATTATTTTTGGTTCCCTTGCATCTCAATGTTTACTACAAAATCAAAGTAAAATAACAAAAAACAACTAAAGTTGCTCAATATTTTACAATTATTTAGAGTTAAAAGTCTCAAATGTATTAGCATAGGCTCACACATCATTAGACTCAGACATTCCAACCATTGAGACACACTTGGGTTGGGGGCTTCCCCATTAGTCAATGGAGGGCACCATATAGTTTGTGGGGTTTTACACTTGTAGGGGTTTACCACCTAACTCAGAATTAATACAAAGATCAGAAATTGCACTGACAAAAAGGTTTTTATGATTATCAAAATGCCCATGTGTTTTGGAATTTATATCGTATGTGATGTTTTATGACTAGCTCTCAACTATTTTATTTATATTAAAAGATTTATTTTGGATTGGTCTATGTACCAGTACATCTGTATTGACCCCCTCTCCTTACCTTCTAGGTTCTGAAGCATAGTCTAAAGGTCCTGATAAGAAGTAGGTTTCTTCAGACAAAAGTGCAGGGTCTAGTTGGTGAGCCTTCTATATTTTAGAAGGCCTTGTTATTTTCAAACATTTATTATTAGTTATTGTTTTGGTCTACTAGGGACCTTGTCCCACCTTTTCAGACAGTTATCTTTAGATTATGCAGTGGAGATTTCGCAAACTGTTCCAAATGTTGTTAATGATTTTTGAATTTCATTCCTTATTGTTAAACTTAATCCAGAATATGACTATGTTTCCATATCAGATTATATTTCTGCATCTTCTTTTATTATGTGAATATTGTTCATGATTACCAGATAGAGTAGGATGCCTGGGCCTTCTTGGTTTGGGATTTTCGCTATGGCTAAGCCCCAGTTCGGGTTATAACAATATTGGTATCAAAGCATGGTTCATGGTCCCCGGGTATCTATGAAATTGCATCTGGTAGAGTCTTGTTTATGGGTGTGTGGCGCGCCACACTTATAAGCAGAAGGCTACTAGGCATTTAGGAAAGTGTTTCGCCTCTTTGTGATTTAGTTTGTGCGTTAGTGTCTTAATTAGAATTAGCCCCTAATCAGTGATTGATTATATTTTAGAAAGAAATCATGCCTCCGCGTCGCTCCAATAATCAGAATACTCAGGATGATGAAGTCCACCCCACCCATGGGATATGGACCCATAATAGAGCGCACACCCCAGAACCTATTACTACTTTGGGAGTACCTCCTGTCTCAACCAGTCCTTCTCGAGCTTCAATAACAAATGTTAATTATCCCTAGTTTTCTCAGAAGAGACATATCGAATGCAGAATTCAGACAATTCATTTATATGCTTGCTCAGTTGGTAGACACACAGACTCAATAGTCAGAAGATATTGGGTCTGTATTGATCACATCTGAGGCTACTAGGGTGGGTCAGTTCATTAGAATAAACCCGCCCAAGTTTTTGTCCACCAAAGTAGAGGAGGATCTATAGGAGTTTGTGGATGATATAGAGAAGATCTTCAAGGTAATGTATGTAGGTGAGGTAGAAAGGGTGGAATTGGCAGATTAACAGCTTAAAGAAATTGTGATCCAGTGGTATAATGAGTGGGAGGATTCTAAAGGTGAGAGTGCTGAGCCCACGGTATGGGGAGAGTTCGTGAAAGCCTTCCTTGATCAGTTCTTTCCCCCTGAGTTGAAAGAGGACAAAGCCGAGGAGATTATGAACCTTAAAAAAGGAAAAATAAGTGTCAAGGAGTACACTCTGAAGTTCCACCAACTGGATTATTATGCTACAGAGATGGTTGGTAATATGAGAGCCCGAATGAGAAATTTGCATCCGGCCTTTCGGACGACATAGTGCTTGAATGCAAGGGGGCTATGCTGAATAGGGACATAGACTTCTCTAGTCCGTTAGTGCATATGCAAAAGGTAGAGGAATATATGAAGAGAATCATCGAGTCTATGGAGAAGGACAGATAGACAAAGAGAGCCAAAACAGAAGATCAGAACCACAGTCAGCAACAAAGCGGTAATTGGGGAAATACATAGCAAAAGAAGAAGTTTTGGAGTAATTCGGAGTCTGCAGCTAGTGCCCCAATTCCCAGACCCCCAGTTAATAGATGATCTCAGAGTTCTTAGACTAGTCATGGACCCAAAGCTCAGGATACTAAGATAGGGTAGTGTGGCTCACCAATATTGTCTTTTTTTGTGGTGTAAGACTTACGAAAAACAACACCCAGGAAGGTGTCAGTTAGGAACGCTGGTGTGTTATTCATGTAATCAGTCGGGTCACTGATAACGATCAATCTACAGCTCTCATAGGAGTGTAAAGTGGTCGTTAGCAAATATAGAACCCAACCTGGTTTGGGTATCGATTCCACAGGGAATAGCTTGGCCAACAAGTAAGCGACTATTACTAGACGTTTAGTGCAAGTCTCGTAAAAGGGGGGACTCTCGTCTTGCAAGTAATGTAAACAAAGTATTAAAGTAAAAGCTGAAAATAATAAAAAGAAAGAATGTTTAGTATGTTGTAAAACAATGAGAATTGAAGAGTAGGGGGTATGTCCACCTTATGAGTTTACGTCTCTATTAGCTATGAGTGTATTGAATTCCGACATGCATGTGCTTATAGAGAATTGTATTCGATGGTAAATCCAGGCGTCTTTCAACCTATTCGAGGATTATTTCACTTTAACTCTTTCGAGCTTAAAGCGTGTCTAACGGTACGAATTCTCCAAGAGGTTAATCCAGTTACGACACTAACTGTTTAATAGGGGATGGGACTCTACTACCTTGACATTATCTCTTTTCCAGACAGATAACCTTTCTTTCGAACAAGTTAAATGTTATACTGGCGTATTCTTGTGTTTGTAACCACAAAGAATTTAGATTAAGATGAAGAGAATAATGATATAAGCAGCATACGTATCACGAACTCACAAACTCACAGCAATAGATAGTATCTCATTCGGTTTCCATAACCCCAACAGAGAAGTTTAGTTACCCATGAATGCCAAGGAGCTCACGGTTGACATTGTTATTATACCATAATACTGATTAATTTCGTGTAGCACAGGTGGTATGCGTTTAGGCGTGAATTCCTAGGCAAAGTAACGATTCTCTTATTGCGGAAATTAAGAATAGATGAATAGAAAAATAAAGATAGAATTAATGGAAAGATTAGAATTGTTGGAAGAGTAGAAAAGATTAATGGTTGAAGAATGTATATGGATCCATTAAAAATCTCTAGCATGATAGGGTATTTATAATACCCATATCCTAATCCTACTAAGCTAATGAAATACTTAACCAAATCCTACTAAGCTAATGAAATACTTAACCCAATTGTACTAGGTTAATGTAACATTATCCAAATCCAAATAGAGTAATGAAATACTTCACCTAATTGTACTAGGTTAATGTATTATTATCCTAATCCAAATAAGTTACTGCAAGTCCCCAAAGTCTTCAGAAATGTTGTTTTAGCCCAGGACAGATTTTCCATGCATCACTTTTGGTCCTTAGGCGTCCAAGCTTCCTTTTCTCCTTCCGTGAAGCTTTCTTTGGCATCAAGTAATCCATAAAATGCTGAATTCTGCATCATTTACACCTGAAACTTTGCTAATCATGTTCGTTAGCTCACTTACAGGAAAAAAGGACTAAAAGTGCATGAAATATATAATTTGTTCTCGAAACATGGCACAAATATGGGCAAAATATATTGATATAGGCGCGTAATATCGCCTATCATCAACACCCCATACTTGAAGCTTTGTTCGTCCTCGAACAAAATATCATGTCCCTCTAAACATTAACTTAAGGTTTCACAGCAACAACACAAAATATTCGTCAAGACAAGCACAACAATTATCAACAAAGAGTAGTTTTCCGATTATTAGTAGAAACAGTTTAACCTCTAGTATAGACTCGTGATGGTGGTCAACTCATATTCAAAATTTAAGGCACAAGGAATCATATACAACTACCCAAAACTCATCAACCATATGTGTCTCACAAGATATTACCCATAATCACTCACAAGTATAGCATATTTTTTTTCAAACATGGGTATCAAAATATCCTTGCTCTCACTATTACAAAGAATTCATATGTTGCAACTGATGACCATAAGCTTTCCCTTAGTGTAATGCTCCACTAAATGTCAGAATACTAATCTTAGGATCAAATAGGTCTTTTACAGGTTGTAATGTAGGCTAAGGGACGGGTAGGACTATTTTGGCCAGAAATAGTTACTAAGTTCCTAAGCACTTTAATACATCACATTGTATCATCAACATTTTTCTTTCAACCTTTCTTCTTTCTTTTATTCTACAACCCTTGTTCTCCTCTTTTGTTTTTCAATTTTAAGCATAACTCACTTTTCAACTTTCTTTTCCTTTTTTCTTTTCATAACATACATCTTATGATAGCACTTTCTTTTTCATAACGCATTCAAGCACTAATACCTTCTAAAGCATCATACTCACCCAATTTCCTCTTATTTCGTCACATGACTTTATACGTTAAAGCACTTAGGAATTTGGATCAAATTACGGTCTTGAAAAAAATGGATTAGGCTTACATATGAGGTTGTTAAAGAAGTAGGCTAAAGGCTCAAAAGGGTTTAACTAGGATGATGTCCATGGGTAGGTAAAATGAAGGTAAACATGTATAGGTTGCCAAAGAAATGCCTAAATCATCTCCTAAACTTACACTCCTTATTTTCGATTTGCATACATACCAGGCAAGTTCTAGCATCAGCTACAAACATGGAATATACTATTAATCTCACACACACAAGGCACATGGTCGACTTTATTCGAAGTAGTATAGACTCTCGACCCAACAAGTGAAGGAATTGAACCACAAAATATCACAAAATGAGGTACCATTAGAACCTAAACGTCTCAATAGTCATGATTTTAGCATCTACTCGTGTTATGATCTCATGCTGCCTATTAGAATAATTTTGTGCGAAGCTACGTAAAAAAAATTACTACTAAAAAAACTTAACTTAAACAAAAAAAATGAAACACACACAAAAAAAAATGAAACAAATAAAACAAAGTAAACAAAGTGAACAAACATAGATGCGGTAGAGAAGTATAGCATGCAATACCGCCACCCCACACTTAAACGGGACACTGCCCTCAATGGAAAGTAAATACGAAGAACCTGGTCAGTCGGACTCTTCCTCAATGTCGGGGGTCATACCCCCTTCGCCGGAATCATCATAAGAGTAGTCATCAGAGTTCTCCTCCACGTCAGAATCTGGCAAGCGTCGATCATCATCGGCCGGCACATCATAGTCTAGAGGTTCCTCAAAGTATGTGCCTACTCCACACATCTCCCGTGCATGCCTATTCATTGGATATTCATGGTCCACCTGTTGGAGCTCTGCAGCAGTTGGAACATGACCTCCACTCATCATTGTGAATCGTGTCATGCCATAAAGATGACGGAAGAAACTCTCATCTCGAGCATGTCTCTCCGCAGTAGTAAGGTTGGCACCATGTGTTGTTTCAGCATCTTTGACCTTTTTGAGGTCAACCTTCTTCGGGTTATGTGGGAGTTTGTGATCAGCTGGTTCCTTTTTGATAGCCTCCTTCCGCAAGATTGCTGTCAACAGATTACCAAAAGTGAAGTGGGACCTCTTGTGTAATCTGGCCTTCCGCATTGTAGAGCGAATGATTGCTCCAATGTTGATAGGGACATTCGTCATCAATGCATAGACCAAACACACTCTATCTCTTGTTATTTTGGTGTATTGAGTCCCAGGAATAAGGCATGATTTGATGATGCACAACCAGATTCTTGCTTCCCTATTCAAAGGAGCATAGGGAAAGGTGTTGTGTCATCCGGTGTCTTGGTGTCTGCTCCACCTTGCCATGGATCTACTTACACAAAGTGTGTGTAGAATTGCTCTATAAGGAGTTCTGCTGTACAGCTCTTTGAATGGTGCTGGATCGACCGAAGGTAAGCCAAGAAAGGAGTTGATCAAATCCGCGTTGAGTTGTAAAACTTGGCCCCGAATCTTGACTTCGCTGCCCGTGGTTTTCGGAGACCAGTTGGCATAAAATTCTCTTGTCAAATCAAGAGTACATTCTCCCATGTCGCGGAAGATGAAATCCAGATTCAATGCCATGATTTTTGCCAACATACGCGGTTCCTTCTTTGCTAGGTTATCCTTGTTGATTAAGTCGACATGAACATATTTGCTTTCCTTGTTGTTCCTATACCATTCTTTGGATTCCTCCTCAAGAACCCATTTTATTCCAAACATTCGGCGGGGTAATTGCATTGAGGATGATTCTCCTTGGTCTTTGCGACCTCTCTTCTTGCCCTTTTGGGATGTGGTAGCCTTATCTTGTCTCGCTTTAGGTGCCATTGTTCCTGAGATTTAAACGATATTTCATGTTAGCATCAAATCAATGGAAACAATCTATAAATAAGCCATCGGGGTACCACCCCACACTTAGGTTCGCTGATACAAATCAGTGAAGTGAAAGTGGTCGATTACTTAGACTTCATCGACATACGTTTAAGGAGCTATATTCCGACATGCATGTGCTTATAGTGAATTGTATTCGATGGTAAATCCAGGCGTCTTTCAACCTATTCGAGGATTATTTCACTTTTACTCTTTCGAGCTTAAAGCGTGTCTAACGGTACGAATTCTCCAAGAGGTTAATCCAGTTACGGCACTAACTTTTTAATAGGGGATGGGACCTTACTACCTTGACATTATCTCTTTTCCAGACAAATAAACTTTCTTTCGAACAGGTTAAATGTTATACTGGCGTATTCTTGCATTTGCAACCACAAAGAATGTAGATTAAGATAAAGAGAATAATGCTATAAGCAGCATATGTGTCACGAACTCATAAACTCACAACAATAGATAGTATCTCAGTTGGCTTCCATAACCCCAATAGAGAAGTTTAGTTACCCATGAATGTGAAGGAGATCATGATTGACATTGTTTTTATACCACAAGATTGATTAATTTCGTGTAGCACAAGTGGTAGGCGTTTAGGCGTGAATTCCTAGGCAAAGTAACGATTCTCTTGTTGCGGAAATTAAGAATAAATGAATAGAAGAAGAAAAATAGAATTAATGGGAAGATTAGAAGAGTTGTAATTGATGGAAGAATTAGAATTGTTAATTGAAGAGTGTATATTTGGAAGATTGTTAAAAATCTCTAGCATGATAGAGTATTTATAATACCCATATCCTAGTCCTACTAAGCTAATGAAATATCTAACCAAATCCTACTAAACAAATGAAATACTTAACCCAATTGTACTAGGTTAATGTAATATTCTCCTAATCCAACTAAACAAATGAAATACTTAACCCAATTGTACTAGGTTAATGTATCATTATCCAAATCCAACTAAGTTACTACAAGTCCCCAAAGTCTTCAGAAATGCTGTTTTAGCCCGGGACAGATTTTCCATGTATCAATTTTGGTCCTTTAGGCGTTCAAGCTCCCTTTCCTTCCTTCGTGAGCTTTATTTGGCGTCAAGTAAGCCATAAAATGCTGATTTCTGCATCATTTATACCTGAAACTTTGCTAATCATATTCGTTAGCTCACTTACAGGAAAAAGGACTAAAAGCGCATGAAATGTATACTTTGTTCTCAAAACATGGCATAAATATGGGCAAAATATATTAATATAGGCGCGTAATATTGCCTATCATCAACACCCCACACTTGAAGCTTTGTTCGTCCTCGAACAACATATCATGTCCTTCTAGATATCAACTTAGGGTTTTCACAGCAACAACACAAAACATTCTTCAAGGCAAGCACAACAATTACTAACAAAGAGTGGCTTTCTGATTATTAGTAGAAACAGTTTAGCCTCTAGCATAGACTCGTGATGGTGGTCAACTCATATTCAAAAGTTAAAGTAAAAGGAATCATATATAACTAGCAAAAACTCATCAACCATGTGTGTCTCATAATATAGTACCCATACTCACTCACAAGTATAGCATATTTTTTTCAAACATGGGTATCAAAATATCCTTGCTCTCACTCTCACAAAGAATTCATATGCAACAACTGATGAACATAGGCTTGCCCTTAGTGTGATAATCCACTAAATGTCAGAATGTTAAGATTAGGATCAAGTAGGTCTTTTGATGGTTGTAATGTAGGATAAGGGATGGGTAGGATCAGCTATTTTGGCCGAAAATAGTGACTAAGTTCCTAAGCACTTTAATACATCACATTGTATCATTGACACTTTTTTCTTTCATCCTTTCTTCTTCTTTTCTTCTACCACCCTTGTTCTCCTCTTTTGCTTTTCAATTTTAAACATAACTCACTTTTCAGCTTTCTTTTTCCTTCTTCTTTTCACAACATACCTCTTATGATAGCACTTTCTTTTTCATAACACATTCAAGCACCATTACAATTTACAGCATCATACTTACCCAATTCCTCTTATATTGTCACATGACTTTATACTTTAAAGCACTTAGGAATTTGGATCAAATCACGGTCTTGAAAAAATGGATTAGGCTTACATACAAGGTTGTCAAAGAAATAGGCTAAAGGCTCAAAAGGGTTTAACTAGGATGATGTCCATGGGTAGGTAAAACGAAGGTAAACATATGTAGGTTGCCAAAGAAATGCCTAAATCATCTCCTAAACTTACACTCCTTATTTGCGCTTTGCATACATACCAGGCAAGTTCTAGCATTAACCACAAACATAGAATATACTATTAATCTCACACACACAAGGCACATGGTCGACTTTATTTGGAAGTAATATAGACTCTTGACCCAACAAGTGAAGGAATTGAACCACACAATATCACATAATGAGTCACAATTAGAGCCTAAATGTCTCAATAGTCATAATTGTAGCACATACTCTTGTTATAATCTCATGTTGCCTATTGGAATTATTTCATGCGAAGCTAAAAAAATTATTCCTAAAAAACTTAACTTAAACTAAAAAAACAAAACAGAAATAAAACAAAGTAAACAAACATAGATGCGAATAGAGAAGTATAGCATGCAATACCACCACCCCACACTTAAACGGGACACTGCCCTCAGTGGAAAATAAATACGAAGAACCTGGTCAGTCGGACTCTTCCTCAATGTCGGGGGTCATACCCCCTTCGTCGAAATCATCATAAGAGTAGTTGTCAGAGTTCTCCTCCTCGTTGGAGTCTGGCAAGCGTCGATCGTCATCGGTCGGCACATCATCATCTAGAGGTTCCTCAAAGTATACGCCCACTCCATACATCTCTCGTGCATGCATGTTCATTGGATAGTCGTGGTCCAGCTGTTGGAGCTCTGCAGCAGTTGGAACACATCCATCACTCATCATAGTAAATTGTGTCATGCCATAAAGATGACGGAAGAAACTCTCATCACGAGCATGTCTCTCCGGAGTAGTAAGGTTGACACCATGAGTTGTTTCAGCATCTTTGACCTTTGTGAGGTCAACCTTCTTCGGGTTATGTGGGAGTTTGTGATCAGCTGGTTCCTCTTCGATATCCTCGTTCCGCAAGATTGCTGTCAACAGATTACCAAAAGTGAAGTGGGACCTTTTGTGGAGTCTGGCCTTCCGCATTGTAGAGCGAATGATTGCCCAAAGTTGATAGGGACATTCGTCATCAAAGCATAGACCAAACACACTCTATCTCTTGATATTTTGGTGTATTGAGTCCCAGGAATCAGGCATGAGTTGACAATACGCTACCAGATTCGTGCTTCCCTATTCAATGGAGCATAGGGGAAGGTGTTGTGTCGTCCTGTGTCTCGGTGTCTGCCCCACCTTGCCATGGATCTACTTCCACAAAGTGTGTGTCGTATTGCTCTCTAATGAGGCCTACTGTACAGCTCTTTGAATGGTGCTGGGTCGACCGAAGGTAAGCCAAGAAAGGAGTTGATCAAATCTGCGTTGAGCTGTAACACTTGGCCCCGAATCTTGACTTCGTTGCCTGTGGTTTTCGGCGACCACTTGGCATAGAATTCCCTTGTCAAATCGAGATTACATTCTCCCATGTCGCGGAAGATGAAATCCATATTCAACGCCATTATTTTCGCCAGCATACGCGGCTCCTTCTTCGCTAGGGTGGCCTTATTGATCAAGTCAACGTGAACATATTTTCTTTCCTTGTTGTTCTTGTACCATTATTTAGCTTCCTCCTCAAGAACCCATTTTATTCCAAACATTCGGCGGGGTAGTTGCATGGAGGATGATTCTCCTTGGTCCTTGCGACCTCTCTTCTTGCCCTTTTGGGAAGTGGTAGCCTTATCTTGTCGTGCTTTAGGTGCCATTGTTCCTGAGACTTAAACAGTATTCATGTTATCATCAACTCAAAGGAAAAAATCTATAAACAAGCCGTCGGGGTACCACCCCACACTTAGGTTTGTTAATACAAAACAGTGAAGTGAATGTAGTCGATTACTTGAACTTCATCGACATACGTTTTAGGAACTATATTCCGACAAGAAAATCAGCGATGCATCACTACTTGCAGACATTGCACTACTTTCATGTTAGGTATAACAACACTACTACATAGGGGTTACATCATGGTATAGTTTTTTTCAACAATCACAACCTCCTAAGTCGGTAGGCAACTATAAGTCTTATCCCGATGAACGGGATAGTCTAACATGTAAGTATTCAAGTATCAAGCTTAAACAATTTTCATAACCATAGCAATTCCGCAAATAGTATAACAATGTTAGTAAAACCAAATTCAAGTCCGAAACAAGTCAAGATTATCCTAACGTATATGTTTACTCACATGGTTTTGTATCAACAATCCAAACACATTAACATCACCAATAATCCTTCAAGATGTAGCAATTCATAATAGACATAGTAACGTAGTACTTATGAGAAACAGATGAAGAATAAAAGAGTACTTACGTGATTGAAGCCTTTGGAGATGGTCTTGTGAATTGGAAGAGCAAAAAAGAAAATTTTTTAGATGATTTGGGTGGATGTGCGGCGCCTTTAGGTCAATTTCCAATGTGGTTATGTTTCAAGACTAAGTCCCCTTTATATAGGAAAAGAATGGGTCGGGTTTTGACCCATTTACAAACGGTTTTGGAGACAAAAATGACCTCTATGCGGCGCATAGTGCTTTGCGTAATCATAGTATAGGCGGCAAATAGTGTAGTGCATTTAGGGACATATGCGGCGCATAGTGTATAGCATTTAGGGACATATGTGCCGCATAGTGTATGGCATTTGAGATACTGAGACCTAATGCTATATCATAGGCGGCGCATAGTGTATAGCACACTTAAGCATAGGCGGCGCCTATGTCTTTGCACACTAGATTCCGAGACCTTAGGCTATAATATAGGTTTTGCATTGTTCGTGGCCTAGTTTTACCTAGGCCTAGACTTCGTCAATGCCTATTTTGGCATGAGCAATGCTCAATCCATAGCCTTATGCATCCTTATTCCTAACTTACCACCTTTACCATACAATACATCTAAATCGTCATTTGAAACCAATCTCCTCGTTGAATACTTCTCGCACCTATATTTGCTCAAAACCAATGAAAACGATTAGTACGATGGGTTGCCTCCCACCAAGCGCCTTAGTTTTGGTCGTGGCACGACTCTTATTTTTGGATTTTCTCTTATCAAAAGCAAAACAAGTAATAGAACAAAAGAAAGACAAAACGATAAACGAAAAACGATAAAACAATAAAACGATGGGTTGCCTCCCATCTAGCGCCTTATTTATTGTCGTGGCTCGACATAGTTTCCTTCAAGTACTTAGACTTCATCAAGGTAAGTGATGGCCATATAATTCATTGAGTCAAGAGGACCGATATAAGGTTAAACACGTTGGCCATTCACTTTGGAGACAACACCATTATTGCCTTCCAATTTGAGTACTCCAGACGAGTAGACTTGGATAACTTTGTATGGACCAGACCACTTAGACTTTAACTTACCTGGGAAGAGCTTCAATCTGGAGTTGAAGAGAAGTACCATATCACCCCTTTGGAAGTTTTGTCGAACAATCCGCTGATCATGATACTTTTTCATCCGCTCCTTGTATAGGTCTGATCTTTCATATGCATGGAGACGAAACTCATCTAATTCGTTCAGCTGCTCCAACCTCAGATTCTTAGCATCATCCCAATTCAAATTCAATTGCTTCAATTCCCACAATGCCTTATGCTCGAGCTCGATGGGTAAGTGACAAGCCTTCCCATAAACTAGTTGATAAGGAGACATGCCAATAGGTGTTTTGAATGCAGTCCTTTACGCCCATAGTGCATCATCAAGCTTCCTAGACCAATCCTTCCTATTCGCATTAACCGTCTTCGCAAGGATTTGCTTGATCTCGCGATTGAAAACTTCTACTTGTCCACTAGTTTGGGGATGATAAGGCGTAGCTACCTTATGTTGCTTGACACCATACTT
The DNA here is from genome assembly GCA_030864225.1 of Capsicum baccatum var. pendulum. NCBI lineage: Eukaryota > Viridiplantae > Streptophyta > Magnoliopsida > Solanales > Solanaceae > Capsicum > Capsicum baccatum. The sequence goes on along the minus strand of CM061559.1, from coordinate 92,574,333 downwards.
GGCCAAAACTGATTTGAACAGCTTGTTGCAAAAGTGAGATCCTCCATCACTTATGATAGTACGAGGTACTCCAAAGCGAGAGAAGATATTCTTCTTTAAGAACGATGCAACACGCTTCCCTTCATTGTCGGTCAACGCTACATCTTCCACCCATTTCGAAACATAATCTACAGTAACCAAGATGTACTTCATTCCAAACGAATTCACGAATGGACCCATGAAATCAATACCCCACACACCAAAAAGTTCTATCTCAAGAATTTTGGACATGGGCATCTCATGGTGTTTCGATATAGCACCTTGGCGCTGGCATTGGTCGCACCTTCTAACATAGTCACAGGCATCTCTAAATATCGAAGGCCAATAATAACCACTTTGCAACACCTTTCTTGCTATCCGATTACCCGTATGATGTCCTCCAACTTGGGAAGTGTGGCATGCTTCCAATATAGTAGTCCCTTCTTCATGAGATATACATCGTCGAATAATACCATCCATGCATCGTCGAAACAAATATGGCTCATCACAATAGTAGTGTTGTACGTCATGCATAAACTTCCTCCTTTGGTGGTAAGATAAATTGGCAGGTATCTCATTACTCACCACGAAATTGGCAAAGTCGGCATACCATGGTAATTTTTCCATTGTTGTCGCTAATATATCTTCGTCTGGGAATGCATCATCAATCTGAATTTTAGGTTGTGCCACATGCTCATTCTCAAGTCGAGATAGGTGGTCGGCCACTTAGTTGTTGCAACCTCTTCTATCTTTGACCTCAAAATTGAACTCTTACAGCAGAAACACCCATCGAGTCAACCTTGGTTTCGCATCCTTCTTTGTCATGAGATACCTAAGAGCTGCATGGTCTGTATGAATGATAACCTTAGTTCCCAATTGATAGGAACGAAACTTCTCAAACGCATACACAACCGCTAGGAGCTCTTGTTCTGTCACAGTGTAGTTCCTTTGGGCTTCATTTAGGACCTTACTTGCATAGTAGATAGGATGAAATAATTTTTCCTTTCTCTGACCAAGAACAGCACCAACGGCTATACCACTAGCATCACACATGACTTCGAACGGGAGAGACCAATCTGGTGCTACCATGATAGGGTCTTCAATGAGTTTTGCTTTGAGGCATTCGAATGCCTTTAAGCAATCTTCATTAATGTCAAACTTTGCATCTTTCTCCAATAGTTTGCACAATGGGCTAGCAATTTTGGAGAAGTCTTTAATGAACCGACGATACAAACCTGCATGACCGAGAAAACTACGAACTCCTTTCACCGAAATTGGAGGTGGTAGCTTCTAAATAACCTCTATTTTTGCTCAATCAACCTCTATTCCTCTTTCGGAGATTTTGTGCCCAAGAACGATTCCTTCTTTTACCATAAAGTGGCACTTCTCCCAATTTAGCACAAGGTTGAATTCTACACATCTTTGCAACGCCATGCTTAGGTTCGCCAGGCACGCCTCAAAAGACTTAGCAACAACTGAAAAATCGTCCATGAATACCTCCAAAGTGTCTCCAACCATCTCAGAAAAAATAGACATCATACAGCATTGAAAGGTGGCTGGTGCGTTACATAACCCGAATGGCATACGTTTGAAGGCAAACGTACCATATGGGCATATAAACGTTGTCTTCTCTTGGTCTTAAGGGGCAATACAAATCTGATTGTATCCTAAATAACCGTCCAAGAAACAAAACCATCCTTTCCCCGCTAATCGATCTAGCATTTGGTCCATGAATGGCATTGGGAAGTGATCTTTGAGTGTCCAAGAATTTAGCTTTCGGTAGTCCATGCATACTCTCCATCTAGTGACGGGTCTGAGTGGAATAAGCTTATTCTTAGCATTCGCGACCACCGTCATGCCTCCTTTCTTGGGAACACATTGTACCGGGCTTACCCATGTACTATCAGAGATTGGATATACAACTCCTGCGTCTAACCACTTGATAATTTCTTTCTTCACCACTTCTTGCATAGGTGGGTTTAGACGTCTTTGATGCTCAATGGTGGGTGTGCAATTTTCTTGAAGCTGAATTTTATGTGTACAAATCCCAGGTGGAATACCAACAATATCCGCAATGGTCCATCCAATGGCTCTAATGTACTTCCGTAAAATAGCAATGAGAGCTGCAACATGTTGCTCACCCGAATCGGCTGCCAAAATAACTGGAAGTGTGTTTCCGCTTCCTAAGAATGCGTACTTTAAATGACTGGGCAGCTCCTTCAATTCTAACGTTGGTGGATCTTCAATAGATGGCTTAGCTGGTGGTGTGGGTCGATTCTTGAGATCAAGGTCCAGCTTCTTGGGAGCATAGCGATATGTCCCTAATCCCGATAGAGCACAAATAGCTTCTTCACAATTTTCAGCATCCTCATTCTCTCCATTCATAAGCACAACCTCCAAAGGGTCATCAATAATTTGCTCTTCTTCAAGTAATTCCTTCTCATCATCAAAGAAAACATCAGCCACCGAAAATACACTTAGATCTTTGGGCTGCTTCATTGATTTGCACACATCAAAGTGAACCACTTTGTCATTTATTCGGAATGAAAGCTCATTATCTCTCAAATCAATAAGCACACTTCCTGTAGCAAGGAAAGGGCGCCCCAAGATTATGGGAACTTCTGAGTCTGCCTCACAATCCAAAATAACAAAGTCTGCCGAAAAGATGAATGAAGAAACCTTCACCAATACGTCAAATAGAATACCAACAGGTCGTTTTACCGACCTATCCGCCATGACGAGCCTCATATTGGTTGGAGTAGGATCACCCAACCCAACTTCTTGTAGATTAATAATGGCATCAAATTGATGATGGCTCCTAAGTCACATAATGTTTTGGCAAAATTCAAAAATCAAACGGTGCAAGGAATAGTGAAAGCTCCGAGGTCGGCCTTCTTCTGAACTATCGATCGGGTAGCAATTGCACTACAATGATGCACATCTTCTTTCAACTCATAACTTGCTGCCCGCTTCTTAGTCAAAAGATCCTTCATAAATTTGGCATACCCAGGCATTTGTTCAAGTGCCTCCACCAATGGAACATTAATCAGCTGCTTTAACATAGTCATGAATTTGCTGAACTTTGTGTCATCCGCCACCTTCTTCAATATTTGGGGAAAAGGTGGTGGCGGGTATGGAAGTGTTCTCTCCACGGTTTTCTTCTCCTCTTGCTTCCGTTTTTCAGATTTTTCAAGTTGCACAGCACTGGGTGATGCGTCCTTGTCATCAGGAGTAGGTGCTGCGGCATCTTCTCCTTTTGCGTTGTCATCCATGCCCGCAACTTTGTCAACCACTTGCTTGCCTTTTGCTGAAGTTTCCAGCACCTTACCACTTCTGGTAGTGATGGCCATGCATGACCCATCATTTCTTGGGTTTTCCACAGTATCGCTAGGTAAGGTGCCAGCCTTTCTTTGATTGAGTGCTGCTGAAAGTTGGCTCAATTGCTGCTCTATTTGCTTGATTGAAGTGGAATGAGAATCAAATAATTGTTTCATGGAGGACGAATCATTAATTACCTCCGTAACTCCCGCGCTCGTTGCTTCCACTCCTTTAAATAATTTAGCCATCATGTCTTCCATACTTCCAGAATTAGATGTGGTGGTGTCACGTCTACCAGGGGGAACGTACAAACCACTCTTTTCATTCTTGTTCTTCCAACTACCTTGGTCCTTGGATTTATCATAATAGTTCCGACCTTGGTTTCCTTGGGCATTCCCGCGGAAACCCACCTGATTGTTCAAGTGGTTGGCCTCCTCTTCCAAATCAGATTTGTCTGTTCCTTTTGACGCAATAGCTTTCACTTTTTCGTTCTTCCCTGATAATAGATGCTTTGTAAGAAGATCCATTTGAGTTTTCATGTGCGCCATATCCTGATCACATTTTTCTTCTCTTCTTCTTTGGTCTGCAGTCATGCCAATAGACAAAGTGGGGCTTGCTACCTCAGAATCCCTGGTATGCCAAGCTCTACTTTGTTTCGTCATACGATCCAGCGTATTGCTTGCTTGACCAAAGGTGAGGTCCATAAAAGATTCTCCAGCTGTGTTATCCACCACTGGTTTAGTTATTGAATTCAAGGCTCTATACAAGATCTCCATTAGGTGGACATTAGTCATGTGATGGTTTGGGCATCTCGCTAGCTTTGTCTTAAACCTCTGCCATGTTTCATGAAGAGCTTCAGTGGGAAGCTATCGAAAGTTGCTGATTTCATCTCTCAATTGTGCCCTCTTGGATGGCGGAAAGAATCTTTCTAGGAAAGCGTCTCTCAATTGCCTCCAATTTGTAATTGAATCAGGAGTCAGCCCATTCAACCATAGTGTTGCCTCCCCAGACAGAGACAATGGAAATAAGCGTAATCAAATTGCATTCTGACCAACACCAGGATTGTCAAACGACTTACATGTAGAAATAAAGTTGATGAGATGCATATTCGGATCATCGCCTGCTAGTCCACCAAATAATCCCTTGAGTTTCAATAACTGAATCATGGTGCTTGTGATGTTGAACTTGGCTCCGGGCGCTAATGGTGGTGGAATTATGGCTCCAGTGGCTCCGGCACCATCAAGATCATCATCATCATCGTCGAAAGCTGGCTGCATAGGTTGGCGATCATACCTAAACCGTGCTTGTCGACCTTTTCTGTTGATAGGTGTTATAATTTCATCATCACGCCTAGGGTTTAGTAACTCGTCATCACCTAAATCCTCATCGTCGGGATTTGTTGCTCGTGCAGGGTTATCAATGTTCTGCTGTTGAACCTGGGCTGCGGCAAGGGCAGCTAGTCTTGCTTGTTCCTGTTAAGCATCCATCCTTTTGATTTTTTCTTGTGCTTCCATTCTTCCTATGCATTGTGGTTCAGGATTGACATGTAATAATGGTTGACCAGAACTTCTAGTATAGGGCATGCACTGAATAAAAACCTGCAGTAAACAAAAACAAAAACTGAAAGTAAAAGTACGAGAATCTTTGACCAAAGGGTCTAGTAATTATCACAAACTTAATTGACACTCGTATTCCCCGGCAACGGCGCCAATTTTTGATAACGCTGAATCTACAACTCTCGTAGGAGTGTAAAGCGGTCGCTAGCAAATATAGAACCCAACCTGGGTTGGGTATCGATCCCACAGGGAATAGCTTGGCCAACAAGTAAGCAAAATTACTCAACTTTTGGTGCAAGTCTCAAAAAAGGGGGGAGTCTTATCGTACAAGTAATGTAAATAAAACAATGAAGTAAAAGCTGAAAATAGCAAAGTAAAAGGAGAAGGATTGTTACGTAAGTTGTAAACAATGAGAATTGAAGCGTTGGGGTTATGTCCACCTCCTGAGTTATACGTCTCTATTGACTATGAGTGTGTAGAATTCCGACATGCATGTGCTTATAGAGAATTGTATTCGATGGTAAATCCAGGCGTCTTTCGACCTATTCGAGGATTATTTCACTTTAACTCTTTCGAGCTTAAAGCGTGTCTAACGGTACGAATTCTCCAAGAGGTTAATCCAGTTACGGCACTAACTTTTTAATAGGGGATGAGACCCTACTACCTTGACATTATCTCTTTTCTAGACAAATAACCTTTCTTTCGAACAAGTTAAATGTTATACTGGCGTATTCTTGTGTTTGCAACCATAAAGAATGTAGATTAAGATGAAGAGAATAATGATATAAGCAGCATACGTGTCACGAACTCACAAACTCATAGCAATAGATAGTATCTCAGTTGGCTTCCATAACCCCAACAGAGAAGTTTAGTTACCCATGAATGCGAAGGAGATCACGATTGACATTGTTGTTATACCACAAGATTGATTAATTTCGTGTAGCACAAGTGGTAGGCGTTTAGGCATGAATTCCTAGGCAAAGTAATGATTCTCTTGTTGCGGAAATTAAGAATAAATGAATAGAAGAAGAAAAATAGAATTAATGGGAAGATCAGAAGAGTTGTAATTGATGGAAGAATTAGAATTGTTAATTGAAGAGTGTATATTTGGAAGATTGTTAAAAATCTCTAGCATGATAGGGTATTTATAATACCCATATCCTAGTCCTACTAAGCTAATGAAATATCTAACCAAATCCTACTAAACAAATGAAATACTTAACCCAATTGTACTAGGTTAATGTAATATTCTCCTAATCCAACTAAACAAATGAAATACTTAACCCAATTGTACTAGGTTAATGTATCATTATCCAAATCCAACTAAGTTACTGCAAGTCCCCAAAGTCTTCAAAAATGTTGTTTTAGCCCAGGACAGATTTTCCATGTATCAATTTTGGTCCTTTAGGCGTTCAAGCTCCCTTTCCTTCCTTCGTGAGCTTTCTTTGGCGTCAAGTAAGCCATAAAATGCTGATTCCTGCATCATTTATACCTGAAACTTTGCTAATCATGTTCATTAGCTCACTTACAGGAAAAAGGACTAAAAGCTCATGAAATGTATACTTTGTTCTCAAAACATGGCATAAATATGGGCAAAATATATTGATATAGGCGCGTAATATTGCCTATCATCAATTGGAAACCTCTACTTGTCCACTAGTTTGTGGGTGATAAGGCGTGGCTACCTTATGTTGCTTGACACCATACTTGGCCAACACGGATTTGAATAGCTTATTGCAAAAGTGAGATCCTCCATCACTTATGATAGTACGTGGTACTCCAAAGAGAGAGAAGATATTCCTCTTTAAGAACGCTAAAACACGCTTTCCTTCGTTGTCAGCCAATGCTACAGCTTCAACCCATTTCGAGACGTAATCTACAACAACTAAGATGTACTTCATTCCAAATGAATTCACGAATGGACCCATGAAATCAATACCCCATACATCAAAGAGTTCTACCTCAAGAATTTTGGACATGGGCATCTCATGGTGTTTCGAAATAGCACCTTGACGCTGGCATTGGTCGCACCTTCTAACATAGTCATAGGCATCTCTAAATATCGAAGGCCAATAGTAACCACTTTGCAATACTTTCCTTGTCGTCCGATTGCCTGCATGATGTCCTCCAACTTGGGAAGTGTGGCATGCTTCCAAAATATTAGGCACCTCTACATGGGATATACATCGCCGAATAATACCATCCGCACATCGTCGAAACAAATATGGCTCATCCCAATAGTAGTGTTGTACGTCATGCATAAACTTCCTCCTTTTGTGGTAAGATAAATTGGCAGGTATCACATTACTCACCACGAAATTTGCAAAGTCGGCATACCATGGTAATTTTTCCATTGTTGTCGCTAATATCTCCTCGTCAGGGAATGTATCATCAATCTGAATTTCAGGTTGCGCCACATGCTCATTCTCTTGACTAGATAGGTGGTCGGCCACTTGGTTCTCGCAACCTCTTCTATCTTTGACCTCGAAATTGAACTCTTGCAGCAGTAATACCCATCGAATTAATCTTGGTTTTGCATCCTTCTTTGTCATTAGATACCTAAGAGCTGCATGGTCTGTATGAACGATCACCTTAGTACCCAATAGATAGGCACGAAACTTCTCAAACGCATACATAACCGCTAGGAGCTCTTGTTCTATCACAGTGTAGTTCCTTTGGGATTTATTTAGGACCTTACTTACGTAGTAGATAGGATGAAATAATTTCTCCTTTCTCTGACCAAGCACAGCTCCAACGGCTACACCACTAGCATCCCACATGACTTCGAACGGGAGAGACCAATCTGGTGCTACCATGATAGGGGCTTCAATGAGTTTTCCTTTGAGGCATTCGAATGCCTTTAAGCAATCTTCATTGAAGTCAAACTTTGCATCTTTCCCCAAGAGTTTGCACAATGGACTAGCAATTTTGGAGAAGTCTTTGATGAACCGACGATAGAAACCTGCATGGCCGAGAAAACTACGAACTCCCTTCACCGAAATTGGAGGCGGTAGCTTCTCAATAACCTCTATTTTTGCTCGATCAACCTCAATCCCTCTGTCGGAGATCTTGTGCCCAAGAACGATACCTTCTTTTATCATTAAGTGGCACTTTTCCCAATTCAGCACTAGGTTGAATTCTACACATCTTTGCAATGTCATGCTTAGGTTTGCCTAGCACGCTTCAAAAGACTCACCAACAACTGAAAAATCATCCATGAATACCTCCAAAGTGTCTTCAACCATATCAGAAAAAATAGACATCATACAGCGTTGAAAGGTGGCTGGTGCGTTACATAACTCGAATGACATACGTTTGAAGGCAAACACACCATATGGGCATGTAAATGTTGTCTTGTATTGGTCTTCGGGGTCAATACAAATCTGATTGTAGCCTGAATAACCGTCCAAGAAATAAAACCACCCTTTCCCTGCTAATTGATCTAGCATTTGGTCCATAAATGGCATTGGAAAGTGATCTTTGAGTGTCCAAGAATTTAGCTTTCGGTAGTCCATGCATACTCTCCATCCAGTGACGGGTCTGAGTGGAATAAGCTCATTCTTCACATTTGCGACCATCGTCATACCTCCTTTCTTGGGAACACATTGAACTGGGCTTACCTATGTACTATCAGAGATTGGATATACAACTCCTGCGTCTAACCACTTGATAATTTCTTTCTTCACCACTTCTTGCATAGGTGGGTTTAGACGCCTTTGATGCTCAATGGTGGGTGTGCAATTTTCTTGAAGCTGAATTTTATGTGTACAAATCCCAGGTGAAATACCAATAATATTCGCAATGGTCCATCCAATGGCTCTAATGTACTTCCGTAAAATAGCAATGAGAGCTGCAACTTGTTGCTCACCCAAATCTGCAGCTACAATGATTGGAAGTGTGTTTCCGCTTCCTAAGAATGCGTACTTTAGATGACTTGGCATCTTCTTCAATTCTAATGTGGGTGGCTCTTTAATAGATGGCTTAGCTGGTGGTGTGGGTCGATTCTTGAGATCAAGGTCCAGCTTCTTGGGAGCATAGAGATATGTCCCTAAACCCGATAGAGAACTAATAGTTTCTTCACAATTTTCAGCATGCTCAGCCTCTCCATTCATGAGCAGAACCGCCAAAGGGTCATCAATAATTTTCTCTTCTTCAAGTAATTCTTTCTTATCATCAAAGAAAACATCAGCCACCGAAAATACACTCAGATCTTTGGGTTGCTTCATTGGTTTGCAAACATCAAAGTGAACTACTTCGTCATTTATTCGGAATGAAAGGTCATTGGTTCTCAAATCAATGAGCACACTTCCTGTAGCAAGGAAAGGGCGCCCCAAGATTATGGGAACTTCTGAGTCTGCCTCACAATCAAAAATAACAAAGTCTGCCGGAAGATGAATGAAGAAACCTTTACCAATACATCACATAGAATACCAACAGGTCATTTTACCGACCTATCCGCCATGACAAGCCTCATATTGGTTGGAGTAGGAACACCCAACCCCAACTTATTGTAGATTGATAATGGCATCAAATTGATGCTGGCTCCTAAGTCACATAATGCTTTGGCAAAATTCAAAGATCCAACGGTGCAAGGAATAGTGAAACCTCCGGGGTCGGCTTTCTTCTGAACTATTGATCGGGTAGCGATTGCACTATAATGATGCACATCTTCTTTCAACTCATAGCTTGCTTCCCGCTTCATTGTCAAAAGATCCTTCATAAATTTTGCATACCCAGGCATTTGTTCAAGTGCCTCCACCAATGGAACATTAATGGTCAGCTGCTTTAACATAGTCATGAATTTGCTGAACTTCGTGTCATCCGCCACCTTCTTCAATCTTTGGGGAAAAGGTGGTGGTGGGTATCGAATTGTTCTCTCCACGGATTTCTTCCCCTCTTGCTTCCGTTTTTCCATTTTTTCAGGCTGCACGTCGCTGGGAGTGACGTCCTTGACGTCTTCCGCGGTCTCCTCTTCTATTGCGTTGTCATCCAAGTCCGCAGCTTCGTCAACCACTTTCTTGCCTTTTTATGATGTTTCCAGCACCTTACCACTTCTGGTAGTGATGGCCATGCATGACCCATCATTCCTTGGGTTTTGCATAGTATCGCTAGGTAGAGTGCCGGCCTTTCTTTGATTGAGTGCTGCTAAAAGTTGGCTCAATTGCTACTCTATTTGCTTGATTGAAGTGGAATGTGAATCAACTAATTGTTTCATGGAGGACAAATCATTAATTACCTCCGTTACTCCCGCGCTCGTTGCTTCCACTCCTTTCAATAATTTAGCCATCATGTCTTCCATACTTCCAGAATTAGATGTGGTGGTGTCACGTCTACCAGGGGGAACGTACAAACCACTCTTTTCATTCTTGTTCTTCCAACTACCTTGGTCCTTGTTTTCAGATTTATCATAATAGTTTCGACCTTGGTTTCCTTGGGTATTACCACGGAAACCCCCCTGATTGTTCAAGTAGTTGGCCTCCTCTTTCGAATCAGATTCGTCTCTTCCTTTTGATGCAATAGCTTTCACTTTTTCGGTCTTCCCTGATAATAAATGCTTTGTAGCAGATCCATTTGTGTTTTCATATGCGCCATATCTTGATCACGTTTCTCTTGTCTACGCCTTTGTTCTGTAGTCATGCCAATAGATATAGTAGAGCTTGCTACCTCAGAATCCCTGGTTTGCCAAGCTCTACTTTTCTTCGTCATACGATCTAGCATATTGTTTGCTTGAGCAAAGGTGAGGTCCATAAAAGATCCTCCAGCCGCATTATCCACCACTGGTTTAGTTATTGAATTCAAGGCTCTGTATAATATCTCCATTAGGTGAACATTAGTCATGTGATGGTTTGGGCATCTCGCTAGCTTTGTCTTGAACCTCTCCCATGTTTCATGAAGGGCTTCGGTTGGAAGCTGATGAAAGTTGCTGATTTCATCTCTCAATTGTGCTCTTTTGGATGGCGGAAAGAATCTTTCTAGGAAAGCGTTTCTCAACTGCCTCCAATTTGTAATAGAATCAGGAGTCAGCCCATTCAACCATAGAGTTGCCTCTCCAGACAGAGACAATAGAAATAGACGTAATTGAATTGCATTCTGACCAACACCAGGATTGTCAAACGACTTGCATGTAGAAATAAAGTTGATGAGATACATATTCGGATCATCGCCTGCTAGTCCACTAAATAATCCCTTGAGTTGCAATTACTAAATCATGGTGCTTGTGATGTTGAACTTGGCTCGGGGCACTAATGGTGGTGGAATTATGGCTCCAGTGGCTCTGGCTCCATCAACATCATCATCATCATCGTCAAAAGCTGGTTGCATGTGTTGGCAGTCATACCTAAATCGAGCTTGACGACCTCTTCTGTTGGCAGGTGTTGCGATTTCAGCATCATGCCTTGGGTTTAGTAACTCATCATCACCTAAATCCTCATTGTCAGGATTTGTTGTTCGCCCAGGGTTATCAATGTTTTGTTGGTGTACTTGGGCGGCGGCAAGAGCAGCTAATCTCGCCTGCTCCTGTTGAGCAGCCATTCTTTCAATTTCCCTTTGTGCCTCCATTCTGCCAATACGTTGTGGTTCAGGATTGATAGGTAATAATGGTTGACCAGAACTTCGAGTATGGGGCATGCACTAAATAAAAAAACCTGCAGTAAACAAAAACAAAAACTAAAAGTAAAAGTACGAGAATTTTTGACCAAAGGGTCTAGTAATTATCACAAACTTAATTGACACTCGTATTCCCCGGCAACGGCGCCAATTTTTGATAACGCTCAATCTACAGCTCTCGTAGGAGTGTAAAGCGGTCGTTAGCAAATATAGAACCCAACCTGGGTTGGGTATCGATCCCACAGGGAATAGCTTGGCCAACAAGTAAGCGACTATTACTAGACTTTTAGTGCAATTCTCGTAAAAGGGGGGAGTCTCGTCTTGCAAGTAATGTAAACAAAGTATTAAAGAAAAAGCTGAAAATAATAAAAAGTAAGAATGTTTAGTATGTTGTAAAACAATGAGAATTGAAGAGTTGGGGGTATGTCCACCTTATGAGTTTACGTCTCTATTAGCTATGAGTGTGTTGAATTCCGACATGCATGTGCTTATAGAGAATTGTATTCGATGGTAAATCCAGGCGTCTTTCGACCTATTCGAGGATTATTTCACTTTAACTCTTTCGAGCTTAAAGGGTGTCTAACGGTATGAATTCTCCAAGAGGTTAATCCAGTTACGATACTAACTGTTTAATAGGGGATTGGACCCTACTACCTTGACATTATCTCTTTTCCAGACAGATAACCTTTCTTTCGAACAAGTTAAATGTTATACTGGCATATTCTTGTGTTTGCAACCACAAAGAATTTAGATTAAGATGAAGAGAATAATGATATAAGCAGCATACGTGTCACGAACTCACAAACTCACAGCAATAGATAGTATCTCATTTGGTTTCCATAACCCCAACAGAGAAGTTTAGTTACCCATGAATTCGAAGGAGCTCACGGTTGACATTGTTATTATACCACAATACTGATTAATTTCGTGTAGCACAGGTGGTAGGCATTTAGGCGTGAATTCCTGGGCAAAGTAATGATTCTGTTGTTGCGGAAATTAAGAATAGATGAATAGAAGAAGAAAGATAGAATTAATGGAAAGATTAGAATTGTTGGAAGAGTAGAGAAGATTAATGGTTGAAGAATGTATATGGATCCATTAAAAATCTCTAGCATGATAGGGTATTTATAATACCCATATCCTAATCCTAATAAGCTAATGAAATACTTAGCCAAATCCTACTAAGCTAATAAAATACTTAACCCAATTGTACTAGGTTAATCTAACATTATCCAAATCCAAATAGACTAATGAAATACTTAACCCAATTGTACTAGGTTAATGTATTATTATCCTAATCGAAATAAGTTACTGCAAGTCCCCAAAGTATTCAGAAATGTTGTTTTAGCCCGGGACTGATTTTCCATGCATCACTTTTGGTCCTTAGGCGTCCAAGCTTCCTTTTCTCCTTCCGTGATGCTTTCTTTGGCGTCAAGTAATCCATAAAATGCTAAATTCTGCATCATTTACACCTGAAACTTTGCTAATCATGTTCGTTAGCTCACTTATATTAAAAAAGGACTAAAAGTGCATGAAATATATAATTTGTTCTCGAAACATGGCACAAATATGGGCAAAATATATTGATATAGGCGCGTAATATTGCCTATCATCAGTAACTTTCAAAGATATTGTCCCTCTATTAGGAGGAATTTTGGTGGAGTTATGTCACAAGAAATTTCTTCTGCACCATCTCCACCTCAAAAAGGCACCACCTCAGCTACCGGGAGTGGTCGTAATCGGCTGTATGCTTTGTCCAACCATTAGGATGTGAAATCCACGCCAGACATAGTCACCTGTATGTTTCAAATCTTTCCTGTGATGCTTATGTATTACTTGATCTCGAGTCTACCTTATCATATGTGACCCCTTATGTGGCTGTCAGTTTTGGGTTTAAGCCCGATGAAATTTCAGAACCTTTCTCTGTTTCCACTATGGTAGGTGATTTTTTTGTGGATAGGAGAGTGTATAAAATTGTGTGGTGATTGTTTGTGGTCGGGATATCATAGTAGACCTCATATACTTAGATATGATTTATTTTGATGCTATCGTAGGGATGGACTGGCTTCATTCATGCTATGCCATATTAAATTATAGAATTGGAAGAGTCATATTTTTTTTCTGAATAAATTAGTGATAGAATGGGATGGGCATTCTTTATCACCTAGAGGGAACTTTATATCTTATCTTAGATCCCGTAAACTTATATCCAAAAGTTATTTGTATTATCTTACTTGGGTTAATGATTCTAATGTCAAAAGTCTTCCTCTCCAGTCAGTCCCTGTGGTAATTGAGTTTCCAGCAGTCTTTCCAGATGATCTCCCAGGAATACCACCTGATAGGGAGATATATTTTGGTATTGATTTATTGCCAGACACACGTCCCATTTCTATTCCACCATATAGAATGGCTACTGCAGAACTGAAAGAGTTGAAAGAACAGCTAGCAGACATTCTAGAAAAAAGTTTTATACGTCCAGTGTTTCTCCCTAGGGTACACCTGTAATCTTTGTGCGAAATAAAGATGGTTCCCTGCATATGTGCATAGATTACCACCAGCTAAATAAGGTCACTATTAAAAATAAATATCCTCTTCCTTGGATTGATGATCTCTTTGACAAAATTTAGGATGCTAAATATTTTTCAAAGATAGACCTTCATTCGGGATAGCATCAGTTGAAAGTTAGAGAGTCAGACAATCCCAAAACAGCCTTCCAAACCAGATACAGTCATTACGAATTCCTAGTCATATCCTTTTGGTTGACTAACACCCCTGTAGCCTTTATGGATCTTATGAACGAGGTATTCTATCAGGTTCTAGATTTGTTTGTTATAGTTTCATTGATGATATTTTGATTTATCCTAAGAGTGATGAGGACCATGTAAATAACCTCTGAATTATCCTTCAGACTCTCAAAGATCATAAGTTGTATGACAAATTTTCCAAATGGGAATTCTGGCTAAGTGCTATTGCTTTCTTGGGGCATATTATGTCTAGTAATGGGATTAGGGTGGATCACCAAAAGGTTAAGGAAGTGAGAAAATGGCCAAGACCCATGACTCCAAATGACATTCGGAGCTTCTTGGGTTCGGCAGGGTATTATAGAAGATTCATAGAAAGCTTTTCTTCCATAGCTGCTCCACTTACTAAGTTAACCCAGAAAAAGTTTAAGTATGTATGGTCTGACTCCTGTGAGAGTATTTTAGGAAGTTAAAAGACAAATTGACTACAACGCCTGTTTTGACTCTTCTAGAAGGCACAAAGGGTTTTGTTGTATACTATGATGCTGCCCGTGTGGGACTTTGGTGTGTACTTATGCAGCATAGTAAAGTGGTGGCTTTTACATCCAGGCAGTTGAAGGTGCATGAGCGAAATTACCACACCTATGACTTGGAGTTAGCGGCTGTAGTATTTGCGCTTAAAATCTGGTGGTATTATCTTTATGGGGTGCATGTTCATATTTTCACTGGCCATAAGAGTTTACTGTATGTTTTCTTGTAGAAAGAATTGAAACTCAGGAAAAGGCGCTGGATAGAATTGCTAAAGGATCATGACATGAGTCTGCACTATCATACGAGCAAGGTTGTGAATGGGAAGCCTTTCTCATGTTGAAGAAGGGAAAAGAGAGATGGTGAAGGATATTCACTGACATACAAATCTTGGAATGTGAATCTTAGATTCCAAAAATGGAGGGGTAGTTGTTCACGAGATAGCTAAATTATTTCTTTGTGCAAAAGTTAATGAGAAGTAGATCGAAGATCCCATCTTAATGCAGATTAAAAAAGATGTGGGTCAAAAGAAGGTGATGTCCTTTGAAATTGGTGGTGATGGTATTTTGCGATATCAGGGTAGATTGTGTGTGCCACATGTAGATGGTTTGCAGAAGAGAATCCTTGAAGAAGCTCACACTTTGAGGTATGTTGTTAACCCAGGATCTATAAAGATGTATCATGATCTGGAAACCATTTATTGGTGGAATAATATGAAGTGCGATGTGGCTAACTATGTGGCCAAGTGTTTGAACTGTCAACAAGTTAAGGTATAGCATATGATGTCGGGTGGTACTTCCAAAGAGATTGATTTTCCTTTATGGAAATGGGAAATGATCAATATGGATTTCATTATAGGACTTTCGAGGTCCCAAATATAGTAAGATTCTATTTAGGTAATTGTTGATTGGCTGACCAAGTCAGCTCACTTTCTGCCTGTGAGGACCCACTTTTTGGGAGACGATTATGCCAAGCTATACATTGAGAAGATATTCTGTTTCCATAGGGCACCTGTATCCATCATATCTGATAGAGGTATGCAATTCTCTTCATATTTTTGGAGGTCTTTTCAGAGGGATTTAGGTACCCAAGTGAATTTAAGTACTGCTTTTCACCCTCAGACTGATGGGCAAGTTGAGCGCACCATTCAGACCCTTGAGGATATGTTGATGGCTTGTGTAATTGACTTTAAAGGTAGCTGGGTATCTCACTTTTCATTAGTAGAGTTCACTTATAATAATAGCTACCATGCCAATATTAAGATGGCTTCATTTGAAGCTTTGTATGGGAGAAGATGTAGATCACAGATAGGGTGGTATGAAGTGGGTGAGACTTAGTTGTTTGGGCCAGATCTTGTTCATCAGGTGATGAAGGACGTGAAAATTATTAGAGAATGACTTAAAATAACCTAGAGTAGACAAAAATCCAACACTGATGTTAGGAGTAGAGACATAGAATTTGAGGTTGGTGATCGGGTGTTTCTCAAAGTCTCCCCTATAAAGGGAGTTATGTGATTCAGGAAGAAAGGTAAGCTGAGTCCTCATACTATAGGGCCATAGCAAATTTTGAGAAGGATGGGTTGGGTTGCGTATGAGTTAGAGTTGCTAGCAAGTTTAGGTTCTGTTCATCCGGTATTTCACAATCCATGCTGAAGAAATATATTGGAGACCATTCATTACTGTTGCCTGTAGAGGAGGTCAAAGTGACATACTCCTTATCCTATGAAGAAGAGGCTGTGGAAGTCTTTAATCACCAAGTTAGGAAACTGAGGAGCAAAGAAATAGCCTCGGTCAAAGTGTTGTGGAAAAATTATAAAGTTGAGGAAGCAATTTGGGAACCATAAAATGACATGACAGATAGATACCCAGACTTATTTGATCCGGTGAATGACAAAATGGAAGGTACAATCCTTGTCTTATTCTTTTATGGCATTAGTATACTTTAAATTGTGCTTTTTTTTTGTTTCACATCATCATTCATGGAAGAATGATCCCAAGGGGGGATAATGTAATACACCACAAAAATCGTCCATGTGTTAGCTCACGGTAATATGCTCTTAGAGTTAAATGACTAGAAAAGTGTCAAAGAGACTTAGTCTCATTTTTTAGCTTTCAAAATGAGTAAAGTTTAAACCATCTATAATTTCCCTAATTTTAACTTTTTATCATGTGGGAAATTGAATTAGATTTTCATCGATATAAGATTTGCTCAAATCTGATACCCAGGCAAGAAGTTATGGCTAATTTAAGTTCTAATCGTAAAACACCATTATTTTGGTGCTTGGTGCATCGCGGAGTGGGCTTATTTAGCAATTGTCAAATTCCAGTAGCCTAGCGTGATTGTAGAACGTGCGCTAAAGCTCCAGGTCCAAACAAGTGGGACAACGCGATGGCTTCGCGTCGCGGTGACCCTAATAATCCCATTCGCCAATTTTCGGTGAGCCACCGCGATTGTGGTGCGTCGCGGTTGCCCATAAAATTGGGCTCCCAGTTATATTTTATTCTATCTCATTAAGGGCTTATTAGGTATTTTTTCACCCCCTTATCAGCTTAAACTTGGGATTATACTCCCAAGTGCCCACATTATTCATATTTTCTTCAGAAATTCACAAGAACACTCTCTAGGGTTTCAAACAAGAATCCCAAATAACTCAAGATTCAACCGTGAATTTTAGGAGATAATCAGAGAGTTGAAATCCCTACACCGTAGGATTCACGAATCATCTATTATTTTCTGAGATTGAGGTACACGGGGTTTTCCTAAAATCTTATGGGCATAAAAATCATGTTTTTAAGAAAAAGGTTTCGGATTTATGAATATATTCATGTTTTAGAAGCGTTGATGATGTTGTTTTGGCTTTTTGGCCTTCCCCCAAATTAATTTAAAACTTTATATATATGTAAGCATGCGTTTTAAGGTTGATGATTGATTGAGAGCATGATCCATGAAAAAAATCCCTCTCTTGTGATGATTTTCATTTACTTATGATATACTATGAAATCGTTTGAATGCATCTTGTAAAGCATGTCTAGAATAATGTTATGTTTGGATTATGATTTTGATTCCAAAAGAGAGAGGGTTTCTTATATTGATGAATGTTGAACATAATCATATAATGAAAAGAGTTGCATGGTTTTTTAAAGATTATATGGCCACCACTTGTTTATTGAAAGGATGAGAACTTTTGCATAGTTTTGACTTATGTTTTCGGAACATGAAATCTCTTATGCGAACTGCATGTTGGGTGGTCTGAACTATGTGTTAATGAAAAGATCATGGTTATTGCATTATGGCTCAGAAAACATGATTTGCAAAGTCTTGGTATAACAATACAAAAATAGACAATGTCATAACAGACTTGGACAAATATAAAAATCAGATTTTCATGACATAAAATTTCAGAATGATATATGTTTAGAAATGGATAAAATTGGGAATAAAGAGATGTTAGGTGGTCCCCCGAAGAAGGCAAGAGTTCAAAAAACTCATTGTCCAAAACCATAATTTTTTGATCCGGGAATATTATATTACTCTGGCTTAGTGCCCTGTGGCGTATTAGACTTAGACACTCCAACCCTTGCGGCACACTTGGGTTGGGGGATTCCCCGCCGAGTCAATTTAGGACTCCATATATCCTGTGGGTTTTTAGACTTGTAGCGGTGTACCACCTAACTTAGAAGTAATATGAAGATCAAAAATTGCACTAATAGAAAGGTTTTTATGATTATCAAAATGACCATATGTTTCTGAATTTATATCATATGTGATATTTTATGACTAGCTCTCAACTATTTTATTTATATTAAAAGGTTTATTTCAGATTGATCTATGTACCAGTACATCTGTATTGACCCCCTCTCCTTACTTTCCAGGTTCTAAGGTAGAGTCTAGTAGTCCTAATAAGAACTAGATTTCTTTAGACAGAAGAGCAGGGTCTACTCGGTGAGCCTTCTATATTTCAGAAGGCCTAGTTATTTTTAGACATTTATTATCAGTTATAGTTTTGGTCTATTGTGGTCCTTGTCCCAGCTTTTTAGACAGTTATCTTTAGATTATGTAGTAGAGATTTTGCAGACTATTCCAGATGTTGTTAGTGATTTTCGGATTTCATTCCTTATTGTTAAACTTAATCCAGAGTATGACCTTGTTTCTGTATCAGATTATATTTCCGCATTTTCTTTTATTATGTGAATATTGTGTATGATTACCAGATAGAATAGGATGCCCGAGCCTTCTTGGTTCGAGATGTCCGTCATAGACAGGCCTTTGTTCGGATCATGACATCAGGAGATGCCTCAGACTTCGATGAGGTAGTAAGACCATAGAGACAGTTGTAACCAGTGCTAAAGCTTGATCAAGAGGCAACCAGAACTGTATATGCCCTCGAAGCAACCTTGCTAATAGGATTAATTTTTAGCATGTTCCATGGTTGACCACAGTTGAAGCACCTATCACTTCCCTTATAAAAGAAACCCTGATAAAATCTATCACAAAACCTACACAGAGGATATAATGGATCTAATTTGTCCCCAATAGTCTGATATTGGATACCTTGTGCCCTGAAGTTGTCGCCACCTTAGAAACTCCTGTCACCGGATGGCTTTGGGTAGGGAGCACTAGCCATCGAGTAAGACCCTAAATTGACCCACTTCTTATTGGGCCACTTACTACCATCCCCGCCACTCTATTGTTGGCCACCACCCTACTTAGAGAATCTAAACTTCTTGCCCTGTCTCTGCCCTATTTTAGCCTACTTCTTTCCTTCCTCCAACTATAATATGTACACGACCAACCTGAAGATATCCTTGTCCATAATAAACAAGGCAACCTTACTTTTAAATATCAAGTCTCAGGACAACCAGAAGCAAACTTTCTCATTTTAGCCCTCATGTTGGAAACCATCTCTGGAGCATACCGAGATAATTGTTGAAACATCAAGTCATACTCCATAACTGACATTGGTCCTTGCTTTAGATTTAAAAAATCTCTAGCTTTTGATTCCCTCAACTCTTGAGGAAAGTGGCAGTCCACAAAAGCATTAGAAAAATCATCCAATAGAGATGACTCAGTATTGTCACCCCTTGACTGATCCCATTCTCAATACCACTGGTACTCCACATCCTTTAGTTGGTAGGCAGCAAACTCCATGCCCTCTGTATTAGTGGCATGCATAATGAAAAAGAGATTTTCCCTCTTATCTATAAAACCTTGAGGATCCTTCTCCACCTTAACACCAATAAAGGTCGAAGGGTTCAACCTCATGAACTGGCCAATCCTTAAGGCCTAAAAAAATAGAGTAACAAGAAGACCACAGTCAGACTGAGAAACTATCAATTATGACAACATATGAATAGACTGACTGAACTCAGTATACTTCACTTTAGGTTGAGGATCCTGGGAAAGACTAAAGGGAAAAGATAGAACTCCAAGACAATCAGAAACTGGACACTTAGATCGGGTATGGACCACATGAGTAGAATATGTCCTATCAACATTATACTTGGGTAAAATAGAACAGTTTTCATTAGCTACAGATCATTGAGGAGTCATGATTCAAAAATTGAACAAATGAGAATTAGGGAATCTTTTAGAACTTAGACTCTATAGCTTGAAAAAGGAACACAAGAAAGAGAAACATTCAAAATTGTCTTGTAGCCTCTCTTTTATGAGTGTGGTGCACTACACGCCCTTAACATAGACTTTACCCGACATGGATTTGTGGACTCCCAAGTGACCATAAACCTAGGAATCTGATACCAATATGAGATGACCCTAATTAAGGCCTAGTTACATCAGGCATCTTTAGTCTGTCCTGGACTGGAGACCACCCCAATACCGAATCATAACTGCCATGATTTCTTTAAATCGAAATAATTTTGAGTAAAAGTACAATTTCATTGAAATGATTTATGAAAAATTGCATGATGTAAAGAGGTTATAGAAACATGACGGTTCAATTTAACGAACAAAGGGAGTCAGTGTTCCCCTACCTTTTATTAATGAACAAAGGAAGTTGTTTTCCAGAGTTAATAGAATTATAATGGAATGATGATGTTACCTTATAAGTGTAGTTTGTATGATGATACCAATATTGATTGCCTAAATATTTATTATGGTTCAATGAATGGGAATATGTGAAAAATATTTTAATGGGGATTAAGGAGTATTGTGTGGTTAGGCCATGAAAGTGGAAGTGTCGAGGGACTAATTCTAAAAATCGCATTTGTCGGCACAGGGGTCTAAATGTCTTAGGTTTTGAGCCCCATTACTTGTGACCCATCGTTTGAGTACACCTTACCATATGATTTAGAGGTTAGTGTCCCCCTTGTTAAATCAGATGATCAGGTACTTAAGTTACCTTTAGTATATGATTGGGAGGTTCGAGTCCCCCTTGTATAAATATAAGATTATTCTCCAGTTCATGTGACCTCACGCATTGGGGTCCTGCCAGGAGGTAAAAGCTGGGGCTCATATAGCCCATGGGTACTCTTATATGATGATTAAGCTTCACAATCCAGGCTAAAATTTTAAAGTGCTTGTTAACCCTTGTTCCTTATCCCAATATTTTATATAACTATATGTGTATGCACACATGTATGTGAACATGTACATTAAGTTGAACTTTATTTTGGATTGTCATTACTTTATCCTTATCCCTGTGTTACATACAAGTTCTCAACCCACTAACCATCTTCGAATGTTGTATACCCACATTATACAGGGTCTAAAGGCTTTCTTACTTTTCCTGCACAGTGTTAGATGGATGAGCTCAATTTGAAGGTAGTTTGCGGTGAAGTGGTGATCTTCTATTCTCTTGAAGACTTGATAATTCCATTAGTTTCCTTTCATAAACTAGAATACATGAGTTCACATTATAATTATCATTATTATCATCATTGTCTGGGCCAGGGGCATGTCCCGACAATGGTTGTTTTTGGATTAGTAGAGGCTTTATGGATATTACTCTGGATTTAGTATATATGCTGACATTCTTAAATTTCTTTGAGTTTATTGATTTCCCATCCTTTTATATGTTTGGAATTCAGCTGCTACTAGGTGTTATGTTCTATATTGTCTAGGCAAAGATGGTGATCTCAAGTCCTCAAGATACTTGGGATATCTATCACTGCCAAGCCCTGGTTTGGGTCGTGACCAATTATTTCTTCCCTTTTAACCAAGTCAATTAATTGAAACAACTCAATTTCATCTTCTTGTTCGGGTATATTACACAAATTTCTCGATTTTACCCTTATCACTACATGCTAGTTTTTATTTTCACAATGTTTAACATAAAATATGGATTGAGCTTGCGAGACTAAAATGAATGGATGTATAATGGAGTTGTGTCACATCTACACATATGAGTCAATTCTCATCCCTATTGTAACCTATACATTGACTTCGATTTTGAGGTGGAGCGTCAAACCAATCACATTGAAATAATATGCCTAAATTATTATCAATATATCATACCTCTAAAATCCTTCTTATCTTTACATAATAACCAACATATTTGGTATGCTCATCACTCTTTACTATCACACCACTATTTTGAGTTTTCAAATATAACTCAGATTCCAGTGTTGGAAATCTAAAATCATTAAAGACATATCCATTGTGGCAATAAACACGAGTATCCGGACATATTACCAAAATTAGTAATTGATATGTAATTCGGGCATCATCATTTTGTTTTACTTGTAGAACCTATAATATTTAAAATACAAACTCACAAACATTAATTATATGAAAGAAATAATCAGATTATGCTAAAAAGATAAACTAGCATCAAATGATATAATTTACCTTTTCCTCAAACCACAAAGGAAATTCCTCATTATGCCTCTTGGTAAGATTTCTATTGTTCTCCTTTAACAACATCTATAGATGTTCACTATGGATTGTGAACATTTTAAAAAATTAGACAAAAAAATTAAAATAAAGTTGGTAAGAGTATTCATAAGGAAAACAATAATGTAAAATAGGTGAAAAGAATCTCACTCAATCCAAGGATGAAATTTTGAACGATATAAAAGTGAGCTTGATTAATTTCAAGATTACTCAATTTATTCCAATCACTTCATGCTGAAGGATTACCACGATAGTTAAATATATATAGGTCCTTAGGATCTATACTGGAAGAATCCAAATTTCTCTTTGGATGATTTTGTTTTATCTCCATATTGGTTAAATAGCTGAAACTGATTGTCATACATTCCTCTACAATATACCCCTCGACAATTGATCCTTCTGGTAGAGCATTATTGCATGCATATCTTTTTAATGTCTGAAAATATCTATTAAGTAAAGATATATTAGTTATGCAAGGAAAAATTCTTCTAAAAGAATAATTTATACCAGCAACAATCTAACCTTTCGATGCAATACATCCATTGAAATTGAACGGGACCATCCACTTTGCCTCTTTTTCAAAATTAATTGTCCAATGAATCATAACATCGAATAAACTTTATAAAATACTAATTATAATTTACAAACTGTCATGCTTATGCTCTTATGTAGTTGATCTAATTTGTCTATATGCAACTCCTTAGCACATAAATAGCTAAATAAGAATGACAATTGAATTATGAGATCATATCCATCATTTGACAAGATTACTTTGATAATAACTAGAAAGATACACTCAAAAAGTTCATGGTGATCATGGATTTTAAATCCAAAAACTCTAGCTTCATTTAATTTTACATAATGACAAATGTTAGAAGCATAAGGATCAGGAAACTTAACTTTTTTAATGAGACAACATAATTAAATCTTCTCAAGTTTTGACATTGTATAAAATACTGGTGAAAGTATGTATTTATCCCCATTTTTTATTTGATGGAGTGGATTTTTGATAATCAAATATTGTATGTCCAATCCATATTTTAAATTGTCCCTTTTTCCTTCAATATCCAACAAAGTACCTATCACAACTTCACTAATATTATTTGATGCATTATATCCAAATTATTGTGCAATGGTACTTTGGGCCAATAAGGGAGTTTAGAGAATATGTTTTTCTTCTTCCAATTTTCATGTCTTTTAGAATCTTATTTTTTTTCTTGTGCTACCACTTGATAAGCCTTCTGAGGACGTATTTAGTTGTGAAAGCACATCATCTATACTCAATACTTCTAGTGCAAGTCTTTCTTTCTTTGTGTTATCAAACAAACTTTTATTTTAGTGATAAATATGATCAGTCTCCAAATACCTATGATTGCTTTTGATCATTTTTCAAGTACATTGAACAAGTATCTACATAACAAACTAGATAAGTAAATTTATCTTTAGTGCTCCAACTAGACAAGATATCATAAGCTGAAAAATCATCAATTGTCCACAGTAAAGAAGCATGCAACTTCAAATTTTATTCCAGAAAAGCATCATAAGTCTTGGCTTCACCCTCTCATAAAATGTTCAAATCATCAATAAAAAGTTGGAGGTACACATCAATACCCATACCAGGTCCTTTTGGTCCAGAAATAAGCAAGGACTAGAAAATATTAGATATTTCATGTAAAGTCATGGAGGGAGATTATACGGAATCAAGATTACTGGCCAAATGCTATAAGCATTACTCATTGAACAAAAAGTATTAAAATCATCAGAAGCAAGACCTAGTCTTACATTATGGGGATCTAAAGCAAAAGTAGGATACTCTTTATCAAAAGCCTTCCTTGGCAATGAGTTGATCAAATGACTCAATACTCCATTATCAACTCACTTAGTTTTATGCCACCAAATATCTTCTACAGTTTGTTTTTTCATAAATAATCGTTGCAATCTTAGTATCAAAGGAAATTATCTAAGAATATTTCTATGAATTCTTTTTCTTTTATTTGATTTTCCCAAAGCCACCTCATCATCAATATCTTCTTCTTTCCTTACTAACCATCATTTTTAGCACATTTAGGACACTATTCAAGATTAGAATATTCCTTTCTATATAATATACAATTTTAACACATTAATCTATCTTTACATCATCTAAACCCAACTATTTAATGATATTTTGGACTTCATAGGTAGAACTAGGAAGCACATATTGTTAGAGAAAAGCATCACTCAATATTTTAATAAAAAGTCAAATGAATTATTGCTCCAACTATGAAGACACTTCATTTGGAAAAGGCGCATTAAAAAAGAGAGTATTGAGAACTTTCCACAACCTGAATATAACTTTTGTTTTGCATCCTGTAATAACCTATAAAAATCCTTAGCATAGGAATTAGGCTTTTCATATATAGACTCAATGGTATCATCAAATTTCCAATTATTAGTAGAAACACCATGATACATATCATGCAACATCACAAAAGTAGAAGCATCATTATTTTCTAATTCTGAGTCTGTGACAAAATTTATTTCATCATCTGATGATGAGTCTTACTCGACATGACAATCCCACCTTTTTATAGGTCGAACTTATTCCCCAATTAAGTATATCATTATTCACTTCTTCCTAATTTTTCTTCATTACATTGTTACATTTAACGCATGGAAACTGAATTCTTACACCAACTTCAAGTTTGGAAAAAGCAAAGTCCAAAAATTATTTTATACTATTTAAGTATTCTAATAACGTCCTGCTCTTAAGAAGTATCCAATTCTCATCCATCATAAACTTTCCTATAACAAAATATAAATGTTGTATATAGACAATATGATTAACTCTTTTTTTTTCTAATTATGAGAAACTATAATTCAATTATTTATAATCTATTGTACAAAAAAATAAATGAAGAAAAGGTCAAAAATGATCAAAAGAAGAAATGATCATAATTTGGAGTGGGAAAAGAAGGTATACAATCACTGAAAAAAGAGCAAAGAGAAAAGAAAGCATATAGTCATGTTCTCATCACCAAATCACTCTAAGACAATATATATGCAATAATAATTAAAAAAAAATAGGTAAAAAGCTCACTTGAGAGAAGATATTAGAGATTGAACTCGGAAGAAGCTAAAACCAAACAAGAAAAAGAATTAAAACCAGAACAACAAAACGTAGGAAAACGAGCAAAGAAAGAACCAAAACAGCAATTGCACAAATAGAAATGCCAACTTCTCGTTCTCTACAATGAAGGATTAGCATATTAAAAAGGAACTTATTAAATAAATTCAACACATGTGATTGTCCCAATCAGGACTCTTAGCATAGAATCTGTAAAGTAAATCATATTTTATAGTCACATGTATTATAACGACTCAAATAATCAAAAAGGACCATTTACCAAAAGAATAAGAAATAGGATGAGAGTGAAAAAATGCAAATGATTCAGGCAAATTTTAATCTTTATATATTATTGTATATTTTTAATAATATCTAGATTTCTATGACTATAAAGAGATACAGTGGCCATCCTTGTTTATTGGCAATAAACTTTTAGCAACAACAATATAAGGGCCAGTGTAGCATAACCAGGCCTTCACGATGTGGACCTGTGGTCCTTAACACATGACATAGTGTATTTTAAAGTATTCAAGATAGATTTTTTAAATTTTATTTCATATAATTGTTGTTTGGCCTCAAATAATTTCACTGAACACCTTTTATCTCTCAACCATACAACACAAGTACCGAATAACTATTATCTATCTAAGCTTGGACCCATACTATAAAATGAGGTTCTTTTTGGCTTTGAAATGGAGGTGGTGAATTAAAAATTGCCTTCTTGATAAGCTGATTGTAAATAATATATACTACAAATAAAAAAAAAATAAGACAAGGAATGATAATATCAATTAGCTAGTAGGTTCGATGAATATATATCAAAGGTAGATGTCGTAAGGCTGCCTTGTACTGCTCTGTTACTCTGCCCTAAGTTTTATTTGGAAAAGCTCAAAATACAATTTATACATATAGAATACATTGATAAAGTAGACGGATCAAACATGTCCGCCTCCCCAAGCTCAAACCACCCAATTGGAGATCGACACCTCCAACCATACATTGAATCGAAAGAAGCCATACTAATACTCGAATGATAGCTAGTGTTGTAAGGAAACTCTACCAAAGGCAATGCTTAACCCAATTGCCACCATAATCAATCATGAATTTTCGAAGAATATCCTTCTATGTCTGAATAGTTCTGTTTGCTTGCCATCTTAGTATGGATGAAAAACAGTACTCAGACCATAGTTCTCAACCCTTTTTATATAGACTGCCAGAAATGAGAAGTAAACTGTGTACCACGATTAGAGATAATCAAAATAGGCACCTCATGTAGCTTTAAAAGTTCCTGAAGATACAATCGCACATAATCATTAGACAAAAAGGTAGTCTGCACTGGCAACAAATGCACAGACGTGGTCATCCTATACATGATAACTCAAATGGAATCATATTGATTCTAAGATAGTGGAAGAACGATAACAAAGTACATATTGATCACTTCTCACTTCTATTCGAGAAAATAAATTTCTTAATATAACCCTCCTGGGCTCATGTGCTCAACCTTAACCTGTTCGCGCACTATACACTTAGGAATGAAATTAGCCACATCTCTCTTCATGGAATTCCACCAGTAGATCTCCTTGAGAACATGATGCATCTTTGTCGATCTGGAATGAGCAACATAGTGCGACTCATGTCCCTCATCCAAAACCCTTTGTTGCTGCCCATCAACATCATAAACACAAAACCTCTCTTGGTACTATAAAGTTCCATCACCACCAATGTCAAACACTACTACTTTTTGCCAACAAACATCACCCTTGATTCTCATCAAGATAGCTTCTAGCACTTACTTCACTTTAATCTCCGCACCAAGAGACAATTGAACCACTTCTTTCCCTATCACACCACCATCCTTAGAGTCCAAGAGACCAACTCCTAGAGTAACCAAGTGGTGAATATCCTTCACCAATTCCCACTTTCCTTCCTTAACATAATACAAATTCCCCATGAATAACCTACTATGAGTATCAACAACCATATTAGACTTACCTGGGTGGTAGTGAAGACTATTACCATAATCCTTGAGAAGCTTTAGCCACCTCCTCTGCCTGAGATTAAGCTATTTCTGAGTGAACATATATTGAAGACTCTTGGGATTAGAAAAGATATCCATGTACCTTCAACTACATGGAAGCATAGGCCATCACCTTCCCATGATGCATTAAAACAAAATTAAGCCCTACCCGAGATGCATCATAATACCTTTAAACCGATCATTACCTTCCAGCAAAGTCAGGATTGGAGCCGAAGACAACATATCTTTCAACTTCTCAAAACTCCCTTCACAAGCATCCAACCAAGAAAACTTAACCTTCTTTTGAGTTAACTTAGTCAAAGGAGCAGCTATCAAAGAAAAGCCTTCCATAAATCATCTATAATACCCAAATAAACCCAAGAAGCTTTGAATATTGGATGGAGTAGTTGGCCTAGGACATTTCTTCACCACAACAACCTTCTGTGGAACCACAATGATCCCTTTACTTGAAATAATATAGCCCAAAAATGTCACAACATTCAACCAAAACTCAAACTTAGGGAACTTGGCATACAACTATTGTTCTTTTACGGTCTGCAACACTACACAAAGGTGATTAGCATAATCCACCTTGCTCTGTGAATAAACATGAATGTCATTTTATCAAAAACCTTGAGGGTATAATATAATCAAAACCAATTCCAAAGACCATTAAACCCTTACCATGCAATCCAATTGTCTAAATCCGCCATTGTTGCATATAAAAGCATAAGTAAAAACATAGGAAACCAAAACCAAGTATTCAATATAAAACCCAAATAATAGTTGAAAACCATAATTATGAAATAGTAAAACCATGAAATCAATCATATAAACCATGCCTTAAGTTTAAAATACAATGACGTTAGAAAATCATGCCTTTTACTAAAGAATTGAAGCAAGGAAATCACCAAGACAAGCCCCAAATAAATCCGCTTGATAAAACCTTAGCCTTCTTGCCCTAGAAGATCTTGAGAGAATTGTGAAGTGTTTTAGAATAGTTTTTAAGTGTTAATGAAAAGAACAAAATGGTAAATAGCCTCCAAAGTGTATTAGACGTCGTGGGTCCTAAATAGGGTAAGTAGGGAAATGTCTAGAAAACCTCCACTTAAATCCCTCAAAAACCCATCATAGGAATACGACTGACCAATATGAGTCATACCCTCCTATTAGATTGGTACCCCCACTCGTATCCAAGCCTTAAACCTTAGATCAAACACTGTATAGTATATGACTCATCCAACCAAGTCCTAACAACAACATATGATCTATAACCATAACCCGTATCCCTAACAGAATCGGATACCAGGAGGATCAAAAGTTGATCACCATACGAGTCCCTGATATTAATTTTACCAAACTCTTTCGACTCATACACCTAAGTTATACCCATTCAAGTGGAAAAAACCATCCCACCAATGAATACTAGTCAGCATACAACAGGACTATACCATTCGTACCTAGCATATGGCTCAAACCCATAAGTCATATTTGGTCTAGAGAATGGATTTTAAGAAAATTTTCAAGGGTAAAAACCCAGGATATTTTATTAATACCATAAAAACCATTCATTAAAACATGCTTTGGTGCCTTGGGGAAGCCTTAAACCTATCCAAAATCACCTTCACCTTCTCTACAAATTGGTCAACAAAATCTAGGCCAAACATCTCCACCTCACCAACCTCGAATCACCTACTACGAAACCTACACCTCCTACCACACAAAGCTTCAAATGGAGTCATCCCAATGCGAGAGTGGTAGCTATTATTATAGTTAAACTCTATAAGAGGAAAATGCTTATCCCAACTACCACCATAGTCAATAACACAAGACCAAAGTATATCCTCCAATATCTAAATAGTTCTTTCTTCTTGTTCATCCGACAGCGGGTGAAAAGCAATACTAAGGCTCACCTTAGTACCTAAACCTTTCTATAGTGACTGCCATAAGTGAGATAATAACTGTGTAACACGATCAAATATGATAGAAACTAGTATTCATGCAACTTCACAATCTCTTGGAGATATAACCTTCCATTATCCTCAGCTGAAAAGTTTGTCCTCACTAGAAAAAAGTGAGCAGACTTTGTCATCCTATCCATGATGACCCAGACCTAATCAAATTAATTCCTAGACCATGGAAGATAGATAACAAAACCCATATTAATCACTTCCTACTTATACACCGACAACTCATTTTCTTGATATAATTTTCTGTGTCTCATATGCTTAACTTTTAGTTTTTGACACACCATGCACATAGCCATAAAACTAGGTACATCCTGCTTCATATTGTTCCACCATTACATATCCTTAAGGTCATGATACATCTACATCAAACAAGGATGAAAACCATAGCATGACTCATTCGCGTCAGCCAAGATCCTCTCTCGCAAACCATTAACATCGAGAAAACATAAGTTTTCTTTGTACTGTAATGTACCATCACCGCTAATATAGAAGGCCATCACCTTCTACCTACTTACATCACCCTTGATCCTCATCAAGACATGATCTAACATCTACTTCTCCTTGATTTTAGAACATAGAGATGAGTGGACCACCTCCTGTATAAATACACCACCATTCTTAGTGTCCAAAAGACAAACTCCAAGGTTAGCTAAATAGTTAAAGTGCTTCACAAACACCTATTTTTCCCTATCCACTTGAGCTAGACTCTCTATAGAAAACCTGCTAAGAGTATTAACAACCATAATAGATTTACATAGATGGTAGTGAAGACTCATGTCACAATCTTTAAGCAGCTCAATTGATCTCCTTTTCCCAAGGTTAAGCTATTTTTTAGTAAGAACATACTACAGACTCTTATGATCAAAAAATATATCCACACGCACTATGCAAATAGTAATGCCAATTATTTAAGGCGAACACCACAACTAACAAGTTTAAATCATAAGTTGGATAATTCTTCTCATACACCTTCAACTGCCTAAAGACATAAGTTATCAACCTACTATACTGCATGAGGATGCAACAAAGCCCCATATAGAATGCATCATAATAAACTACAAACACATCAGTGCCTTCAGGTAAAGTCAAAACTGGAGCCAAAGTTAGCTTATTCTTAAACTTCTCAAAATTATTTTCACAAGTATTAGACCACAAGAACTTTACCTTCATCTAAGTCAACTAAGTCAATGGGGAAACTATTGATGAAAAAATCTCTACAAACCTCCTGTAGTAACCAATAAAACCCAAAAGCTCTGAATACAAGGAAAGGGAACCAAGTTTAACATGCATTTAAAACCCTTACCTAAGCTGTGCAACTTGATTATCCTAAAAACACCCATGGGCTATATGGGTCCAATGTTACTCCCTGAATGAGTCCCAATACGTGTAGCTGGTGTTTCCCAAAACTATACCTCAATCAGAAGTATAATGCGATCGATTACAAATATAATAACCCAACAAGGTTGGGGTTGATCCCATAGAGAAAATGTGAATAGTTGATTGCCTTGATGTAATCCACAAGCAGTATTGGAAAGTAAATTAGGATGATTTTTTTATCAATTACAAATTGTAAGCAATTGTTGAGTAATGTCGAGTCAAAGTCAATATGAGATGAACGCTAGATCTATGTTCCCCTAGCTTTTCAACTTCCTAAATTTCTCATGCTCAGCCAAATTATTCTATCGTTCTGTATGCAAATCCTACAAGATAGGTATTATCCCATGCTTAGAAGATAAATTTTAACCTTTGACTTTGTTATCGTCTTAGGGTGTCTTCTTTTTCCCGTTGCTATGGCCTTATTTAGACATTGATAAAGTGATAAGATTAGATACTTGGTTATCGTACCCTAAATCACTATATTAAATCTTCTTATTCCTAATTGCAAGCTTCTTGGTTATTAAATAAAAGTGAATACATGCAATCTCAAGCATCTACAACTACTATGAGTTTAATTATTACCAATAAGAAGTAAGATATATGCAGAAACCCTAGAAAAATTGAGTCTCTCACTTTATCTACATAGCTAATCAGCTAGAGTTCCCACAACCCTAGATAAGGAGTTTAGCCACTCATATTTGTGCATGGAATGATACTCCTAAATAAGAACTCTCTTACAAGAGAGTAAACGATCGCTGCTAAATATAGAACCCAACTGGGTTGGGTGTCGAATACCATAGGGAATACTGTGTTCACTAAGTATTATGACTGTTATTAGACTATTGATCTAAGGCTCCGAAATAAAGGGGGTTTGGAAATGTTAACAGTGTTATTTTGTATTTATGCTATATAAAAGCCCAGCTACTAAGAGTAAATGTAGATGTAATTCCAATGAGAATATATTATCTAGAGTTATGCTCACCAAGATGTTCAAACAATTAGGGTTGTGAGATTGTGTTTGAATTCTAACTTATGTATCGAATTGTAAGAATTATTGAATTCTAAGGATTACCCATATGTTTCTAAACCTAATGAGTATTTCACCCTCTACTTCTCTTGAACTTAAAGGGTTTATGCATTATTCAATAACACACTCATGAGGATTGATCCTTCTAAGGCATCAACCTGTTAACCCAAAGGGTAAACCTATGGAGTTTATATAAATCACTTCTTTTCCCAACATCCACTTTCTTGTTAGACAAGTGGAGTTCATGGGCTCATTTCTCAAGTTTACAACCAAGAGATGTCATAAAAATGAAGAAAGATTCATGTAATTTTGATAGATGTTAGAAAACAAACCCATTCACAATCCCAAAATAGTTCTCTACATCAAGGCTCCCATAACCCTAGTTAAGGGAGTTTAGCTACTCATCTCCATGCTAGAAATCAAAGTTATATTGATGTTCATAAATAACTTCAGAAGAATACTTACAAAAGTCACAATATTATTCTTCTCAATCTTTGATGGAAAATATTAAAACTAATAATTGAGTCTTAAACTCCAGATTCAAATGCCAATGAGAAGTAGTACAAAGCTCTCAATATTGGAGAAAGTGTGAAACCGAAGCCAATATATGTGGAATAAACCCTAATACTTGGTATTTATATGATTCCAGAACTGGTGTTTTAAAATTCAAACTCAAATTCTCCGCGTTTTGGTTGATAGGTCAAGCGATGGTCCATCACAGGTCCGATGGTCCATCATCTGCATCGTCGCAGGGTGTCCAGTTACTCCATGTTCTGCTTCTGAGCAATGGGTAGTGCGATGGCCCATCGCAAGGTCGATGGTCCATCAACTAGACCATCACAGGACTTTCAATGACGATGCCTTTATATCATGGCGACGGTATACACCGACGATTCATTGTAGGGAAGATGGTACATCACCTGGACCATCGAAGTTCGTCAAGAGTCTATGCCTTTTATTTTTTTGAAGGTTTATATTGACGGATTGTCGCAAGGTCGATGGTCCGTTGCCTGAGCCGTCGTTGCTCAATTTGCCTATGTTTTGCTTAGATTGTCCAAGTTATCATTCACGCTCAGTCCTTACCCTAAAATCAGTTAAATACCATGTTAAATAGAATTATGGTTGCTTGAAAATATACAATTATCCTAAGGAAAAGGCCTAAAATATTCCGTCAAACTCAGGAACATCAAACACCCCTTAACTTAAGGTAATTGCTTGTTCTCAAGCAACTCAACACTAGGAAACATATATGTACAACATAATGACGGGAAATTCACAATAAAACCAACACAATCATACAATCATTCTACTACCCATTTGGTTATGCCTTTTCAAAACACACGAATCCACTATTGTCATTAAATGCTAATCAACATATTTATTGCTATAGATACAACACCCCAAAGAACTAAATATAACAGATATAACTTAACAAGCCCTCACATCCAAAGAAGTCCACCTCACATCACAAAGCTAAATCATGGACAAAACTAAGCTTCTCACTCTCAAAAAAGAAGTTGCCAACATAGTGTGCTCCTATAAGCTTGCCCTTATTATCTAATGTTCTCTTATGATTGAGTCGCTAAGATCAAGTAGGACTTGATAAGGGTTGTAATGAAGTTTTAGGCTTGGTGAAGGCTATTCATTTGGGTAAGTGACTTCAAGTACAAGAATTTCGCTCTCTTTACCCTATTTGGTAGTTACTTACAAGAATTAAGGACCCTCCCATTCAATCACAGTTATTCTTTAGCGCTCTTGTCATAACCCGACTCTTTTTTGATTTAATTTTTTTATTTTTGAGAACACAATATCATCCACTATCAACTTATGCTGATGTAGAAGATTGAGGTGCACAATATCTATTTAGATTTTTAACTAGACCAGGGTCAGATACTACCCCTCACATTACTTTCAACCCAACCTCCTAGGATACTTATAATCGAGCAGTAGTCACCCTTAAATTAGTCGATTTTCCTAAGTTAAAGTGCACAATATCCATATTTGGACAAGGCCAAAGCTAAATGTTTAACACCTTCTAGAGAGTGCATCAAACTTATTTTGACAGAAAAACACTACTGCGGCTCAAAAGGGTTGACAAAGGGGATACAATGTTTTTGGTGGGTCAATCATTTGGCTAAGTGGACTAACAATACAAGAATTCCTACTATCCTTTCTTATTGATTCAAAACACACGACAAATTCTAATGAACTGAGAAAGTTCTTGGTGTAACACTTATGTCAAAACTACACAAATACTTACCTACACGGACACTAAGTTAATTTCTATCCTACTATTTTTTGGGATGCAGATCATATAGCTATGCTTTGCTTTATTACTAATTTTTAATGCCATTAACAGAGTCACACATGGTTGCGCAATACTTTGCCACTTTGTAAGAGGAATTAATTTAATGAAAAATGAAAAACACAATTTTACCACCATCAATTGTCATCCACATATGTACAATAAGGTGCCAACAGGAATGGACTTTTATTTTATGCAACCATAGTACCAACCATCCATGAAATTGAAAATTCAACAAACAGAATATGAAAATAAAAAATAAACACTTAGACATGCCGATAATATCAGCAACACATCCCCCAACATTCCTCACCAAGTGCAATATTGAATCCCATGGTAGTGAAAGTACACAAAATATCTCCCACTAGAGTTGGAGGTAGCACATCTCTGACAGGGTCTGAAATTTACCCCTTGGCCGAACTAGTGGATGCTCCAGCTACTTCTTCTTGAAGATTTTTTGCCTGCTTCTTTGCCTCACTCATTGACTTCTTTACTACCCATAGTATCTGGTACTCTTTGAATTGTTCAGGTGACATGGCTTCCAGTCTT
Source organism: Capsicum baccatum var. pendulum (assembly GCA_030864225.1). Taxonomy (NCBI): domain Eukaryota; kingdom Viridiplantae; phylum Streptophyta; class Magnoliopsida; order Solanales; family Solanaceae; genus Capsicum; species Capsicum baccatum. The sequence continues at coordinate 92,539,361 of CM061559.1, read as the reverse complement.
CGCTTCTTCTCTTCTTTCTTAGCAGCTTTTTTGGTCTTCTTGTCTGATTCTACAATTTTCTTACCTTTATCCTTGATTGGACGCCCAAATAAGTCCACAAGACCTTCGTCCACATCACTATCAACCTACACTGGATCGAATATGGTCTGTTGTGGCTACTGACTTATCTTATCGACATTTTCCCGGAGCCATCTAATCTCCTTGATTACTTTAGCAAAATCAGGAATGGACGTTTCATCCAACTTTTTTTTATGCACTCTTCCATGTTGTCCATGCATAGATAGACATTTCTAAAAAGCCTCAATGTATCCTCCATTATTTTCTCCACAAAGGGTTTGAGATCTTTCCCCCAAATTTCTATCTACTTTTCGACCTTTTTGATAGTTTGCACAGTCTTTGCAAAGTCATCAGGGTTCAGCCTGTACTCAGAAGTTTGGGGTGGGACAGATGCAGAGTCTGGGGTCCCACCTGTCAGCATAGAAGCTGAAATTATAGAGGTGGTAGAAGGCATATCATAGTCAAAGGTAACGGCATACCTGCAAGAAAATCTGATGGTTCGGGCACCGATGCTGACTGAGTTTGTTGGGATGAAGATTTGTTGATTCGCAAATCAAATCTCAAGTCATCCTTCATCTTTTCAATGTCCTGCTTTTGCAGTACTGGGAACTTATTATCTTTTCCACTGATCAAATAAACCTTGGCCTTCATGCACAAATCAGTGATAAGGCATGGAAATGGCAGTGCAGTGTGAGTCTTATGAACACGAAAAACTAACTCATCAAAAATGATATGCCCAAAATCTACGGTCATCCCTTCGATAAAGTGGCAGTAATGACAGCTCTGGTGCTCTCTAAATGATCATCACCACCTGTTGGCATAAGCTTCAATCGCACAATCACCAACTAGAACTTGGCCCTGAAACTTAGTGATTTATTCGATATTTTTTCATGGGGGTCAGACAACCATGCAGGATCGCACTCGTCTGTCAATATCCTGGCTAACCATGGCCTTTGTTCAGCCCATGTGAATAGCTAATGCTCCAACTTTGGAATAGCCCCTGTATCTGATAGTCAGGCCCAAATAGAAAACTTCTCAAAGTCCTTTCCAAAATGTCAATGTCAACTCCTGACACAGGAACCATATCAATCTCACTCATATCGACACTCGATGAACCTTTAGGGCAAACCTTCTCTAGCAATGCCAAATAGTTGGCAAAAAATTCATGAACCATGCTTAGTTAGTAAGGTCTAAGTGGCTTGCTCATCCAGGCCAACACATATGTATTATTACAACGCTCAAGTTTTGGATACTCATGCAGGGTTATTGTGATGATCTGATGCTCATAAAAAATTGTCGTTTTGATAGGAATCCTATCTGTTTGTGCCATCCCTTTGTAGAAAATATCACGGGCACTCGATACTTTCCATCTTATGGCTTTCCTTAGTTACTGATCCTTGCGTCGAATCACATTTGGATCCTCTTGTTCTGGGACATTTTCTTGAATGGGGTTAGAAGTTTCAACCCCCACCTCGAGTGGAATTGAAATAGAGGTACTGCTGCTGCTACTTTCCACTACCTCATCAGATGAGGAGGATGAAGAAACCACTCGTTGACTTTGCCAAGTGTTATGGGCTGGTGCATCAGACCGGGCTGCTTGGCCTCTACCTCGGCCTCTAGTTTGTGGTAATTTGGGAGCCATGGTACTTAAAAATTCAGCATTTATCAGTGAATAGATTGAAAATAGAGGATAGAAAATTTTCAAACTAGAAACCGTACTAGCCGATAGTCCGTCGAGCCTTCGACATCCCATCGACCTTCACTGTTGGGGTTATTATAGAAAATTAATTTTTGAGTCATGTGCGGCGGTTAAAAGAGACATGTCATCGGTGTCTGATGGTCCGTCGATTGTACCATCGACTGTAAGTTTTGAGTTTTATGCCTCCTTGTGGTATTTTGGTGAACATTTTTCTTGCACTTTATTTAAGGGATATTTTCACGACATTTTGGTTGATAATACGTCACCCTAATCCATTATTGTTAGTCCATGGGTTACTCAGACTTCCCCCAGGACAATGTAAACTAAAATTTCAATTCAACTAAAAGTGATGCCATACATCACCAAAACATTGAAAAAGAAAAGAAAAACTCATTTATATGTCATATCCCTGGTAGCACAATTTTCCCCAGACCCCACTTTGTGGGAACACACTAGGTTTGTTGTTGTTGTATTGAATAAAGATGAGGAATTAGGGGAAAGATTCATACCTGACAGTTGCAATATCAGTTCCCTACTATTACTTCACACAAATACTTCTGACGACTAATGCTTTAGTGAAAAGGATTTAGTTTACTTCCGAGGGGAAATGAATGAGAAGAGAGAGAATTTAAATAGAGAGGGAAAAGGGGATATGGGAAGTTTTAAAGGCAAATGAAAAGGTGCAAGGGTCTTGAATAGTTCAGAAATTATTTAACCGTTTCACATTCTTTTTTTAAAGCTGCTTGGATCAGATAGAAATTAAAAATCGACTATTTAAAGCAATCTGACCGAATCCACTGAACTAGGGTTAAGTGCGACGGCCAATTGGCTATACCGTCGTACTTATCCAGGGAACTTACCTGGGACCAACCTGCGACGGTTAAATTTGATAGGGCATCACTCATTCGACGGTCCATTAGAATACTCCATCGTGGCTTTTCCAGATTCTCACTTTTTCAACCTATGTGTGACGCCTGACCTCGATGGTCTGTCGGGCTAGTGATGGCCCGTCGGGTTATACCTTCGGTTACCCCTACTTATTTTTGCATCTACTTTCCTTTATTTTATTACCTTCACTCTTACATAAACCCTTCAGTTTGCACAAACCAATAGAATAACTAAAAAAAATAATGTTGTACAACAATAAAATGTTGGTTGCCTCCCACTAGCGCCTGATTTATCGTCGCGGCATGACTCAGCTATCTCGATTACTCAGACTTCATTAAAATAGATAGTACCAATACTTTTTATCGAGTCTTTTGGATCGATATAAAGCTTGACTCTTTGCTCATTAACTTTGAAGACACTTCCATCTTCATTTTCAAGTTTGACTACTCCAGATGAGTAGATTTGACTAACTTTAAATGGACCTGACACCAGGACTTCTATGTTTTCAATTCTTGAACACCAGTTTATATATGACATCCCTATATGAGTCGTACTCTGACTTCAAACTTGTATAACTTTGACACTTCAACTCCTGGATAGTAGCTCAAGATCTGTTATGCTCACAGCTTCTGCATACAACTCATACCCTATCTTACAACTGGTCACTTGAGTCGTATCTTTATTATACTTGGCTCTTAGATTTGGCTTTTGGTTCTGTTACTAATATGACTCAACATACGAGTAGTATGGACTGGTTATGACTCAATGGCTAACTCTAGTGCTGATCAAAATTGGTCTTTTTGAGGTCTTTTTATTCTCTTTTTTCTTAGATACTGTTCTTAACCTGTTTTTCCTACAATTCATACAAAAGTGCATCATATCTAACAAAATATCCTAAGTTCATACATAAATTAATGATTTTAAGCATCAAAAGTGTTATTTTACCATGCCATATTAGTAGCCACATGAACTAGAGATATCATAGGGGTCGGGGATTCTCGTGTACCCTTCACCATCCATGATTCATATATACAAACATAAACTTAGGGGTTTCCTATGTACCCCATAGGTATAAGTTCACCATGATCAACTCTCATGTCCACGAACATAAGTTTCTAGTGGCTATCCATCGGACTCACACCTTCACAGTTAGCTATCACTACCCACCATTATTTCCAAATTAAAACCTTTAGCACATAATCAAACGACCAATTCCAGAATTTAATTACCAAGGCATTATAAAGTGGTATCTCCATACCAACTATAGCTTTAAAGAAATGTCACTAGCCAACACTTAGGGATCACATGTACGCTACATGATTTCCAATTAAACCAAATCCATGACCACCAAGGCCTTTCCAAAATCATTTAAAAACCATCCAAACCATATTATGAAATTTATAGATTTCAATAATAGTTAAACTATGCGACAAAAATATTCTCATTGTCATTTTAACAAACATGTTGAGGGCATATAGTTTTCATAACCAAAACCAAGAACCAATTGACCATTCCCATGCAACCACATGTTCAAACCTCAATTATAACATGAAAAACCATAAGAAGACATGAAAAACATTATCCAACCATTAATAACAAAAAAGCCCCAACTTCTATTTCAAAACCATCACAAACCCACAATAAGACTATGAAAACCATTTATTGAAACATTTTTTAGTTGAACTAACAATGAGGGAGGAGTAACATGCCTTGGAAAGCAAGGAAGATGGAAAGAAACCACCCTTGAGATCCTTAATTTGTCACCTTGAAGAAACCCTAGCCTTTTCTTGAATCAATAGCTTGAGAGTGATTTAAGTGTTTTTAGAGAGTATTTGACTGAAATAATATATTAAGGAATATTCCGAAGGTGTTTTATGTCGTGGTATCAAAAGGGTTTAAGAGTGAAACATCTAGAATATGACTAACTTAAATGTAAAAATTCTCGTAGGTGGGCATGAGTGGATCCCTCAACTCGTAACCATATCATGTAAGTTCTACCCTACAACTGTATCCAAGCCAAAGTGTTTGACTCTACATTCTCTCCAACATACAACTTCCTTTCCTAACTCGCATCATTACCATATGACTAGTGCATTTAATTCATACCCTAGGCAAAACATCTAAGGCTAGACACTTGAAAACAACGATTGGTCCTTATATTTTTCGTAATTTCAACATATGACTCATATGGAGTCTTCTAGTACCTTGGATAGAACTTGGTCAATATTACATTAACCAAAATACGACTAGGGTCCCTAGACCCGTACCCATACCATATGACTAGTATGATGAGTCACGTAGTTAAAAAAAAGGCTCAAAACTCAAGAAATTTCGAAAGTCCAAAACCTAGGGTCCTTCAATTCTCCCCCACTTGGATCATTCGTCCTTGAATTATTGAACAGGGTCGTAAAAGCATGATTTACACCCCCACACCTCTACTCTAACCTTTAACTAAGTTAGAAATAAAGATGTAATAAATAAAACATACCTTTCGCATGAATTTCTGGAGCAAAAAATAGGAATAGATACTTAGACTTCATGTTCTCTTCATCTTCCCAAGTAGCCTCTTCAACCTGGTGGTTCCTCTATAGAACCTTGACTGAGGCCACGTCCTTGGTCTTCTATCGTCGAACATGCCAATCCAAGATCCCAACTAGGATCTCCTTATAAGATAGAGAATCCAATATTCTTGATAGGCACAATTTGAGACAAATCACCCTTACACTTCCTCAACATAGAAACATAGAACACCGATGAATGGAGCTCAAACTAGTAGGCAACTCCAACTCATATGAAATATTACCAACCCTTCTCAAAACCAATTATGGAATAACATACCGGGGACTAATCTTCCCCTTCTTCCCAAACTACATCACTCCCTTTATGGGAGACACCTTTAAAAACACTCTATCCCTAACCTCAAACTCTAACTTTATTTACCTCACATCCACATAGGACTTTTGATGACTTGAGAAGCCTTAAGCCAATCCCACATTACTTTTACCTTCTCCATGGCTTGGTAAACCAAATTCGGGCAAAATATATTCACCTTACCAATCTCGAACTACCCAATAAGAGACCTACACCTCCTACCATACAAAGCTTCAAACGGAGTCATCCCAATGCTAGAGTGGTAGATATTATTATAGGAAAACTCAGTAAGAGGAAAATGTTCAACCCAACTACCACCATAGTCAATCAAGATCGAAACATATCCTTTAATACCTGAATAGATTTTTTTGCTTGCCCATCCGATAGAGGGTAAAAAGAAGTACTAAGACTCACCTTAGTCCCCAAATGTTTTTCAAATAACCGCCATAAGTGATACTATTTGAGATGATAGAAATTGGTACCTATGCAACTTCACAATCTCATGGAGATATTGATAACGCTCAATCTACAGCTCTCGTAGGAGTGTAAAACGGTCGTTAGCAAATATAGAATCCAACTGGGTTGGGTATCGATCCCTCAGGGAATAGCTTGGTCAACAAGTAATCAAAAAGTACTACACTTTTGGTGCAAGTCTCGTAAAAGGGGGAAATATTGCCGTGCAAGTAATGTAAACAAAATATAAAGTAAAATATGAAAATAGCAAAGTAAAAAGAAATAATAGTTATTAAGTTGTAATCAATGAGAATTGAGAAGTTGGCGTTATGTCCACCTTCTTAGTTTACGTCTCTATTAGCTATGAGTTATGTGGAATTTAGATATGCATGTGCTTATAGAGAATTGTATTCGATGGTAAATCCAGGCGTCTTTCGACCTATTCGAGGATTATTACACTTTAACTATTTCGAGCTTAAAGCATATCTAACGGTACAAATTCTCCAAGAGGTTAATCCAGGTACGACACTAATTTTTTAGTAGGGGATGGGACCTTACTACCTTGACATTATCTCTTTTCCAGACATATAACTTTTTTTTCGAACAAGTTAAATGTTATACTGGCGTATTCTTGCATTTGCAACCACATAGAATTTAGGTTAAGACGAAGAGAATAATGATATAAGCAGCATACGTGTCACAAACTTACAAACTCATAGGAATAGATAGTATCTCATACGGCTTCCATAACCCCAACAGAGAGGTTTAGTTACCCATGAGTGCGAAGGAACTCACAATTGACATTGTTATTATACCACAATAAGAATTTCGTGTAGTAGTAGTGTGGTAGGCGTTAGGCGTGATTTCTTGCAAGTAACGTTTCTCTTGTTGCGGAAATTAAGAATAGATGAATAGAATAAGAAGTAGAAAGATGAATTAAAACTAGAATAAGAATTGTTGAGGAATAGTAGAAGAATGAATTAAAAATTTCTAGCAAAATAGGGTATTTATAATACCCATATCCTATTCCTACTAAGCTAATGAAATACTTAACCCAATTGTACTAGGTTAATGTATCATTATCCTAATCCTACTAAGCTAATGAAATACTTAACCCAATTGTACTAGGTTAATGTATCATTATCCTAATCCTACTAAGTTACTGCTAGTCCCCAAAGTCTTCAGAATTATTGTTTTTGCCCGGGACATATTTTCCATGTGTCACTTTTGGTCCTTAGGCGTCCAAGCTTCCTTTTCTCCTTTTGTGAAGCTTTCTTTAGCGTTAAGTAATACATAAAATGCTGAATTCTACATCATTTATACCTGAAACTTTGCTAATCATGTTCGTTAGCTCACTTACAGGAAAAAGGACTAAAAGTGCATGAAATATATAATTTGTTCTCAAAATTAGGCTAAAATATGGGTAAAATATAGCACTATAGGCGTGTAAATTCTCCTATTATCAACACCCCACACTTGAATCTTTGTTCGTCCTCGAACAAACAATCATGTCCTTCTAAACATTAACTTAGGGTTTCACAGTAACAACACAAAATATTCGTCAAGACAAGCATAGCAATCATTAACAAAGAGTAGTTTTCTGCTCATTAGTAGAAACAATTAAACCTCCAACATAGACTCGTGATGGTGGTTAATTCACATTCAAAAGTTAAGGCACAAAGAATCATACACAACTATCCAAAACTCATCAACCATGTGTGTCTCACAATATATTACCCATAATCACTCTCAAGCATAGTATATTTATCAAACATGGGTATAGAAATATCCTTGCTCTCGCTCTCTCAAAGAATTCATATGCAGCAACTGATGACCATAGGCTTGCCCTTAGTGTAATGCTCCACTAAATGTCAGAATGCTAAACTTTGGATCAACTAGGTCTTTTACGGGTTGTAATGTAGGCTAAGGGACAGGTAGGACTATTTAGGCCAGAAATAGTGACTATGTTCCTAAGAGTTTTAATACATCACATTGTATCATTAACACTTTTCTTTCAAACAACCTTTCTACTTTCTTTTATTCTACCACCCCTTTTTCTCCTCTTTTGTTCAATTTTAAACATGACTATCTTTTCAGTTTTCCTTTCCTTTTTCTTTTCATAACATACCTCTTATGATAACACTTTTCTTTTTCATAACAAATTCAAGAACTAATACATTCTAAAGCATCATACTCACCCAATTTCCTCTTATTTTGTCATATGACTTTATAATTTAAGGCACTTAGGAATTTGGATCAAATTATGGTCTTGAAAAAAATGGATTAGGCTTACATATGAGGTTGTCAAAGAAAATAGGCTAAAGGCTCAAAAGGGTTATCTAGGATAATGTCCATGGGTAGGTAAAAAGAAGGTAAACAATCATAGGTTGCCAAAGAAATGCCTAAATCATCTCCTAGACTTACACTCTTTATTTTCGCTTTACATACATACCAGGAAAGTTCTAGCATCAGCCACATAGAATATACAATATCCTCACACACACAAGGCACATGGTTGACTTTATTGGGAGTAGTATAGACTCTTGACCCAACAACTGAAGGAATTATACCACATAATATCACGTAGTGAGTCACAATTAGAGCCTAAACGTCTCAATAGTCATGATTTTAGCACAAACTCTTGTTATAATCTCATACCGCCTATTAGAATAATTTCATACGAAGCTAAGTAAAAAAAATTTAACTATAAAAAAAACGAAAAAAAAAAAAAACCTCAAACAAACAAACATAAATAAATGCAAATGCGGATAAAGGAGTATAGCATGCAAATACCCTCACACTTAGATGGGACACTGCCCTCAGTGGAAAATAAATACGAAGAACTTGGTCAGTCGGACTCCTCCTCTATGTCGGGGGTCATACCCCCTTCGTCGGAATCATCATAGGAGTCGTCGTCATCAGAATTATCCTCCACGTCGGAGTCTGGCATGCGTCGATCATCATTGCTTGGCACATCATCATCAAGAGGTTCCTCAAAGTATGTACCTTTTCCACACATCTCCCTCGTATGCATATTCATTGGATAGTCATGGTCCAGCTGTTGGAGCTCTGCAGCAGTTGGAACATGACCTCCACTCATCATGGTGAACCGTGTCATGCCATAAAGATGACGGAAGAAACTCTCATCTCGAGCATGTCTCTCCGCAGTAGTAAGGTTGACGCCATGTGTTGTTTCAGCATCTTTGACCTTTGTGAGGTCAACCTTCTTTGGGTTATGTGGGAGTTTGTGATCAGCTGGTTCCTCTTCGATGTCCTCCTTCCGCAAGATTGCTGTCAACAGGTTGCCAAAGGTGAAGTGGGACCGCTTGTGTAGTCTGGCCTTCCGCATTATAGAACGAATGATTGCCCCAATGTTGATAGGGACATTCGTCATCAATGCATAGACCAAACACACTCTATCTCTTGTTATTTTGGTGTAATGGGTCCCAGGAATAAGGCAAGAGTTGACAATACGCAACCATATTCTTGCTTCCCTAATCAAAGTAGCATAGGGAAAGGTGTTGTGTTGTCCGGTGTCTTTATGTCTGCTTCACCTTGCCATGGATCTACTTCCACAAAGTGTGTGTCGCATTGCTCTATAAGGAGGTCTGCTGTACAACTCTTTGAATGGTGTTGGATCAACTGAAGGTAAGACAAGAAAGGAGTTGATCAAATCCGCATTGAGTTGTAGTACTTCGCCCCGAATCTTGACTTCGCTGCCTGTGATTTTTGGCGACCAGTTGGCATAAAATTCTTGTGTCAAATCAAGATTGCATTCTCCCATGTCGCGGAAGATGAAATCCAGATTTAGTGCCATGATTTTCACCAACATGCGCGGCTCCTTCTTCGCTAGGCTGTCCTTGTTGATCAAGTCGACATGAACGTATTTTCCTTCCTTTTTGTTCCTATACCATTCCTTGGCTTCCTCCTCAAGAACCCATTTTATTCTAAACATGCGGCGTGGTAATTACATTAAGGATGATTCTCCTTGGTCCTTGCGACCTCTTTTATTGCCTTTTTGGGAAGTGGTAACCTTATCTTGTTTTGCTTTGGGTGCCATTGTACCTGATATTTAAACAATGTTCCTATTAGCATCAACTCTATATATACAATCTATTCACAAGCAGTAGGGGTACCACCCCACACTTAGGTTGTTGATACAAATTAGTGAAGTGAAAGTAGTCGATTACTTAGACTTCATCGACATGCATTTTAGGCGTTATATTCCGACAAGAAAATCAGAGATGTATCACTTCTTGCAACCTTAACAATACTTTTATGTTAGATATAACAAGACTACTACATAGGGATTACATCCTGGTATAGTTTCTATCAATAATCACAACCTCCTATGTCGGTAGGCAACTATAAGTCTTATCCCGATGAACGGGATCTTCTAACATGTAGGTATTCAATTCACAAGGTTATGCAATGTTCATGACTATAGAGATTCCGCAATTAGTATATCAATGCACCAAAATCAAATTCAAGTTAGAAATAGTTTAAGATCATCCTAACGTATATGTTCACTCACATGGTTTTGTATTAACAATTCAAACACATTAACATCACAAATATTTCTTCAAGATGTAGCAATTCATAATAGACATAGCAACGTAGTACTTACGAAAAATAGATGAATAATAAAAGAGTACTTACGTGATTGAAGCCTTTGGAGATGTTCTTGTGAAGTGGGAGAGCAAAAAGAAAATTTTTGAGATGTTTTGGAGAGTATGTGCGGCGCCTAGGTCAAGTTTCCAAGGTGTTTATGTTTCAAGACTAAGTCCCCTTTATATAGGAAAAGAATGGGTCGGGTTTTGACCCATTTAAAATCGGTTTTGGAGACAAAAAGTGACCATAGGCGGCGCCTTTAGCTTTGCCTATGCATGGTATAGGCGGCGCCTAATGCAAAGCATTTGCTAGCATAGGCGGCGCCTAGTGCAATACCTTTAGTGACCATAGGCGGCGCCTTTAGCATGGAATATGAGATTCTGAGACCAAATGCTTTAGCATAGGTGGCGCCTATGCTATAGCATACTTGAGCATGGGCGGCGCCTATGCCTTTGCACACTAGATTCCGAGACCTTAGGCTATAGTATAGGCGTTGCCTTGTTCGTGGCCTAGTTTTGCCTAGGCCTAGCCTTTCTCGATGCCTATTTTGTTATGAGCAATTCTCAATCCATAACCTTATGCATCTTAATTCCAAACTTACCACCTTTACCATGCACTACGTCCAAATCGTCATTTGAAACCAATCTCCTCGTTGAATACCTCTTGCACCTACATTTGCTCAAAATCAATGAAAACAATTAGTACGATGGGTTGCCTCCCATCTAGTACCTTAGTTTTGGTCGTGGCACGACTCTTATTTTTGGATTTTCATTTATCAAAAGCAAAACAAGTACTAGAACAAAAGAAGGACAAAACGATAAATGATAAACGATAAACAATAAACGATGGGTTGCCTCCCATCTAGCGCATTATTTATTGTCGTGGCTTGACATAGTTACCTCGAGTACTTAAACTTCGTCGAGATAAGTGATGGCAATATAATTTATCGAATCAAGAGGACCGATATAGGGTTTAACTCGTTGGCCATTCACTTTGAAGATAACACCATTGGTGTCTTCCAACTCAACTACTCCAGACGAGTAGACTTGGATAAATTTGTATGGACCAGACCACTTGGACTTTAACTTACCTGGGAATATCTTCAATCTGGAGTTGAAGATAAGTACCATATCATCCTTTTGGAAGTTTCGTCGAACAATCCGCTGATCATGATACCTTTTTATCCGCTCCTTGTATAGGTCTGACCTTTCATATGCATGGAGACGGAACTCATCTAATTCGTTCAGCAACTCCAACCTCAGATTCATCGCATCATCCCAATTCAAATTCAATTGCTTCAACGCCCACAATGCCTTATGTTCGAGTTCAATGGGTAAATGACAAGCCTTCCTATAAACTAGTTGATAAGGGGACATGCCGATGGGTGTTTTGAATGCAGTCCTATACGCCCATAGTGCATCATCTAGCTTCCGAGACCAATCCTTCCTATTAGTATTTACCGTCTTCGCAAGGATTTGCTTGATCTACCGATTGGAAACCTCTACTTGTCCACTCATTTGTGGGTGATAAGGCGTGGCTACCTTATGTTGCTTGACACCATACTTGGATAACACAGATTTGAATAGCTTGTTGCAAAAGTGAGATCCTCCATCACTTATTATAGTACGTGGTACTCCAAAGCGAGAGAAGATATTTCTCTTTAAGAATGCTACAACACGCTTTCCCTCATTGTCGGCCAACGCTACAGCTTCAACCCATTTTGAGACATAATCTACAGCTACTAGGATGTAATTCATTCCAAATGAATTTACGAATTGACCCATGAAATCAGAACCCCACACATCAAAGAGTTCTACCTCAAGAATTTTCGACATGGGCATCTCATGGTGTTTCGAAATAGCACCTTGTCTTTGGCATTGGTCGCATCTTCTAACAAAGTCATAGGCATCTCTAAATATCGAAGTCCAATAATATCCACTTTGCAATACTTTTCTTGCCATCCGATTTCCTGCGTGATGTCCTCCAACTTGGGAAGTGTGGCATACTTCCAATATAGTAGGCACCTCTACATAGGATATACATCGTCGAATAATACCATCCGCACATCGTCGAAACAAATATGGCTCATCCCAATAGTAGTGTTGTACGTCATGCATAAACTTCCTCTTTTGATGGTATGATAAATTGGCAGGTATTACATTACTCACCATAAAATTTGCAAAGTCGGCATACCATGGTAACTTTTTGGTTATCGTCGCTAGGATCTCCTCGTCAGGGAATACATCATCAATCTTGATATCAGGTTGCACCACATGCTCATTCTCGAGTCTAGATAGATGGTCGGCCACTTGGTTTTCGCAACCTCTTCTATCTTTAACTTCGAAATCAAACTCTTGTAGCAGCAATACCCATTGAATTAATCTTGGTTTTGCATCCTTCTTTGTCATTAGATACCTAAGAGCTGCATGGTCTGTATGAACGATCACCTTAGTACCCAATAGATAGGCATGAAACGTCTCAAATGCATACACAACTGCTAGGAGCTCTTGTTCTGTAACAGTGTAGTTCCTTTGGGCTTCATTTAGGACCTTACTCACATAGTAGATAGGATGAAATAATTTCTCCTTTCTCTGACCAAGCACAGCTCCAACGGCTACACCACTAGCATCACACATGACTTCGAACGGGAGAGACCAATCTGGTGCTACCATGATAGGGGCTTCAATAAGTTTTCCTTTGAGGCATTCGAATGCCTTTAATCAATCTTCATTGAAGTCAAACTTCGCATCTTTCTCCAAGAGTTTGCACAATGGACTAGCAATTTTGGAGTAGTCTTTGATAAACCGACGATAGAAACCTGCATGGCCGAGAAAACTACGAACTCTCTTCACCGAAATTGGAGGTGGTAGCTTCTCAATGACTTTGATTTTTGCTCGATCAACCTCAATTCCTCTTTCGGAGATTTTGTGCCCAAGAACGATTCCTTCTTATACCATGAAGTGGTACTTCTCCCAATTCAGCACTAGGTTGAATTCTACACATCTTTGCAACGCCATACTTAGGTTTGCCAAGCACGCTTCAAAAGTCTCCCCAACAACTGAAAAATCGTCCATAAATACCTCCAAAGTGTCTTCAACCATATCAGAAAAAATTGATATCATACAACGTTGAAAGGTGGCTGGTGCGTTACATAGCCCGAATGGCATACGTTTGAAGGCAAACGTACCATATGGGCATGTAAACATTGTCTTCTCTTAGTCTTCGGGTGCAATACAAATTTGATTATAGCCTAAATAACCGTCTAAGAAGAAAAACCATCTTTTCCCCACTAATCAATCTAGCATTTGGTCCATAAATGGCATTGGAAAGTGATCTTTGAGTGTCCAAGAATTTAACTTTTGGTAGTCCATGCATACTCTCCATCCAGTGACGGGTCTGAGTGGAATAAGCTCATTCTTCACATTCGCGACCACCTTCATGACTCCTTTCTTGGGAACACATTGTACCGGGCTTACCCATGTACTATCAGAGATTGGATACACAACTTCCGCGTCTAACTACTTGATAATTTCTTTCTTCACCACTTCTTGCATAGGTGGGTTTAGACATCTTTGATGCTCAATGGTGGGTGTGCAATTCTCTTCAAGCTGAATTTTATGTGTACAAATCCCAGGTAGAATACCAATAATATCCGCAATGGTCCATCCAATGGCTCTAATATACTTCCGTAGAATAGCAATGAGAGCTGCAACTTGTTGCTCACCCAAATCTGCTGCAACAATGACTGGAAGTGTGTTTCCGCTTCCTAGGAATGCATACTTTAAATGTCTTGGCAGCTCCTTCAATTCTAATGTGGGTGGCTCTTCAATAGATGGCTTAGCTGGTGGTGTGGGTCGATTCTTGAGATCAAGGTCCAGCTTCTTGGGAGCATAGCGATATGTCCCTAATCCTAATAGAGCACCAATAAATTCTTCACAATTTTCAGCATCCTCATCCTCTTCATTCATGAGCACAACCGCCAAAGGGTCATCAATAATTTGCTCTTCTTCAAGTAATTCTTTCTCATCATCAAAGAAAACATCAGCCACCGAAAATATGCTCAGATCTTTGGGTTACTTCATTGATTTGCAAACATCAAAGCGAACTACTTCATCATTTATTCGGAACGAAAGCTCATTAGCTCTCAAATCAATAAGCACGCTTCCCGTAGCAAGGAAAGGACGCCCCAAGATTATGGGAACTTCTGAGTCTGCCTCACAATACAAAATAACGAAGTCTGCCAGGAAGATAAATGAAGAAACCTTTACCAAGACATTACATAGAATACCAACAGGTCATTTTACCGACCTATCCGCCATTACGAGCCTCATATTAGTTGGAGTAGGATCACCCAACCCCAACTTTTTATAGATAGATAGTGGCATCAAATTGATGCTGGCTCCTAAATCACATAATTCCTGGGCAAAATTTAGATATCCAACGGTGCAAGGAATAGTGAAAGCACCGGGGTCAGCCTTCTTCTCATCTATTGATCGGGTCGCGATTGAGCTGCAGTGATGAACATCATCTTTCAACTCATAACTTGCTGCCCGCTTCTTTGTCAAAAGATCCTTCATAAATTCCGCATACCCAGGCATTTGTTCAAGTGCCCCCACCAATGGAACATTAATGGTCAGCTACTTTAACATAGTCATGAATTTGCTGAACTTCGTGTCATCTGCCACCTTCTTCAATCTTTGAGGGAAAGGTGGTGGTGGGTATGGAATTGTTCTCTCCACGACTTTCTTCTCCTCTTGCTTCCGTTTTTCAGCTTTTTCAGGTTGCAAATTATTGGGGTTGACGTCGTTGACAATAGGATTAGTTGTAGCGACATCTTCTCCTTTCGCCTTATTATCAATGTCCACTACTTCGTCAACCACTTGCTTGCTTTTTGCTGAAGTTTCCAGCACCTTACCACTTCGGATAGTAATGGCCATGCATGACCCATCATTCCTTGGGTTTTGCACAGTATCGCTAGGTAAAGTGCCAGCCTTTCTTTGATTGAGTGCTGCTGAAAGTTGGCTGAATTGTTGCTCTATTTGCTTGATTGAAGTGGAATGAGAATAAACTATTTGTTTCATAGAGGACAAATCATTAACTACCTCTGTTACTCCCGCGCTTGTTGCTTTCACTCCTTTCAAGATTTTAGCCATCATGTCTTCCATACTTCCAAAACTAGATGTGGTGGCGTCACATCTTCCAGGGGGAACATACAAACCACTCTTTTCATTCTTGTTCTTCCAACTTCCTTGGTCTTTGTTTCCAGATTTATCATAGTAGTTCCGACCTTGGTTTCCTTGGGTATTCCCTCGGAAACCCCCCTGATTGTTCAAGTAGTTGGTCTCTTCTTCCGAATCAGATTCGTCTCTTCCTTTTGACGCAATAGCTTTCACTTTTTCGGTCTTCCCTGATAATAAATTCTTTGTAAGAAGATCCATTTGTGTTTTCATGTGCGCCATATCTTGATCACGTTCTTCTTCTCTTCTTCTTTGGTCTGTAGTCATGCCAATAGATAAAGTGGGGCTTGCTACCTCAGAATCCCTGGTATGCCAAGCTCTACTTTGCTTCATTATACGATCTAGCATATTGCTTGCTTGACCAAAGGTGAGGTCCATAAAAGATCCTCCAGCCGCATTATCCACCACTGGTTTAGTTATTGAATTCAAGGCTCTTTATAATATCTCCATTAGGTGAACATTAGTCATGTGATGGTTTAGGCATCTCGCTAGCTTTGTCTTGAACCTCTCCCATGTTTCATGAAGGGCTTCAGTTGGAAGCTGATGAAAGTTGTTGATTTCATCTCTCAATTGTGCTCTTTTGGATGGCGGAAAGAATCTTTCTAGGAAAGCATCTCTCAATTGCCTCTAATATGTAATCGAATCAGGAGTCAGCCCATTCAACCATAGAGTTGCCTCTCCAGACAGAGACAATGGAAATAGACATAAGCGAATTGCGTTCTGACCAACACCAGGATTGTCGAACGACTTTCATGTAGAAATAAAGTTGATGAGCTGCATATTCGGATCATTGCCTGCTAGTCCACCAAATAATCCCTTGAGTTGCATTAACTGAATCATGGTGCTTGTGATGTTGAACTTGGCTCCGAGCGCTAATGGTGGAGGAATTATGGCTCCAGTGGCTCCGGCTCCATCAAGATCATCATCATCGTCGTCAAAAGCTGGTTGCATGTGTTGGCGATCATACCTAAACCGATCTTGACGACCTCTTCTATTGGCAGGTGTTGCGATTTCAGCATCATGCCTTGGATTTAGTAACTCGTCATCACCTAAATCCTCATCGTCAGGATTTATTGTTTACCCTGGGTTATCAATGTTTTGTTGGTGTACTTGGGCGGCGGCAAGAGCAGCTAATCTTGCCTGCTCCTATTGAGCAGCCATTCTTTCGATTTCCATTTGTGCCTCCATTCTGCCAATTAGTTGTGGTTCAGGATTGATAGGTAATAACGGATGACCAGAACTTCGAGTATGGGACATGCACTGAATAAAAACCTGCAGTAAACAAAAACAAAAAGTAAAAGTAAAAGTATGAGAATCTTTGACCAAAGGGTCTAATAATTATCACAAACTTAATTGACACTCGTATTCCCCGGTAACGGCGCCAATTTTTGATAACACTCAATCTACAGCTCTCGTAGGAGTGTAAAGCGGTCGTTAGCAAATATAGAACCCAACTGGGTTGGGTATAGATCCCTCAGGGAATAGCTTGGTCAACAAGTAAGCAAAAAGTACTAGACTTTTGGTGCAAGTCTCGTAAAAGGGGGAAATCTTGCCGTGCAAGTAATTTAATTAAATATAAAGTAAAAACTAAAAATAGCAAATTAAAAAGAAAGAATAGTTATTAAGTTGTAATCAATGAGAATTGAGAAGTTGGGGTTATGTCCACCTTCTGAGTTTACGTCTCTATTAGCTATGAGTTATGCAGAATTTAGACATGTATGTGCTTATAGAGAATTGTATTCGATGGTAAATCCAGACGTCTTTCGACCTATTCGAGGATTATTTCTATTTAACTCTTTCGAGCTTAAAGCGTATCTAACGGTACAAATTCTCCAAGAGGTTAATCCAGTTACGGCACTAACTTTTTAATAGGGGATGGGACCCTACTACCTTGACATTATCTCTTTTCCAGACATATAACTTTTCTTTCGAACAAGTTAAATGTTATACTGGCATATTCTTGCGTTTGCAACCACAAAGAATTTAGGTTAAGACGAAGAGAATAATGATATAAGCAGCATACGTGTCACAAACTTACAAACTCATAGCAATAGATAGTATCTCATACGTCTTCCATAACCCCAACAGAGAGGTTTAGTTACCCATGAGTGCGAAGGAAATCACAATTGACATTGTTATTATACCACAATAAGAATTTCGTGTAGTAGTAGTGTGGTAGACGTTAGGCGTGATTTCTTGCAAGTAACGTTTCTCTTGTTGCGGAAATTAAGAATAGATGAATAGAAGAAGAAGTAGAAAGATGAATTAAAACTAGAATGAAAATTGTTGAGGAATAGTAGAAGAATGAATTAATACCCATATCCTATTCATACTAAGCTAATGAAATACTTAACCCAATTGTACTAGGTTAATGTATCATTATCCTAATCCTACTAAGCTAATGAAATACTTAACCCAATTGTACTAGGTTAATGTATCATTATCCTAATCCTACTAAGTTACTGCTAGTCCCCAAAGTCTTCAGAATTGTTGTTTTTTCCCGGGACATATTTTCCATGCGTCACTTTTGGTCCTTAGGCGTCCAAGCTTCCTTTTCTCCTTTCGTGAAGCTTTCTTTAGCGTCAAGTAATCCATAAAATGCTGAATTCTGCATCATTTATACCTGAAACTTTGCTAATCATGTTCGTTAGCTCACTTACAGGAAAAAGGACTAAAAGTGCATGAAATATATAATTTGTTCTCAAAACTAGGCTAAAATATGGGTAAAATATAGCACTATAGGCATGTAAATTCGCCTATCATCATATATAACCTCTCATAATCCTCACATGAGAAGTTTTTCCTCATTATCCAAAAGTGAGAAGACTTTGTCATCCTATCCATAATGACCTTGACCTAACAAAAATGATTCCTAGGCCGAGGAACACTTATAATAAAATCCATAATGATCATTTCCCACTTCCACACAGAAAAATCATTTTCTTGATATAATTTTTTGGGTCTCATGTGCTCAACTTTCACTTTTTTACACACTATGAACTTATCCACAAAACTAGATACTTGACACTTCAATTTGTTTCTCCAATACATCTCCCTAAGGTCATGATATATCTTTATCAAACTAGGATGAACAACATAGCATGACTCATGCACCTCCGCCAAAATCCTCTCTTACAAACCATCGACATCCAAAAGACACAACCTCTCTTGGTACCGTAAGGTACCATCACCACTAATCTTGAAGGCCATCACTTTTTTCCCACCTATATCATCCTTGATCCGCATGAAGACATGATCTTACATTTGTTTATCTTTGATTTCAGCACTAAGAGACGACTACACCACCATCCTTAGAGTCCAAAGACGAACTCCAGGGTTATCAGAATGGTGAAAGTCCTTCAGCAACTCCTACTTCTTATCCACATGAGTTAGACTCTCTATGGATAACCTAATAACAACATCAATAAGAACACTAGCTTTACCTAGAGGTTAAGCACTTTCTGAGTAAACATATACTGCAAGCTCTTTTGCTTAGAAAAGATATCCACATGGACTCCACACAAACATTAATGCCAAATTTTCAATGTAAACACCACATCTAACAATTCTAAATCATGAGTTGGATAATTCCTCTCATACACTTTTAACTGCCTAGAGGCATAATCTATCACTTTCTATGCTGCCTTGGAGCACAACCAAGCCCCACATGGGATGTATCACAGTAAACTATAAATGCATCAGTGTCTTCAGGCAATGTCATAACTAGAGCAAAAGTTAGCTTATCCATCAGCTTCTCAAATCACACCATAAGCACTTTACCTTCTTCTAAGTCAACTAAGTCAATGAGGTAGCTATAGATGAAAAACACTCTACGAACCTCTTATAGTAACCAATAAAAACCAAGAAGCTCAAAATATCCTTTGGAGTAGTGGGTCTAGGCCTCTTCTTAACCACTACAACCTTCTGCAAATCTGTCATGATCCTTCACTAGAAATGATATGACCCATAAAAGTGACAATTTTCAACTAGAATTCACATTTCAAATATTTTTTAAACAACTATTACTCCTTCTAGGTATGCAACACCACATGGAGATGATCAGCATGATCCAACTCTCTTTTAGTGTATACCAAAATGTCATCTATAAACACAATGATGCATAAATCCATAAAATGAAGAAAGACCCTATTTATCAAATCCATGAATGTCATTGGGTATTTACTCAACCCAAAAGACATAACCAAAAACTCAAAATGCCCATACCAGGTATGAAAGCTAGTCTAAGGGATATCCACATCCCTAATCTTTAAATGATGATACCCGGATCAGAGATTAATCTTGTAGAAAAACTTAGCGCCCTACAATTGATCAAAAAAATCATCTATACTTAGAATAGGATACTTATTCTTTACTATCACCTTGTTCAACTGGTGGTAATCAATGCATATCTAAAGGTAACCAGCCTTTTTACGCACGAGCAATACCGGTGCACTCCATAGGGACACACAAAGAGAGATAAAAACCTTTTCTAGAAGATTTTTTAGTTATTCTTTACTCTCCTTCAACTCACCCAGAGCTATTCTATACAGAGGAATAGAAATTGGACAAGTGTCACGAATAAAATAAATTCAAACTCAATCTCCCTGTCAGGAGGAACACTAGGAAGGTCATCAGGGAAAACCTCAGAAAATTCATTCACCACAAGGACAGAATGCAATGAAGGACCCTTCGAATTAGAATCTTTAACTTGTACTAGATAATAAAGAAACCCTTTGGAGATTAATCTCCAAGCTATAAGATATAATTTGAACCTCCTTTTAGGAGCTAAGGATCCACCCTCCTACTTACTAACTATTTTATTAAGCCATTTAAGGACAACCTTAGGAATCCAACAGTCTAAGGGTGCATAGTACAAGAGAAACCAATCCATCCCCAATATGACATCGATATTCAACATATAAAATTCAAACAAATATACCATAGTGTCTTTACTACCAATAGATATGACACCCCCCTATAAAATCTCTTAGCAATCATAGAGTCACCTATTTGGGTAAAATAAAAAAAGAGTGTGAAATATACTCGGTGATGATAGGCGAATTTACGTGCCTATATCAATATATTTTGCCCATATTTTAGCCTAGTTTTGAGAACTAATTATCTATTTCATGCACTTTTAGTCCTTTTCCCTATAAATGAGCTAACAAACATGATTAGTAAAGTTTCAGGTATAAATGATGCAAAATACAACATTTTATGGCTTACTTGACGCAAAAGAAAGCTCACGAACGAGATGGAAAGGAGCTGGATGCCTAAAGGACCAAATCTGCTGCATGGAAAATCTGTCCCGGGCTAAAACAGCAATTCTGAAGACTTTGGGGACTTACAGACACAAAGCTGGATTTTTTTCAAGATACATTAACCTAGTGCAATTAGTTATGTGTTTCACTAATCTATTTGGATTATGATATTGTAACCTTACCCTAGTACATTTGGGTCAAGGATTTCATTAGTATATTAGGATTTGGTTATTTATTTCATTAGCTTAGTAGGAGTAGGATAGGAGTATTATAAATACCCTATCATGCTAGAGATTTTTATTCATCTTCTAACATTCTTCATTCTTCACTTAATTCAACAATTAATTTTCTTCCATCCTTCTCATCTTCCTCATCTACAAACACTTCTAATCTATTCTTCTATTCATCTATCCCACAACAAGATAATCGTTACTCGCTACGGAATCACCAAAACCACACGCCTAACACCTCTTTCACACGCCATCCACCATGCAAAACGTGATATCCTTCGCATTCATGGGTAACTAAACCTCTTAGTTGGGGTTATGGAAGCCGAATGAGTTACTATCTATAGTTGTGAGTTTGTGAGTTCAAGACACGTATATTGCTTATATCATTACGCTCTTCATCTTAATCTACATTCTTTGCGGTTGCAAACGCATAGAATAACGCCAGTCTAACATTTAACTTGTTCGAGAGAAAGGTTATTTGTCTGGAAAAGAGATAATGTCAAGGTAGTAGGACACCCTTTCCTATTAAAAAGCTAGTGCCGTAACTGGACTAACCTCTTGGAGAATTCGTACCGTTAGACACGCTTTAAGCTCGAGAGAGTTAAAGTGAAATAGTCCTTGTTCAGGTCGAGAGACGCTTGGATTTACCATCGACTACAATTCTCTATAAGCAATTGCATGTCAAGACTCTACACACTCATAGCCGATAGAGACGTATACCTCAGAAGGTGGACATAACCCCAACGCTTCAATTCTCATTGTTTCACAACCTACGAAATACTCTCTTTTTACTTTGCTATTTTCAGCTCTTACTTCATTACTTTGGTTACTTATTACAATCCCCCCTTCTTACGAGACTTGCACCAAAAGTCTATTAATTTTGCTTACTTGTTGGCCAAGCTATTCCCTGTGGGATCGACACCCAACCCAGGTTGGGTTCTATATTTGCTAACGACCGCTTTACACTCCCACGTGAGCTGTAGATTGAGCGTTATCACTCGGGACCAAAACAAAAATACACAGCTACAACTAAGGTCACGTAAGAGAGAGTGGACCTTAAATCAAGTAAATAGTACATATTATGAGAAAAGACTTTCAATATAATAGTCATGACATCATGTGATGCCTTGGACTCCTATCGGGTAGTGAGAATACACAGATAGTTACGACCAGTGCTAGAGCCAGATGGTGCACCCTTTGGTGCTGGAGCTGATGAAGAGGCAATTGCAACCTTGTTTCACCATGAGGCAACCTTACCAATGCGATATTTTCAAAGTATATGCCTAAGCTGATCGTAGTTAAAGCACCTGTCCCTCCCCTCATCATAGAAACCCTGATGCAATCAACCACAAAATTTGCAATGAGGATATGATAGAGCTTACTGAGCCCCATTAGCCTGAGATTGGGCTTCATGTACCCTAAATTTGTTTCCACCATGAAAATTCCTATCATCCAGCGCCTTTGGGTAGGGAGAACTATCCATTAATTAAGACCCATAACTGACCCACTTCCTCTTGGGCCATTTTTTACTATCCCTAAGACTCTGTTGTTGGCCACCACCCTGCACAGAAAATCTAGATTTATTTCCCTACCTCTCTACTATCTCAGCCTACTTTCTTTACTCTTTCTCAACCTATTATATGTATACCACCAACCTGGAGATATCCATGTCTTTATTTAACAAGGAATCCTTACTTCCTAAGATCACTTCTCAGGATAAACCAAAAGTGAACTTTCTCATTCTAACCCCCATGCTAGAAACCAACTCCAAAGTATACTTTGATAATCGGTGAAATATTAAGGCATATTCCTTGACTGACATCTTACCTTGCTCTAATTAATAAAATCTTTCACTTTTGCCTCCCTCAACTCCTGAGGAACGAAGCAGTCTAAAAAGAATTAGAAAAATCCTCCCATAGAGATCACTCAATATCTTCTCCCCTTTCCTGATCCTACTCTTTAAACCACTGGTACACCACATCCTTTATCTAGTAGGCAACAAACTCCACACTCCATATTAGTGGTATCCATAACATAAAAAATCATTTCCATCTCATACAAAAATCCTTGAGGATCTTTATCAACCTCAACACCAGTAAAAGTCAGATGGTTCAACCTCATGAACTGGCTAACCCTTATGGAAATAAAATATTGAGTAATAGGAACACCACATTCAAACTGAGAAGATACCAATTGCGCCAACATATGAATAGACTAATGAAACTCAACATTCATCACTTTATCCTAAAGAACATTGGAAGGACTAGAGAAAATTAGTGGAACTCTAGGACAATTAGAAAATGGACCCATAGACCCGATATGGATCCCATAGGTAGAACGAGTCCCATTAAAATTATTTTTAGATGGGGAATAGGATTTCTCATGATCTTCAAGTCATCGAAGAGGAATGATCTTAAAAGCAAACAGATATAAATTAGAGTAAAATTTAGGACCATAGACTCTAAAAGTCAAATATAGAACACAAGATAGAGAAATATTCCTAAATTCCTTGTAGACTCTTCCTTATGAGTATGGAACACAAAACACTCTTAAAAGAGACTCTACACAAATTTATTTTGGACCCCCAATTGACCATGACCCTTACTCTGATACCAATTTGACATGACCCAAACTAGGGCCTAGTCATATCTTGTGCCTCACGTTCAATCAAGACTGGAGACCGCCCTTAATACCCATCCATAACCACCCTGCAACTTATGTAGGCAGAATTTAAAAAAATATGACATAATAGAAGAATAATAAATCAAATACATTAATAAAATACATAACCATTACCAAACAAATATTCAAATGATGTCAACCCCAATATCAATACCAATACCAAGGCTGAGACTAATACCAACACCACATATGCCTAAAGTAGTACAACGAAGCCTGTACCAAAAACAAATAACATTCGATTAAGATATGCCCTAGACCATAGAAGAAACCACAGTCTAGGAAAAACATTGTAAAGAATTCCATATCATTGGAAGAAACATTGGAAAGAAGCCCACTTCAGTTGACTCTAAGTTGTCCCTGTATCCAAATTAGTGAGTAAGAGGAGTAGTA
Organism: Capsicum baccatum var. pendulum; assembly: GCA_030864225.1. Taxonomy (NCBI): domain Eukaryota; kingdom Viridiplantae; phylum Streptophyta; class Magnoliopsida; order Solanales; family Solanaceae; genus Capsicum; species Capsicum baccatum. The sequence continues at coordinate 92,514,982 of CM061559.1, read as the reverse complement.
TGGATGATTCCTGCATCACATGGGGATATAACACCCAAAGATAGTTAGCATGATGAATGATAGCATGTACTCAAAAATGAAGATAAAATATTTCCATTATTCAAAACCAATGTAAACAACCATATTTAATCACATACATATATACATTTATACCATGTTGAGAAAGGGAACTGGGTTTAGCATCCATTTAAATCCTTAACCTAGTCTGTTTAGTTTGACTGTCCTAAAACTACCTATGGGCTATATGGGTCTAGTGTTACTCCTTGAATCGGTCGCAGTGCATGTAGCCTTACGAACTAGATATATCAAAGGGGTCAAAATTCTCGTGTACCCTTCGCCCTCCATGATGCATATATATAAGTATAAACTTAGGGGATTCTCATGAACCCCACAAGTACATGGTCACCATGACCAAACCTCATATTGGCAAACATAAGTTTTTAGTGTTCGTCTATCGAACTCACACCTTCACAGTTTGCTATCACAACCCACCATTATTGCCCTATTAAAATCTTTAGCACATAATTAAACCAACAATTCTAGAATTTAATTACAAGGGCATTATGAAGTGTTATCGTCGTACCTACTATATCATGCAAGCAATATCATTATAAATAACTTAGGGAATTCCTATGTATCCCACTTAAATTCCAATTAAAACAAAGCCATGACCACCAAGGCTTTTTCAAAATCATTTAAAAACCAAATAAACCATATTATGCAATGCAAAAATTTCAAGAATAGTCAAACTATATGAAAAAACTTTCTCATTGGCATTTTAACAAACATGTTAAGGGCATATTATTTCCAAAACTAAAAAAAAAACAATTAACCATTCCTATGCAACCATATGTTCAAATAATAATTATAACATAAAAAACCCATAAGAAAATAGTGGAAAACCTTATCCAACCATTAATAACCATATCTATGAAAATCATTTATTTAAACAAGCTTTTAGTTGAAATAACAATGAGGGAGGAGTAACATGCCTTATACGGCAATGAAGAGAGAGAGAAACCACCCTTGAGATCCTTAACTAGTAACCTTGATGAAACCTTAGCCTTTTCTCAACCCAAAATCTTGAGAGAGATTTAAGAGTGTTTATATGAAACACCTTCATTTTGTACCTTAGAAAAAATTCATGAACATTGAGCTTATGGACATCATGCGACTTGTGGGTAGTAGTCGTATGATGTACGAGTTAGTATCCCTTCTCTCATATGTAAATTAGTGTGGTTTGGTTGATTTTTTTCCAAGGTATGAATGTATATCTAATCTATGATATGTTAGGAAACAAGGTGTACATAGTGAGGTCGTATGATGCCCGACATATAGCCTAGTACATTCTATCTAAGGTATGCGTAAGAGGATAATTCTCATATGCTAGGATACAAGTTAGACCTCTTTGGTTGTATGCTAGTCTATATGGAAATCTAAGATGATGTTAGGGTATGAAATAAACGTACCACTCGTACCCTAGGATATGATATTGAGGAATGGGTGGTACCCTCCTTCCACCAAGTTTTCAGCTTTTAAGATGAGGGCATTTCATATATTTCCCATCCTAAAACCCTGAAGTCCCTATATCTTAAATTGTGTTTTTTCCTCTTATAACCTTCTATTGAAATATCAAACACTCTGTAAACTCTCTCTTGAAGATTAAGGCTAGGAATCTTCAAAGGTGATTATCTTGGGGCTTAAGAGTAAAGATTATTTCGTGAATCTACTTGAATAAGGTATATGACTCTTCCCTTATTTTTAGTTCTTAAATATCATGTGTTTTAAAGGGTGATTATTATTCTTAAATGGTGGTGTTTAAAACCAAAATTGAGGGTTTTGTTGCTTATGATTAAGTATTGTTTACTCTTAGTTTAAGTTTTATTTATACATATTTTTGGTGATGGTTTGCACATATGGGTGCTTGGTAACTATTGTTTAACAAATGGTTCATGGATTACCCTAAACTTGATGGTTTGTACCTTGATTTTAGCCTTCCTAATCGTATGTCCTCAAAGTGTTTGTGAAAATCCCTAGAAGAATAAACTAGTCACATGTTAATGATGTTTAAAACTAAGGCATTTGACTAATTTATATGAATGGTTGGTAAATAGTTTTGTGAAGGCCTTGTTTACCATGTAATTATGTAAATGGTAACGTTGGTGGTTTACATTGGATTTGAGTCCCTAATTATTAACTTGAATTATGTCTTTTTTAGATAATAGATTTGAGTCCCTAAATATTGTATTGAACAAGTGTCTTTGTTAGAAAATGGGTTCGATTCCCAAAGTCAAGTAAATACATACTGGATTAATAATGGTAATGGTATGTGGTATACTTACAAGTAGTGTTGGTATGATTATACCAATTAAGTGCCTTTGATTGAGAAATTGTCTCAATGGTTATATATGTGGAATGATGGTTTTAAAGTGGGCTTTAAAGCAGGATATGTAGTCGGGCTATGAAAATAGAGTCCGAAGGACTAATATTAGAAACTATATTAGCCGGTGCGCGTGTCTTATGATCGGGTGGTTTGAGTCCCCTAAATGAACATATGATAGAAAGGCTTGAGTCCCTCTTACTACATATATTAGTGATTAAATACCTTGATTATGTAGAGAGGTTTGAGTCCCTCTATTTAACCATATACGAATAGAGATATTCTATGGTTTGTGTGGCTACATGCATTGGGGCCCTTCCAGCTAGGGGAGAGATGGAACCGTATATCCCATAGATGACTTATTCTATGATGGTCATGCTACACATCCTAGGTTAATAATTTCAAAGTTTATGTTTATTTTGTTCGCTATCCCTACAGAGTATTAATATATATGTATATGTATGGTTTGTATTTATATATACATTGATTGATTGGTTTTAAACTATTGGAACTATTTTATATCCATGAGTTATATTCTATTACTCTAACCGCTAACCATCATCGATACTGTATCCCTATGCAATAAAGGTGTTGGTCATTCTACACCTTCTACTTAGTGATCAGACTTTGGGAATAGCTTGTATTGAGTTGAAGTGGTGAGCTTCCATAATTTGAAAGGCTTTATTTCTAGTTTTACTTTCTTATGTTTTCATTAGCTTTTCTTGGACATTGGTTTTGGCTATGATCAGGTATATATCTCGATTGGATATTGTTTTAATTTTGGAAAAAAGCTTTGTGAGACTATTATGGGTTAGTATGGGCGGTGTCGATAGGGGTGTCAGCCTTGGCATTGGTATTGGTATTGAGGTTGATACCATATGACTTTATTTGACTTGTTATTGTTCCATTTTATCATGGTATAGATATGGACTTGGTTATTATTTTAATTTTTGTTATAGTTGTTGGTTGGCCTTGGTTGGTTAAACTTTTTTGGGTTGGCCATGGTCATGGACCTATCCCAAAGTCTTTGAGTTGATAATTACTTTATCGGGGTATGTGTTTGGGATTTATCTAACTTAGGGTACATGATTAGAGGTTGGATTGCATATCGAGAGTGATCTTCGATCCTCCTTGGACTTGGGATTCCAATTACAATAAGGCCCTAGTTTGGTTTATGTCAAGTTTATATCAGATCTATAGGTTCATAGTCAATTAGAAGTCCACAAAGTCAAGCGAGTAGATTCTCTTTTAAAGGTTGAGTGCCATACTTTTAAGGGAGAGGCTACAAGGCATTTAGGAATGTTTTACGTTCTTATTGTCTTATTTTGAGCTATAGAATCTTAGTTTTTGGATTATTTGGATTTTTATTTGCTTGTCTTTCAGATCATTCCTTAACAATCTGAATCTCCCACAAACTTCTTTGTCCTAACTGAGGATAATTTTTATGGAACACGCTCTAATCATAGGATCCATACACAGTCTAGGGGTCGGGTCCCTAATCGTCATGGATTTTTATTAGTTCCCTCTAGTCTTTCTCAGTCTAATATGACGAATGATGAGTTTCATCTGTTGATTCCTATGGTTTCTCACTTGGCAACTTCTTAGACTGAGCTTGATGCATCTACTACTTCATCTTCTAAGTTTACAAGGTTTGGATAGTTCATGAGGTTGAATCCTCCAAATTTTATGGGTGATAAGTTGGAGAAGGATCCTCAGGGGTTTTTGGATGAGATGGAAAAGATTTTTAGGGTTATGCATACTAGTAATGGGAAGGGTGAAGTTTGCTACCTACCAGTTAAAGGACATGGCATAAAAATGGTATGAGGAATGGGATAAGGTAATGGGTGACATTAATGAGTCATCTCTATCGGAGAATTTCTCTTATGCATTTTTGGATAGCTTCTTTCCACAAGAGTTGAGAGAAGCAAAAGTTAGGGAGTTTGTTAAACTAAAACAAAAGAGGTGAATGAGTATGCCTCAAATTTAACCAGTTGTCTTGGAATGCTCCAAAGATGGTGTCTAATATAACGACATGTATTAAGATATTTGATTGAGAACTTTCTCATGAGTTGATTCTTTAATGTAAGGTTTCCTTACTGATCAAGGACCTGGATATCTCTAGGTTGGTTATTTGTATATAGCAAGTAAAAAAAGAGAAAAAAGAGTAGTCTAAGTTTAGTGAGAGGCAGAGGAAGACGTTTATGCCTTCTAAGCAGAGTGGTAAAAATAGTGGTAAGTGGCTAAAGAAGAAGTAGAGAAGTTTTGGCTTATTCTCCAGAGCTAGTTCTCCTTACCCGAAGTTTTTAGGTGATCGTTAGTCTCAGCATGATGGTGGGTCTCAGGCACAGGATGCCTAATATTAGGCTTGTAGGGCTTAGTTAGCTCCATCCTAACTTTCTTGTAGATATTGTGGAAGATTGCACCATAGGTTCTATGAGGAGGGGAAGAAAAAAATTTCTATTAATATCAGACTGGTCATATACAGTGTGATGACTATATTAGAATGGATTCTAGGTCTAACAAGGTTCCTGTTGTCTCTTCTTCTACTCTTACACCAATGGGTGCTTCTTCTGCATCTATTTCTACTTTTGGTACCGACACTGGCCGAAACTGATTTGTGCTCTTGAATCTCGATAGAATTCTGAGGAATCTCCTGATGTTGTCATAGGTATGTTGAAAATTTTCTCCCCTAATGTGTATTGTTTACTTGATCTAGGGTACACTCTTTCTTATGTGACTCCATTTATGGTTGCACATTTTTATTTTAGTCCTGAATTTATTTGTAATCTTTTTTTTTATATCTACAAAGGATGGTGAATCTATGATTGATAAAAGCATCTATAGAAGGTATGTGGCATCTTTTAGTGGTAGAGAAACTCTTGTGGATTTGATAAAGTTAGACATGGTTGAATTTGATGTCATATTGGGGATGGATTTTGTTCATTCATGTTATGCTTCCCTAAATTGTTTGAACCGTAAGGTATTGTTCAAATTCCCCAATGATTCGATCATTGCATGAGAAGGGGGGTCTTTAGTGCCTAAGGGGAGGTTCATCTCATATATTAGAGCCCAAAAGTTGATTTCCAAATAGTGTTTGTATCATTTTGTCCAGGTTAAAGATTCTAACTCAAAAGGACCTTCCCTATAATTTGTTTGTGTGGTTAATGAGTTTCCTAAGGTTTTCCCTATTAATGTTCCTAGTGTACCTCCCGATATGGAAATTGACTTCGGGATTGATCTCCTTTCAGACACTTGTCCAATTTCTATACCTCCTTATAGAATGACTCTGGCTGAGTTGATGAAGATTAAGGATCAATTAAAGGATCTCTTAGATAATTGTTTATCCATCATAGTATGTCTTCTTGGGGTGATCCTATGTTATTTATGCATAGGAAGGATGGTTCCTTTTAGATGTGCATTGACCATCGTTAGTTGAATAAGGTGACCATAAAGAATAAGTATTATTTTTCTTGGATCGATGACATGTTTGATCAAACTCAAGGTGTGAAGTGTTTCTGTAAGATTGATCCTAGTTTGGGTTATCATTAGCTTAAGATTAGGGAAGTGGATATCCCTAGGACTTCCTTCAAGACCTGGTATGGTAGCTATGATTTCCTAGTCATGTCTTTTAGGTTGACCAATGCTCCGACAATGTTTACGGATTTGATGAATAGGGTTTGTTGTTAGTTTCAACATTTGTTTGGCATTTTCTTCATTGATGACATCTTGGTCTATTCTAAGAGTAAGGCATATCATGTCAATCAACTCCATGCTATGTTGCACACCTGGAAGGATCAATATTTGTATACCAGGTTCTCTAAGTGTGAGTTGCAGTTGAAGGTTATGACTTTTCTTGGGCATGGTATCTTTAGTGGGGATCATAGTAGGCCCACAAAGGGTTTTAATGGTTAAGAAGTAGCCTAGACCCGTGACTTCAAACTATATTAAGAGCTTCTTGGGTTTAGCCATTTACTACAGGAGATTTGTGGAAAGTTTTCCAACTATACCTGCCTTATTGACTAAGTTTGACCTAGAAGAAGGTCAAGTTCTTATAGTCAGATATGTATGGGGTTAGTTTTGAGAATTTGAAGGATAAGTTGACTTTAGCTCTAGTTTTTACCCTACCCTAGGGTAATGATGTTTTTGTAGTATATTGTGATGCTTCTCATGTTGGGATGGGTTGTGAGTTGATGCATCATGGTAGGGTAGTGGCTTATGCTTCTCGGTTTTGAAAGTTTATGAAAAGAACTAACCTACTCATGAATTAGAGTTGTTAGCAGTGGTATTTGCGTTAGAGATTTGGCATCACTATCTCTATGGGCTTTACGTTCATATCTTTTCTAATTATAAGAGCCAGCAGTATATGCTTTCTCAGAAAAAGCAAAATCTTAGGCAAAGGAGATGGCTTGAGTTGCTGAAGGACAACGATATAAGTCTTCACTACCATCAAGGTAAGACTAACATTATTGTTGATGCTTTTAGTAGGTTATCCATAGAGAGTTTTGCTCATATAGATGAGGATATGTGGTAGTTGGTGGAGAACATTCACCATTTGGCTAGTTTTGGAATTCATCTCATGGACTTTGAGGATGGTAGTGTGTTTGTGCATTCAGTATTGTAGTTATCTCTTCTTTTTAAGATAAAGGAAAAATAGATGTTAGATCTTGACTTCATGAAGATTAAGAGTAATGTGGGTCAGCAAAAGGTTGTTGACTTTGTGATTGGTGGTGATGGTTTCCCTGAGGTTCCAAGGTAGGTTATGTGTTCCCAATATCGATGGGTTGAGGGAAAAGATTCTAATCGAAGCTCATGAATCTCATTATTCTATTCATCCTAGTTGTACAAAGATATATCACGATCTCAGGGAGTTCTATTGGTGGAACAATTTAGAAGGAGATATGGCTAGCTATGTGGCTAAGTCTATAGTGTGTCAACAAGTGAAAGTTGAGCAGATGAGACCCAATGGTTTGTATCAAGAAATTAAGTTTCTGGAATAGAAGTGTGAAATGATAAACATGGATTTCGTTATCAGTTTTCCTTGATCCTAAATCATTGTGATTACACTTGGGTCATTTTGGATAGGATAGCCTAGTCTGCTCACTTTTTGCTAGTAAGGACTACTTATTCGGCAGAGGATAATGCTAAGTTATATCTTGTGGAGAATGTGAAGTTACATGGTATTCCAATTTCTATCATTTCTGACCATGGTACTCCATTCTCATCTAACTTTTGGAAGTCGTTCCAGAAAGGATTGGGAACTAAGGTGTTCTTTACTACCTCCTTCCACCCGTAGTCGGATGTACAAGTGTAAAGAACCATCCAGACATTGGACGATATGATTCATACTTGCGTGATCTACTATGGTGGTATTTGGTTTGACCATTTACCTTTAATTGAATGTATATATAATAATAGTTGTCTCTCCAACATTGTTATGGATCCTTCTGAGGTATTATATGGTATGAGATATCATTCTCATACTGGGTGGTATGAAGTTGTTGAGATTAAGTTGTTCGGACTTGATATGGTTCACCAAGCCTTTGAAAAGGTAAAGGTTATTTGTGATAGGCTTAAAGCAGCTCAAAGTCGGCAAAAGTCCTATGCAGATGTATGGCATACAGATTTGAAATTCAATGTTGGCGATTGGGTATTCTTGAAGGTATCTCCTATGAAGGGAGTATGCAATTTCATCAGAAGTGGAATTTAAGTCCTAGGTATGTCGGTCCCTACTTGATTTTGAAAAGAATTTTCAATTTTGCCTATGAATTAGAGTTGCCTTCTAGTTTGAGCTCTATTAAACAAGTTTTCCACATTGCTATGTCGAGAAAGTGTGTGGGTAATCATTCATCAGTTATTCATTTGGAAGAGTTGGGTATCTAAGATTCCTTATCTTATAAGGTGGTCCTGGTTGAGATCTTGGACCATCAAGTTTGTCGGTTATGAACAAAGGATGTGGCTCTCACAAAGGTCCTTTGGGGGAACCATAAGGTTGAAGAGTCTACTTGGGAAGCAAAAGAGGTCATGAAGTATAAATATTCGTTCCTATTTTCTACTCTAAGAATTCATGCGGAAGCTATGTGTTCTTCATCATACTTTTGTTTTCAAATATTGTTAAAGAAAAGGTTGATCTCCTTGTACCTTTGTTTTTAAACTTAGTTAAAGGTTAGTTTGATGTGTAAGGGTGCATTAACTCAAGATTTTTCTTCTCTTACATTTCATTCGAGGATGAACGGATCTAAGTAGGGGAGAACTAAAATGCCTTGTTTTTGACCCATTGAAAATTCTTGAACATTAAACTTCTGGACATCATATGACTTGTGGATACTAGTCATATGATGTTGTACATATTAGGGTCCTTTCTCCCATATGTAAATCAGTATGGTTTGGTTGGTTTCTATCCAAGGTGTGAATGGACATCTTAGCTCTAGTATGATAAGGTATAAGGGGTATATAGTCAGGTTGTATGATGCCCTAAACTTAGCCTAGTACATTTGGTCTAAGGTACAGGTTAAAGGGTACTTCTCATATTCTAAGATATGAGTTAGGCCTTTATGGTCGTATATTGGTTAGTATAAAGGTCCAAGATAATTCTAGGGTAAGAGATAAGGGTACCACTAGGGCACGGTTTAGGGGGTGGGTTGTACCCTCCTGCGACCAAGTTATCAATTTTTAAGCTAGGGGTATTTCGTATATTTCCCACCCAAAACCCTTAAGTCCCCAAATCTTAAAACATGTAGTTTCCCTTTATAACCCACTATTGAAAAATAACACACTCCAAAAACCCTCTTTAAACTCTCTCCTGAAGATTGGGGGTAAGGTTCTTAAAAGGTGTTTATCTTGGGGCTTAACAGTCAAGTTTCTTTCGTGAATCTACTTGAATAAGGGATGTGAATCATCCCTCATTGTTAGTTATCAAATATCATTTGTTTTAAAGTGTGATTTTGATTCTTAAATGGGGGTTTTGAAAACCAAAATTAAGAGTTTTACTGCATATGATTGAGTATTGTTTACTCTTTGTTTAACTTGTGTTTATACATGTTTCTGGTATTGATTTGCTCATGTGGGTGCTAGGGAATTGTTGTTTAACAAATGGGTCATGGGTTACCCTAAACATGATGGGTTTTACCTTGATTTTGGCCTTTATAAAAGTAGGTCCTCAAAGTATTTGTGAAAATGCTTAAAAAATAAACTAGTCACATATTAATGATGTTTTGAACTAAGGCATTGGACTAATGAATGTGGATGGTTGGTAAATGGTTTTTCGAAGGCCTTGTTGGCCAGATAATGATCTAAATGGTAACCTTAATGGTTTATATTGTTAAATGGGTTTGAGTCCCTAAATATTAAAGTGAATAATGTCTTTGTTAGAGAATGGATTTGAGTCCCTAAACATTGGATTGAACAAGTGTCTTTGTTAGATGATTGGTTTGAGTCCCTAAGTCAGGTAAGTTCATGGTTGATTGATAATGGCAATTGCATGTGGTATACTTGCAAGTAATGTTGGTATGATGATACCAACGAAGTGCCTTTGATTTAGCATTTGGCTTAATGGTTGTGTATGTGGAATGATGGTTTTAAATTAGGCTTTAAAGCGGGATGCCTAGTTGGACCGTGAAAGTAGAGTCCAAAGGACTAACAATGGAAATCGCACTAGCTAGTGCGGATGTCCTATGACTGAGTGGTTTGAGCCCCCTGATTGAACATATGAAAGGAAGGTTTGAGTCCCCTTACTACATGTATTGGTTCTTAAGTCGCCATGATTATGCTAGGAGGTTTGAGTCCCCTCTAAAGGAATATATAGATATGGATATTCTCTATTTCATGCAGGTACACACATTGGGGCCCTTCCAGCTAGGGGAGAGTTGGGCTTATTTAGCCCGTGGGAACCTTGTTCTATGATGCTCATGCTACACATCCCATGTTAATGATTTTAAAGTTTATGTTAATTTTGTTCCCTATCCCGTCATGGTATAAATATATATGTATATGTATGTATTGTATTGGTATATGAATCGATTGATTGGTTTTGAACTTTTGGCACTATTTTATCCTTATCCGTGAGTTACATGTTAGTTCTACAACCGCTAATTGTTGTTGATATTGTATCCCCATGAGATAGAGGTGTTGGTCATACTATATCTCGTACTCAGTGATCGAACTTCGGGAACAACTTATGTTGAATTGAAGTGGTGAGCTTCTATGTTTTGGAAGGCTCCATTTCTAGTTTTAGTTTCTTATGTTTTCTTTGGCTAGTCTTGGACATTGGTTTTTTCTATGGTGGGGGGAATGCCCCAACCAAATGTTATTTTTATTTCAGAAAGAGGCTTTTTGATACTATCGGTTGGTATGGGCAGTGTCGGCAGTGGTGTCAGCCTTGGATTTGGTATTGGTATTGAGGCTGATACTGTATGACTTTATTTGATTTGTGCTTGTTTCATTTTATTATGGTATATATATGGACTTGGTTATTATTTTGATTTTGGTTATGGTTGTTTGTTGGCCTTGGTTGTTTATACCTATTTGGGTTAGCCAAGGTCATGGACGTATCACAAAGTCTTTAAGTTGATAATTACTCTATCTGGGTATATGTTCGAGATTCATCCGACTCGTGGTACATGATTGGAGGTTGGATTGGGTATCGAGGGTGGTCTCCTGTCTTTGTTGTACTTAGGATGCCCATTATGACAAGAAAATGGTTTGGGTCGTATCTTAGAGAGTGTTTGATTGAAAATAATATGTTAAGGAAACCTCCAATGGTGTTTTATATTGTGGGGTTAAACGGGGTTAAGAGAGGAAATGTCCAGAATTCCCCCAACTTAAACTGTAAAAATTCCTGCAAATGGGTACGATTGGATCCCTAAACTCGTATCCACATCATACAAGTGGTACCCTCTAATTGTATCCAAGACAGAAAGTTGGACTCCATATTCTTTCCAACATACAACTTCCTTGCCTAACTCATATCATCACCATGTGACTAGTACCTTTAAGTCATACGTTTGGCAAAACATCTAAGGCTAGACACTAGACAACATACGATTAGACCTTATACTTCTCGTCACTTTAACATATGACTCGTATGGAGTCTTCTCGTACCATGGACAAAACTTGGCCAATATCACACTGACAAACATAATACTATGGTCCCTATACCCTTACCGACACCATAGGACTTGAATGGTTAGTCGTATGATTAACAGAAGACTCAAAACTCAAAAAAAATCCAAGGGACAAAACTCGAGGTGTTTCAGCCGTTAAAGTGTGAGTTCGAAGGACGAAAATTGAAAACTCATATTTTCTGACATGAGGGTTGGTCTTGATAATAATGTACCTGTGCGGCATAAGGGAATCCCCCAAACCAATACACACATATATATGTATCATGGAGGGCGAAGGTTATAAGGGAATCCCCATCTATATATGATATCTCTGGTTCGTGTGGCAAACACGCACTTGGCCCCGTTCAGGGGGTAATACTGGACCCATATTGCCCGTGGGGAATCTCTAATGGAAAATCTACACAATCCAGGTTAAGGTTTTAAAATGCATGCCAAACCTTTTTCCATATCCCAGCATTATATATATATAAGTGTATTTACATATAGCTATGTACATTAGTTTGACTTGGTTTTGGATTGATGACATTACTTTATATTTATCCCTTAGTTACATCCGACCGTTCACCCCGCTAACTATATATGGACGTTATATCCCCACACGATGCAGGAACATGCCATACATCCACTCCTCCTGCTAAGTGACTAGGTGATTCGAGATTGTTTTTAAGTCAGACTAAAGTGGTGAGCTTCCATACTTTGGAAGACCTTATTTCATGGCATTAATTTCCTTATGTCTTTACTCATCCTTTTGGTCTTGATTTTGTCTATGGTCAGGGGAATGTCCCGACTAGATGTTCTTTGGTTTGGATTAGAGGCTTTGTCGAACTACAATGGGCATAGGCGTTGTTGGTTTTTGTATTGGTATCAACATTGGTTTTGGCATTAGTATTTATTGATTTTGGTTGTAGACTTATTATAATGTTTTTAAATTGATGTTCTTTTATCTTGTTATATGTTCGAAATTCATCCGATATTAGGTGTAGGGTGGCAAATGGTTTGGGTAATTGGGGTGGTCTCTGGTCCTATTTGAACTTGAGATACCCGACACAGTCAGGTCCTACTTTGGGTGTGACAAATAATTTCATAAGTGTGTATGAGAAACTCAATGCCCTTGCATTATATCTTGGTAGCCTTACACTTGAAAAGTTAATTTTTGAGTTTGAATGGGACGAAGATAGGCAAAATGACCTTTTGGACCCCTGTACTATGTCGGGTTTGTAAGTTGGACACTTCTACTTACATGTTTGTCATCGGGACCCCTAAACCCAGTAAAAAGCAGTATTTTAAACCTTTTTTGGTTAGTGTAACACACTCTCCCTTACGTCAGCTGCCACGTCCTCCACGCCTGACACGTCTGCCACATCATTTGCCACGTCATTTTAAAAAAAAGTATTACATTAAATTCCAAATCATTTTTAAAATGCTACATAACAATTTAAATATTAAAATTAATTTAATTAAATAAATTTTTTATATAAATTGTAGAAAAATTTGAATAATCATATTTTTATTTTCGCTCGTGAATTAAACATCAAATTCATTCTAAATAATTAAAATTCTTCTCCAACTAATTTAAATTTTTTACTATAAATTCATATATACAAACATAATAAATTTTTTATTTTTAAATTTAAATATTTTTAACAAATTCAGTAAAAGTTTAATTTTTTTCAAGTGAAATTCACTATTTTTTTTCAATATTCACTATTAGTCACTTTACATTTAAATTTAAATTTTAATCCCTAAAAAAATAAAAAAATTCAAATTTAAATTTTAATTAAAAAATTAAAAGAATTGAATTGAGAGGGTAAATTAAAATAAAAAATGAAAAGTAAATGTGTGTGGGGAGAGGGGTTGGCAGAGTGTTGGGGTGGGGCGTGGGGGTTGGGGTTGGGGTGGGAATAGGGTTGGGAGGGGCTGGGGGCTGGGGGTGGGGTGGGGAAGGGCTAGATGGGGCTGATAGGGTGTAGAAGGTTGGGGATGGGGTAAGGTGGGAGTAAGGAAGGGCTGGATGGGGCTGATGGGGTGTGGGGTGTTTGGAACTGGCAGGAGTGAGGGTTGGGAAGGGCTGGACGGGTGTTGGGGTGGGGTGAAGGGGCTGAAAGGTGCTGGGGTGGGATAGGCTGGGTGGAGAGGTGGAGGGTGGGGATAAGCTGGGTAGAGTGGGGAAGGTCTTTTTTTTAAAACAAATATATTATTTTTCGAATTTTAAAAATATTTTTAAATTTAAAAAGCTGGAGGAAAAAAGAGCCTTTTTTAATTTTAATATTTTCTAATTTTTTTAAAATTATTTTATGGAAGGTGCTGGGGTGGGGTAGGATGACGCTGCATAGGGGGTAGGGTGGGGATAGGCTAGGGTGGAGTGGGGAAGGATTTTTTTTAAAATTATTATTTTTATATTTTTTTAAAAAAATAAATTAAAAAAGATGGAGGAAAAAAAGTTCATTTTTTTAATTTTAATATTTTTTTAAATTATTTTAATGTAAAATTGGCCAAAAATTGACCCGCACTCGCACCACTAGGCAAGTGACTATACTGTCCTTGTCCTAGACACCATTTCAATGCCACATAGGCCAGATCAACAGTCAAAGGGTGCAATATGTTATTTTTTAATGGGTTCAAGGGTCCAGATGACAAACATAAAAGTAGAAGTGCTCAACTTATAAAATAGACATAGTACAGGGGTCCAGAAGGTCATTTTTCCATGAAGATATGATTAACTATGTTAGAGGGAAGAGGATATTTCCATACGTCATGAATTGGATCGGGGAAAAGAGAATTCATGAAGTCATGAACCTGGAGAAAAAACATAGTGTGGCTCTTGAGATCCTCCTCTATGAGGAACACATTAATGCTTATGAATGTAACTTACAATTCTTCGAGGCTTTTTTTTTACCAAGATATAGAAACTATTGGACTTTCTCTCTAAATTTTTGGAGCAAAGTGACATAATGAATGATTTGCCAGAGAAAATGTTCAAAAATCTAGACTTTTAAAGGTAGAAAAAAGACCTTGAAAGAAATAAAACTAGTGTCGCGTGCAGGTCATACTTGCTTGCATATATTGAATGTTTGCTAACTGGCACCAAAATGTGTTTTCTAAGGGACCTTACTGAATGACAACACTATTTTAAGGATGCAAGAGTTCTAGATTGTTGGGGTACTATATGAAATTTTGAAGCCTATGTATAAAAAAGAAAAAGTATAAATATGATGACAATTTTTATTCTAAGTATTTAAGTTAATTGTATATTGTTTAAGTAATGACAATTTTTTTATGTTTCATATCAATTGTATTATTTTATTAAATTTGCAAACTTACAAATTAGTACAAAAATAAATAATAAATTCTAATATTGCAACAAGTGCAAAGAAATCTGCAAAGCAGAACAGATAACTAACTTGTTTCAACAAATGTCTCATCTGGTGGAAGAGATAAAATAGATATAGACTTGTCTACATTGCATAATGCAGTAGATGAATAATCTGTTGCAACATATAATAACATTTGATCCAATATATTACTCATCAGTTGCAACAGATGAGTAATATATTTGAAATAACCGAACAGGTAAAATCATTTGTTGCAACAGATATGAGTCATCTGTTGCAACAGATGAGTGATTTGTAGCAACATATGATTAATATTTTAGAAATGACTAAATATATAAAATCATATGTTGCAATAAACGAGACATCTGTCACAATGGATGACTCATCTGTTGCAACAGATAAGTCATTTATTACAACAAAAGAGTATATTTGTTTGATAATTTTCAATAGTTGACTCATCTGTTGCAATAGATTATACACTTAGTTGATCATATAGTTACAATGAGATCATTTTAAATTATTATTTAACTTATCAATTCATCTTTAATTTTAGTTAAATCAGTACCATTATTATAAATAATGACTTGATTTGAATCATTTCTAGTGAAATTGGTCAATTGATCACTCTATTAAGTATGAACACAGTAGTAGATCACGTAATTTCAATGAGATCAATTGAAATTTTAAATTCACCTTTAATTCTAGCTAAATCAATTTTGCAATTATAAATAATGGCTTGATTTGAATCATTTCAAGTAAAATTTGTCAATTGATAACTCCACTCAGGACGAACACAGTAGTTGATCATGTAACTGCAATGAGATCAATTGAAATTGTAATTGAAATTTTCAATTCATATTTATTTCTAGCTAAAGAAATTTAGTTATTACAAATGATGGATTGATTTTAATAATTTCAGGTAAAATTGGTCAATTGATACTCTACTCAGGACGAACACAAAAGTTCATCCTGTGATGCCAATGTGATCAATTGAAATTGTAATAGAACTTATCAATTAATATTTAATTTTATATAAATCAATTTAGTTATTATAAATAATGGCTTGATTTAAATCATATCAAGTAAAATTGGTCAATTGATAACTCTACTCAGGACGAACATAATAGTTGATTATGTAATTGCAATGAGATCAATTGAAATCGTAATTAAACTTATCAATTCATCTTTACACTGATTTAAATTAATTTAGTTATTACAAATAATGGCTTGATTTGAATCATTTCAAGTAAAATTTGACAATTCATAACTCTACTCAGGACAAACACAATAGCTGATTATATAATTGCAATGAGATCATTTGAAATTGTAATTGAACTTATCAGTTCATCTTTAATTTTTGTTAAATCAATTTTGTTATTAAAAATAATGACCTGATTTGAATAAGCAGATGACCAACCTATTGCTACAGATGACACATTTTTTGAAAAGTAACATATAAATATAGACATCTATTACAATAGATGATCAACCTGTTCCAACAGATGACTTATCTGGTAGAAATTATCTAACAGATATCGAAATCTATTGAAATAGATGACTTATCTATTGGAAATTATCAAACAAATTGAAACACCATTGGCTTCTTGCCCTTAGAAAATTTCTTGGATTTTTTGTTTCTAGATAGGGTACGACTAGTCAAAATGACTCGTACACTGGGATAAGAGTGGTATGGCTTTGTCGTATGCTGACCAGTATTGGTTTGTGGGTTGGATTTGGTTTCTTTAATGGTTACTGTTTGGGTGGTATGAGTCACATCAGTGGATGCAAATTGTTTCATAACTTCACTTAATCTTAGACGTTGTGACTTAGGTTGAATCTGAGTATGAGTTGCTCACCATGAGTCGTAGGCCAGGTAATAATTCATACCATGGACTCATATAGTGGGAAATGTTAAATCCTCTTTAGATTTTACTATACCTAGGGTACGTGTTATGGGTACTAGTCGTATACTTGGGTACAAATTGGTTTGGTAGGAGTCGTACCCTGGGTAGTGTTGGGTCCAAGGGAGAAAAATTAGGGTATGAATGATGGGTACCCGCTATATAGAAGGGTATAACTCGTATGGGTTAGTCGTTCCCTATGACGGGAATGTTATGCAGTTTAAGTGGGGGTAATTTGGATATTTCCCCACTCAACCTAATAAGTCCCCACTACTTTTAACTCACTTGGAAGGTTATTTTCCCTATTATTCTATTCATTAACACTTAAAATACACTCTCTAATCCTCTCTAAAATTATTTGGCAAAAGAAGATAGGGTTTCATCTTAAGGGTTAATTTGGGGCATGTGTTGGTGATTTCTCCCCATCATCTTCTTTGTTTAAGTTATGTTTATTTCCCTCATTGTTAGTTCCACAAAATGCATGGTTTTATACAATGTTTTCAAGGTTTGATTATTGTATGGTTTTGGGTTTTCAAATATAATATGGGGGTTTTGGTTATAAATGTTTGGTTATGGTTTTCCCATGTTTTAATTATGTTTTTATATGCATTAATAGTGGTTTTAAATAATTGGTTCCATGGGAATGGTTATTTGGTAACTGGTTTTTGTTTTGAAAATACTATGCCCCCAATATGCTTGATAAAATTCCTATAAGAATGTTTTCAATACATTGTTGGATTTAATGGAACTATTGCATGGTTTGAACTTGGTATTTAAACTATAAATAGTTCAAATGGTTTATAATGGTTAAATGGAATGGTTGGTTTAATAAACATCCCTGTTGGGTATTGTGACCAAGTGCACAGGCATGTGTACATGGTCTCACCAAGTAATAAAGTGGCCTTTTACTAAGCCAAATATCAATCCCTTAAAGACTTGTTTTAAACAACTATCGAAAGGAATTGTGTAAGTTATAAAAATAAATGTAAAGTAAAAAATGTGTAAAAGTAAACACTTTGAATAATCAATGGAAAAAACCCGGGTATAAAGAACTACGAGTAATCATACTATTCTATCGAACTTTATCAGTTAAGTTACTTATCTTGGATGTTGATTCATAGGGTTGATTTTATGATCATGGTCTCATGACCTCTAACTACCTATCTAACTCAGAACCCAAACAAAATTGTTGGGCGGGAATGTAAGCACTAAACTAAATGAATTTATATATCATCCTATAGTGAACCAAGTAAGTAATCTAGGTACATTCATGTACTAGGTGGTAATTTGAATTCCCTATTTTATAAGGGAATAAGAACCCTACTCTATTTAGCCCTACATTCTATCTTCTTATTCCCCATCTTGAGGACACAAAGTCAACAATATTTGTATTCTAAGGGTCGTGAATCCTTAAAATAATGATAACAAGGGTAAACAAACAACTAAATATGATAAATTAACAAAACCAAATCAATTCATAGCAATGTTAGTCATGTTTACGGCTTTAGCCCCGGAAAGGGAGCGTTTAGCCGCTAATCGACATAACAATAATACAAATAATTGATACATGATTAAATATATTAAAAATATAAATTTAAAGCATATAAAACCTAAAAAATTTTTGTAGGAGCCTCCTCACCAGTCCTAAGACGTCCAAAGGTCACTATAACTAATGCAACAACTCCTACTTATAAGAGACCAATTTGCCCGTGTATGAACTAGGTAGTGCACCGCATTGATTTCTTAAATTGACTAGGGTTCACATAGTGGTTACTTTTTAAGACAAGTAGGGTCGATTCACATTTTTGTTTTAAGTCAAGTAGGCATTGTTTCAAGGCTCCAATGCAATAACTCACTTGAAAATGCATTTTCACGTTCAAACTTTGCCATGCACTTTCTTCTCTATCCCAAGCCTTTGTGGTGTATTTAAACTTGATTTCCATCCTTATCAAAATCCATATATCACCATAATAAAATCACAAATCATCCTACATAATTCATAGATTAGAGATCAAAGCAAAACAATATCAATAACGATGAACTAGAAATACGAGATAAGACTAGGCTTTCCCACGTTGATCTTTAACTTATGTTTCCCCTCTTGACTAGATTCAATTGACCATTGGACATTATAAAAAAAAAATTCAACACATAATTACAAAATTAAAATCTTAGGAAATAATTCAACACATTAAACTCCATCGAGATAGACTAGACAATCACGTAACTCAAGTTAGTAAAACTAATTTTCTTGTCTAGATTCTAAATAATCAATTTTCATCCAAACTTCTTTAAAAACACATTTAAACATTTTAATTACATACTTAAAAAATTAAATGCTTATTTATATCATTATTAACACATAAAACACAGGAATTGTCCTCAAAATACGGCTAAATAAGCAAGGATAGCAATGCTAAATTGCTAAATTATACCACACACCACCACCCTACACTTAAAGCCTTGTTCTTCCTCGAACAAATATTCACTATAAGATCATAGTCTGAGGTGACTCCGTAGTTCTACTACAAGCAAGACACCCAATCTAGTACTATAATGACTATACAGAATGCAAATTTCTACACTAAGCATGTTATGTACACAATTGATAGCTTAAGAATACTACTCCAAAATATCCTAGCCTTGAGAATTGACTCACTAAGTTGGCAAACTCAGGCATATTGCTAAATAAAAGACATCCTACAAATCACCCACATTCATCAAACATGTTCCCTCACAACAAAAGAGTTTCCCATCAACACTCATTTAAATGCAATTTATGACATAATGGGTACAAAAATCAAGTTACCCTTACTCTCACAAGGAATTCACAAGTTACACATAATGAACCATAGGCTTACCCTTAGTGTAGTACTTCACAAATATCAAAATATTGAAGCTTAAGATCAAATAGGTCTTTAATGGTTTTAATCTAGGCTAAAGCATTGGTAGGAACTATTTTAGAAAAGAATAGTGACTATCTTCCCTAAGAACTTTAATACATTACACATGTCACTCAGCTAACCTTTAATAACCACTTTACACCTATTTTGTCTACCCAATTCTTTCATTTTGCCCCATCACTTTAAGCTTACTTACATACACTATGGTGGGAGTAATCTATGTACTTAACTTATTCAATTTAAAAGAATTTTTTTATTCTTTACATTACTCAACTCCCAACCACACCACATATTATTATTTTTATTTTTTAACACCAATAGTTATTACTTGGGGGCTTCACTTTCACGTTTCTCCTACTTGAATTTCCAAGTCCTCACTCAATTAATTATACACTAATATTCTTAGGAGATTTGGATCAAATTAAGGTCAATCAGAGAAGGGATTAGGCTACATATGAGTCTTCCAAAAAATAAGCTAAAGGTTCAATGAGGCTAACTAGGATTATGCACAAGGGTAGGTAAAAAACAAGGCATAAACTTGGTTATCAAAGAAATGCCTATATCATATCTTAATCCCACATTCGTAATTTCACTTTGTACACACACTAGGAAAGTTCTAGAATCAAATGCAACATGGAATATACAACAATCTTACACGCACATGGCATATGCTCAATTCAAGTGGGTTCATCATAGACTCTTAACCAAAAAATTACATGAATTCAACATTAAGCCAACAAGTAAAAGAGTTATAAACATGATCCTAGGAGTATCAAAAGGATTAGTTCACACAATCAATATGCTTTTACAACCAAACATTTGCATCATGCAGTCCAGTATAGAACAAACCAAAACAACCCACTTATTCTTAACACAAAAAAATAAAATTACCCTAAAAATTGGGAATTTCCCCACTCCCCACTTAAAAATCTACTTTTTCCCCAAAGTATACTTTAAAAGGTAGAGATAGAAATACTCCCTGAGTCCTCTAGGCCTAGCTTGTAGGATCTTTATACATCAAGAGGGTTTGGGGATCCGACACTCAATCTTCGCCATACTCCTTAGATCAGGTTATCCAGTACTCAGTCTTCCCATTAACCTATGACTCAAAAAAAATAAAAACTATGTAAATTAAAAACTAAAAATACTAAAAATAAAACATACCTTCACTTGGGTTGCCTCGCAAGAGCGCCAGATTTAGTGTTGCGACACAACCCATATCAACTTAACTATTTTCCTTCATCCTATTTCTCATACTTAGACGTCATCTTCTTATTCTTTTCTAGCCTCTTGAGTGTGAAATCTCAAGGTCAACAACTCTCTCCACAATAGCCTTTTTAGGCTCATTAATCTATATCATGTTAGGCTGAGGTATTGGAGGTTTAGGCAGCTCAATGAGAAATTCTGAAGAGGTATTTTGTGGATCAAGCTCCACCACTCCACACTTATCCTTTTTAGTCACTATAATTATGCTCAAATCTTTGTACTGAGATAGGGTATTAATCAGTTTGTATACTTTGAATACTACCTCTTCATCATCCAACCTGATTGTGAGTGTGCCCTCTCTCACATCTATCAAATCTCCTCCAATTGCCAAGAATGGGTATCCCAAGATGATCGACGCCCTATTATTTGCCTTAAAACCCAAAGCAATAAAATCAGTAGGAATGATAAACTTACCAAACTTGATGAAAATATCCCATATGATTCCTTCAGGATAGCCTAGATTCTGTTAGGCCAACTAGAGTATCACAGAGCAAAGTTTTGGATTCCCCAAGCCCAAAGTATTGACTAAGGACAAAGGAATTAGATTTATGCTTACCTCGAAATCACTAAGTGCATGAACCACCTCACTATTCCTAATTTGAATAGGGAGAATAAACATACCAGGTTCCTTAAGCTTTTGGGTTATCTTCTGCATCACCACAGAGCTATACTCCTTAGTAAGTGCTACTGCCTCCACATCTTACAGTTTGACCTTTTCAGTTACTACTTTCATCAAGAACTTAACATATTTGGGCATTCCCTACAAAACATCTAAAAAGGTAAGTTATTGTGAAGCTCTCTGAATATGTCAAAGAACTTCTTGAAGCTTGTATCCACCTTCAGAATCAGCCTTTATAGGAATGGTGGTGGTAGTCTCTTCTTTGGCTTTTCATCAACTTGGTTTTTGAGTACTCAGACTTCCTAAAAATTTTAGTAGACTGGCCATCTACCTTCTTAGGAACCAAATCAGTATCTACCTCCTTAGTTTTATTTGGAGGTTCTTCACTATGTTTTTTACCACTTCTCAAAGTGATTTCCATTACTTGTTTCAGATTGTCAATGTCACTTGGCAAACCACCTTGAGACTTGGTATTTTGTATTTGTTGCCAAATGGAGAGAATATAATAAGGAATTTCTAGGCTAATTCGTCCCATGTTGTGATTGAATTTGCCAGCTCAACATAAACTACTTTTTCTGCTGCCCCCAATAGTGAAAAGGGGAATAGTGTCAGCCTTAGATAATTAGTTGACACGCTCATAGGGATGAATAGATCACTGATCCCCAGAAAATTTTACAGATGGACTTGTGGATCTTCATATGAAAGCCCTATAAACTGTCCACTGTTGATCAAAAGCTGCACTATGTTCTGTTTCAGCTTAAAATTTCCTCCATCCATCGTCTTCTGAAAAGGGGAGGTCAAATTTATCGAAAGTGGGATTGCCACTTTGCATAGTATCCTGCCAGCTAGTTGTTCTTCATCTATGAGAGAAGGATTATATTTATCTGCATAAATTTGCGCGAATCGGTGGAGAAGTTTTGCTTCTTTCCTCAATTGATGATACAATTGCTTAGGTTCAGGGTTTAGTTAACCAATTCCTTATCCCATGCTAACCTACTAATTTGTCAACCCATTTTCTGCAAATTCAATACCAAAGAATTAGTGTAAAGCACCATTTATATCTAAAAAATAAAACTAAAGAAAAAATAGTTACCATAAATACAAGTCCCCGATAATGACGCCAAAAACATATTGCACCTAAGCGCACACACAAGTGTATGTGGTCTCACTAAGTAATATAGTGGCCTTTTACAAAACAAAATATCAATCCCTAAAAGACTTGTGTTGAACAACTATCAAATTCTAGTACAACTATTAAGATCCAAATGATGAAACTTACCTAGAGGAATTCTATAAGTTATAAAACTTAATGTAAAGTACACAGCGCATAAAGGTAAAGACTTTGAATAATCAATGTAAGAAAACCTGGGGATAAACCACTACGAACAATCTTACTATGCTATCAAACTTCATAAGCTAAGTTACTAATCTTGGTTGTTGATTCACGGTGTTGATTTTATGGTCATGGTCTCCTAACCTCTAACCACCTATCTAACTCAGACACACAACTACATTGTTGAGCGGGGATGTGAGCACTAAACTAAATGCATTTATATCTCATCATATAGAAAACCAAGTAAGGATTATAGGTACATCCCTTTCCTAGATTCAAATTCAAATTCCCTATTTTATAAAGGAATAAGAATCCTACTCTATTTACCCCCACATTATATCTTCCTATTCCCCTTCCCGAGTTCACAAGGTCAATAATATATGTATTCTAATGGTAGTGAATCCTTACAATAATGATAATAAGGGTAAATAAATAACCATATATGATAAATAATCGAAACAAAATCAATTCGTAGAAATCATAGTCATGTTCTTGACTTTAACCCCAGAGAGGAGCCCTTTAGACACTAATTGACATAACCAAAATCTAAAGAAATGAATGCATGATTAAATCTATTAAAAATCTAAAGTTAAAGAATATAAAGAATAAAAAAGTGTGTATCAGCCTCCTCTCTAGTCCCAAGATGTATAAAAGTCCCTATAAATAATGCAACAAGTCCTATTTATAAGAGACCAATTTGGCTGTGTAAGAAGTAGGTTGTGTGCCACATTGCTTGCTTAACTTGACTATGGGTTGCATCGTGGTGCTGGTTTATGTCAATTAATGATGAATTTCGGTGTTGTTTTATGTCAATTAGGGTTGCCTCACGTTTCTGTTTTAACTTAAGTAGGCATTGTGTCACGGCTCTAACGTGATAGCTCACTGGAAAATGCATTTTCACATCCAAACTTTGCTTTGTACTTTGTCCTCTATCCCAAGTCTTTGTGGTGTTATTAAATTTGATTTAAAGCCTTTTAAACATCCATATATTACCATAATCAACTCACAAATCATCCTACATCATTATACACCACAGATTTGAGATCAAAACAACACAATATCAAGAAGGATGAACTAGAAATATGAGCTAAGACTAGGCTTACCCATGTTGATATTTAACTTATATTTCGACTCTTGAATTGATTAAATTGACACTTGTACATTATAAAAAGTAATTCCACACATAATTACACAATAAAAACCTTAGAAACTAGTTCAACACATTAGAATCTATCGATACTCAAGCTAGTAAAACTAGTTTTCTCGTCTAGACTCTAAATAATCAATTTTAATCTAAACTTTATTTTAAACATTTTAATTTCATACTTAAGCACTAAGATTCTTAATTATATCATTATTAACATATAAAACACACGAAATGTCCTCAAAACAAGGCTAAATAAGCTAGGATAGCAACACTAAAGTACTTAATTACACCCAACATCATGGGGTACAATGGAATCCCCCAATTAAAATTGTTAATGGGACACTTATGGGGTACAATGGAATCCCCCAGGAAAACATAATGGAACACTTGTGGTGTACATAGGAATTCCCCAAGTTAACTTGGTAAATGGGTTCACGAGAACCTCTTTACCTTTAAAGAGTTGTCTAAGGACAATACTTGCAAGTTACTTTTGGTATGTCGATACTATGATTAATAGCCTTGGTAATTGATAAATTGTATAATGGATTGTCTTGTAGGAAATTATTTTAATTAGGAAATAATAGCAGGGTGTGATAGCTAGCCATGAATGTGGGCGTTGAATGAACGAACATTGGAAACTCATATTTTCTAACATAAGAGGTACGGAATGGAGACCCTTTTATGATATTACATTGTAATAGTTATCATGGAGAGTAAAGGATACTCAAGAATCCCTTACTCTTGTAGTATCTTTGATTCGTGTAGCTATATCATCAGGGCCTATTTAGGGGGTTACACTAGACCCATATATCCTGTGGGTGGTTAAGGATGGTTAAGCTACACATACCATGGTTAATGTTCTTAAATACATGCTAAACTCGATTCCCTTTCCCGATATGGTTATATATATGTATGTATAGTTTGTATGCACATGGATAGTTTACTTAGTTTTATTCAATGTAATTATTTTATCCACATCCTGAGGTCATGATAGCGTTCATCAGCTAATGCATCTTTGGGTGGCTATATCCCCATGCAATACAGGAACCAGCCGTTCTACTCCTTCTGCTTAGTGATCAGACTTTGGAATCAGCTATTAGATGAAAGTAGTGAGATTCTATCTTTTAGAAGGCTCTATTTCATGGATGTGATTTGATACTTCGCTTTATTTATGGATATTGATTTTAGCTATGGTTGGAGGTATGTCCTTACCAGATTTTAGTATTCTTTTGGTTAGAGGATTTTGTGAAATTTCAATGGGTTGTCATGGTCGAGATTAGTAGAGGTGTCAACCTTAGTATTATCATTAGTATTAGGTTTGATACCGATTGATTATATTGTTAGTTGTTCCATCCTCTTTATTTTGGGATTATATAATTAGTATGGAACGTGTATGTTTATGGAATTGTTGGTATTGGTTATTGGTTGGTATCGGATGGTTGGACTCATTTGGGTGGTCACGGATATAGACCTATATCAGAGGTTGGATTATGCAATAATGCTATCTTGTTATATGTTTGGAATTTATCCAACTTAGGATATAACTAGGTTAGCTGTGTTGGGTAACATAGACGGTCTCCAGTCCTTGTTGGACAGGTGATGCCCATTATGACAATGCCCCCAATTAGGTCCTGTCAAGTTTGTATCAGAGTTTTAGGTTCATGTTCAAATGGGGGTCAACAAAGCCGTTCCTAGGAGAGTCTCTTTTGGGGATGTGTAGCACGCCACACCCATAAGAGAGAATCTACGAGGTATTTATGAATGTTTCACTTTTATGGTATTCTATTTTTAAGCTTAGAGTCTAAGTCTTGTAATTTTCTCGTATCTTTGTTTGTTCACTTTTCAGATCATGCCTCGATGATCTGGAACACAAGAAAATTCTTCTATCCTATTTGGTAATGTTGTTGATAGGGTACGCCCTATACTTGGAGTTTTCACTCAATCTCAGGATCGTATCCCTAATTGTTTTGGGGCTTCCGGATTGCTACTAGTCCTCCTTAAGGTGAGGTGACTAATCTGGAATTTCACCAATAAATCCATGTTATTAATTAGTTCATTGCTTCTCAGGATGAGCGGGATACATCAGGTGTTTTATCTGCTGAGTTCACAAGGGTTGGCCAATTTATGAAGATGAATCCTTCTACTTTTACAGGTGTGAAGGTAGAAGAGGATCCTCATACTTTCCCAGATAAAATAGAGAAAATCTTTAAGGTGATACAAGCCATGAATATAGAAGAGGTCAAATTTATAGCTTATCATCTCAAGGATATTACATACCAATAGTATGAAGAGTGTGATAGGGGTAGAGTTGATGTTGAGGAGTTGTCCTTAAGGGAGGCCTTTTTAAATTTTTTGGATCACTTATTTCCTCAAAAGGAAGCAAAGATGGAAAAGTTTGTGAATCTTAATCAGGGAAGAATGATTATCAATAAATATCCTTTAAAGTTTAATTTACTATCAAGGCATGCTCTAGATTTTGTGGCTAATATGAGAGCAAGAATGAGAAAGCTCATTTCTGGCTATCTCAGGATTTGATCCTTCAAAGCAAGACTGCTTTGTTGATTAAGGATATGGATATTTATATATTGATTGTTCATATGCAATAGGTGGAGGATAAAAAAAAACCGAGTTTGGGAAAAGGCAGGGTAAGAGGAGAAACTTCACTAAGTAAGGTAATGCTTAGCAGTAGGGTGGTCGGGATAGCAGCAAATGGTTGAAGAAGAAATAGGGGAGTTCTTGTTCCTTCTATATTTCTAGCGCTCCTTACTCAAAGTAGTCAGGTGATAAGTATCAACAAGGTGGTGATAATTTCTAGGGACAAGGTGCCCAATATCAAGCGAGTGAGGCTTCTTTATACCCTCCTTGTATGTTTTATGGTCATCTTTATTGGGGATTTTGTGATAAAGGGATGGACAAATTTTTTAAATATGGCTATCCTGGCCATATGATCAGGAATTATCTGGATAGTAAGATTACTTTGGGAGTAGTCAAAGCTCCAACTTCTTCATCTTCAGTTCCTACATCTAGTGGTTTGGCTTCTACATGTGCTTCTACTTTTGGTACTGGTGCTAGCTAGAATAGGTTGTATACTCTTATATCTCAGTAGAAATTTGAGGCATCACTTAATGTCATTACTAGTAAGTTATAACTCTTTTCTCATGATGTGTATTGTCTGCTTGATTTAGGGTCCACTCCTTCTTATATGACCCCATATATGGTTGTATGTATTTTTTTGATCCTGAGGTTATTTGAGATCTTTTTTATGTTTCAACCCTGGTAGGTAACTCAGTTATTGCTAAGAGGGTCTATAGAGGATGTGTGGTATATGTTGGTGGTAGGCAGACCTTGGTAGATCTATTTGAATTAGATATGGATGATTTTGATATTATTCTAGGGATGGATTAGGTACACTTTTTGTATGCATTCTTAGATTGTCGGGCTTGTAAGTTTGTCTCTAAGTTCCCTAGTGAACCGGTTATAGAGTGGGAGGGTGATTCCCTAGCTCCTAGGGGAAGGCTTATTCCTTATCTTAGAGCTCAAAGATTAATCTCCAAAGGGTGTCTTAATTACTTAGCCTAGGTTAAATATTCTAACTCGGTGGGTCCTTTATTTTACTCGGTTTTAGTGGTGAGTTTGTTGAATTCTTTATGGATGATCTTCCTAGTGTTTCTCTAAATAGGAAAATCAAGTTTGGTATTGATTTAGTTCCAGACACTCATCCAATATTTATTCCTACTTATAGAATAGCTCCGGTTCAGTTAAGGTTACTCAAGGAGAAACTTAATGATCTTCTGGATAAGGGGTTTATTCATCCTAGTGTATCTTTGTGGGATGCACTGGTGTTGTTCTTGTGCAATAAGGATAGTTCCCTATGAATGTGCATTGACTATCGACAATTAAAAAAGGTAATGGACAACAAAAATTCCTATGCAGAGGTGAGGCATAGAGACTTGGAATTTATGGTTAGGGATAAGGTGTTCCTAAAGGTATCTCCCATGAAAGAAGTAATGTTGTTTGATAGAAAGGAGAAGCTAAGTCCCCAGTTTATTGGTCCTTATGCAATTTTGCAGAGGGTTGGTAATGTGGCTTTTTAATTGGATTTGCCTTATGGTTTGAGCTCCATTTATCTGGCATTTCATGTATCTATGTTGAGGAAGTTCCTTCGTGATCCTTCTTTGGTTGTTCCTTTGAAAGGATTGGGTATCTTAGTTTCTCTGTCTTATGAAGAGGTCCCAAATTAGATATTAGATTGATAGGTTCATCGGTTAAGAAGCAAGGATGTGGCATTGTTTAAGGTTCAATAGTAGAACCACAAGTAAAAAGAGGCTACATGGGACACGGAGGAGGACATAAAATCCAAATATCTACATCTGTTTTCTACTCTTGGGGTTCATACGGAAAGTATGTGTTCTTCAACATACTTTTGTTTTCAAACTTTGTGAAAGAAAAGATTAATATCATTGCATCTTTGTTTTCTAACTTGGTTAAAGGTTGGATTGATATTTAATAATGCAAATAAGTTATTCTTTTGTTAGACCTACCTTGTCCGCCATTCGGGGATGAATGTTCCTAGTAGGAGAGACAGAAACACCCTGGGTTTCTATCCCTTAGGAAATTTCCTAAATTTCTTATCTCTTGATAGGGTATGATTAGGTCAAATGACTCATACACTGGGATACGAGTGGTATGGGTTAGTCGTATACTGACCAGTGTTGGTTGGTAGATGGAATTTGGTTTCTGGAATGGATACAACTTGGGTGGTATGAGTCATATCGATGGATATGTATTGTTTATTTACTTCACTTAATCACAAACTTAGTGACTTAGGTTGGATCAGAGTATGAGTGGCTCACCATGATCCATAAGCTATGGTATGAATCATATAATGGACTCTTATGGTGGGTATTTTTGAATCCTCTTTAGATTTTATTCTTCTAGGGGTACGGGTTATGGGTACTAGTCGTATACTTTGATATGACTTGGTTTGGTAGGAATCGTACCTTTGACAATATTGGGTCAAAGGAAGAAGTCCTAGGGTATGAGTGGTGGTACCACTCGTATAGGAGGGTACGACTCGTATAGGCCAGTCGTACCCTATAACAAGAATTTTATGTAGTTTAAGTGGGAGTAATCTGAATTCCTTATTAAACCTAATAAGGACCCATGACTTTTAACTCACTTAGACGACAATTTTTCCTATTATTCTGTTCATTAACACTTAGAAAACACTCTCTAATCCTCTCTAAAATTCTTTGGCAAAGGAAGCTAGGGTTTCCTCTTAAGGATTAATTTGGGGCTTGTGTTGTTGATTTGTCTCCATCATCTTTTTTATTTATGGCAAATTATCTTCCCTCATTGTTAGTTCCACTAAAGGCATGGTTTTATACAATATTTTTATAGTTTGATAATTGTATGGTTTTGGGTTTTCAAATATAATATTAGGGTTTTGGTTATAAATGCTTGGCTATGGTTTTTCCATGTTTTAATTATGCTTTTATATGATTAATGGTGGTTTTGGATAACTGGTTGCATGGGATTGGTTATTTACTAACTGGTTGTGGTTTTGGTACTACTATTCCCCCAATATGTTTGATAAAATGCCTATGAGAATTTTTTACTACATTTTAGGATTTTAATGGAACTGTTTCATAGTCTGAACTTGGTAATGGATCTCTAAATCGTTTAAATGGATTGGAATAGTTAAATGAAATGGTTTGGTTTAATAAACATCGTTGTGGTGTACTATGTAATCCCCCAAGTAAAGTTATTAATGGGACACTTGTAGGGTATAATGGAATCCCCCAAGGAAACATAATATATCACTTGTGGGGTATATGGGACTCCTCCAAGATAACTTGGTAAATGGGTACATGGGAATCGTTTTACCTTAAAAGAGTCGGTTGAGGATAATACTTACCTCAAAACCCCGAGTGTCTGATGGTAATTGTTTTCGGATTTTGTACGTGTGGTTACAAAAAAAATTATACTTCCTCCATTCCATTTTAGTTGGTAATTTTAATAAAAATAAATATTTATTGTTAGTTCATCACTTAGTAAATTAGGATAATTTAATTAATCTTTTTATTTTACCCCTAAAATTAATAGTATACATTGAATGCAACTAATTACAATTTCAATATCCATTTCTATGACCAACGAATATCATTAATATGGGTAAAAGATAAAGTAGTAAAATTTATTATTTAATTTATAATTTTTTAATCACCGTATAAATGGAATGTGCCCAACTAAAATGGAACATGGGGAGTATTACCTACATTCCCATTTATTTGTGATAGTTTTTAATTTTTGGAGTCATATAATAAAAATTTTGATCAACATTTTAAATATATTTTTAAAATCTTATTGATATGAGAAAATTTGCAATTGTAATTTTCATAAGGGAGATGTCACAACTAAGAAAAAATGGAGAAAAACATTGGCGATAAAATATGGCAACAACAATCTAAAACATTTGGCAATAAGAAAATAATTGTCTTTAGAAAGTTCGACAATCAAAATCGAGTTGTGGCTATTTATTCAAATTCACCAACAAAACCATAGTAGTTGGTAAAATATAGTTGTCAATTATTTGGATTCAAAAGTTTTCATCTTAATAGTTGAATATGGAAACAAAATTACAGTTTTTGCCAGCGGAAAAATAATTATGGCTAAAAGTTCTATGATATAGAAACAACCTTATTATGTTGTTGCCATTTATCAATTTTTCCAACAATATTATAATTGTTGGTAAAGAGTTGTTGCAAATTCTATACCTTCTTGTAGTGTCAAATAAAAATGTGGACATTAACTTATTTGTATATGTGTTGAAGGGTATAGGGTATTGCAGTTGACTTGAAATTAAATGCAAATCATATTAACCTCCTAGTTTTTACTTGATGTACATTCCGTAAAAGATTTGATTTATTTCTATTCAACATAAAGTAAGAATGGGTTCGTTATCCATAAGAATCTGCTAGGTTCTAAATCAAGAGGGCATCATGCGGAAGCTATTAGTTGCATATGAAGAGATGATAAATCAGACGACAAAACAAATAATACTAAAAAGCATAAAATTGTTATATGTTTTGGTCAATTGGCCTAAATATTATAAAACCTAATATTTATAAAAAAAAATACAAAAATAAATGAGAGAGAAAATATCCCCCTAACCAAAACTCTTAAATGACCACATTGTTGACGTTACTATGATATTGTATGAGAAGGGAGAGTCTTCTATTAACAGAGTTTCAAAACCTTTTCTCTTAGAAAGAGGTTAGCCAAATATGAAAAAGTTTTATGTTTTCCTTACAAGAAAAGTACAATAATTATGGTATTATTTTTATTTTCTTTCTAAGAAAATTGAAACTTAAATTTTGTAAAAAAATTAGGGCGAAAACTCTAACAAATATCCTCTTTTAGCTTGATTTTCTTCACTTGATCTGCCTTCTTCACATCACATGTATGACCTCCGTTCTTGATATAATCTTCATAACTGCTACTTGTCATGGTTAAAAATAAAGTTTAAAATATCATGATTAAAAATAGATTAAAAATTAATATTTTATTTTTATTTTTAAAGATGCAACAATAGGAATATTGAAAATATGGTTGAAACTTGTTTTCTACATGTAGTTGGGCAAAAGTCTTCATCATCATCCAATTGATTACAAATTGGTTAGAACCGCCTTGGACTTGTATTCAACCTTGTTTTGTCAAATCACTGGATCTTTGAACCATAGGTTCAGATGCCACTTGTTGGATTCGAGATCGAGAGGGTGCCATGCGAAAGTTATTAGTTCTAAATGATTAGATAATAAATCAGACGACAAATAAAATAATACTAAAAAGAAAAATATTATTATATGTTTTCTCCAATTTTCCTACATATTATAAAACCTAATATTTGAAAAAAAAACACAAAAACTAACGAGAAAGAAAATCTCTACCTAACCAAAACTCTTAAACGGCTACATTGTGGATGATATTGTTTTATTGCATGAGAAGCGAGGGTCTTTTATTTTTAGAGTTCCAAAACCTTTCCTCTTAGAAGAGAACAACCAAATATGGAAAAGTTTTATATTTTCCTTTCAAGAAAAGTAAAAGTAATTATGGTATTACTTTTATTTTCCTTCTAAGAAAAATAAAACTTAAATTTTGTAATAAAATCAGAGCAAAAATTCGAACAGATTCTCGAGTAGAATACTCAAAAGAAAGTTTTGGATTTCAACTGTAAGGGTACATTGTACCAACAGAAAGTATATGTGATCACATATGAAAAATTCAGACACCACAAACATAAGACAACTTTCCAAAACTTGTGTAAATTGAAAATTATTTTGTGTGTGGACAAAAGACACCTTGCATGCAGATGTGATTGTATGAATTTTCATAACTAAAGGAAAGTGATAAAGGATGTCGTGGTACAAATAAAGAATTTGGATCTAATATGTGGCATAAAATATAAATCAATTGAAAGTAGAATCAAGGGAAGTAGGTAAATTTGTAATAGTATCAAACTAAGTTTGTCACGACTCACTTCATGAGTCAGGCGGGCAGCTACCAAACTCTCTCTAGATAGGAGAATTTTTAGCACCAAACTATTTAATTACTGTGAACAATTTGAATAGAATACTTCTAAATAAAAATAAATAAATCTTCTATTTAAACACACTAGTTATAAAAATACATTGTGGAAGTAAATTTAGAATTTTTCATAACATAATCTAAATCGATATAAGAGCATTAAAAAAATGAAAGGATGGTTCAGGACACAACATTCTTGTTAGAGTAGGACAACCAATGTTGCAGAAGAATAACCACCATTGTACTTATATAAACTCTAACTAATCTACAACATGGCAATATCACCAAAGGAAATATAGTAAATGTTTTATCAGTACAACCATTTAAATGTAGTAAATGTTTTATCATCAACCGACCATGTTTAGAAAGAAATAATAGCAAGAGAAATTATACAGGTATCATGACCGTCATAAATTCTCAAACAACATTATTTAAGTCTTTGAGCAATTTTTTCTCAAATCTCACCATACACCCTCTCTTTTATACTAGTTCTAATTACCTCTTCCTAAGTAACCAAACAACCGTAATCCTCGTTTCGTAACTAGATTCCTCAATGATAACACACTCTCCCTACTTAACAACAACTACTATCCTACATTCATGATAAATTAACTCACTACTCTATATCCGAGAATCTAATACTAGGGAAGCGCTCCTACCTTAAATTAGACAACATGATCTAGTCAATGTGATCAAATGCCTCACACACAAATACATACACACAATAATTAGGGTCTCACATATCCCAGAATACCTTACATCCATTTACTAATGCCTACCTCATACACCTATGAAATTCAATCTATAATAATCACAACAATATATGTGCTAATATAATAGTATAAATTAATGCATGAAAGGTGTACACACATACTAGGGCTAACGGCGACTCTCTGCTATGACTCACTAGGCACGAGCTCAGTCTATATACCAGTTTAGATGTGACATCTGATTCAATAATAGTTTCATTGTCACACCTGATCCAACAAAAGTATCAACGTGACACCTGATTCCAATATCATCATAATATATAATCTCAATCCAATGCTTAATGCATAATGGTAATCAATAATCACAAGTAATAATTAAAGTATAATCACAACATTCAGCTTACATATAAGCACATAACTAAGTAAAATCTACGGTGTTATTGGACTACTCATACCTACTCAAATATTAAAGATGTAACACCCCTAAAATGCTCAGAATTGGCCTAAAAATAGCATAAAAACTAGTTGGAAACTAAAATCTCCTACTATGACTAGTAAATACAATTCTTGGTGGGATAGAATGAGTCATCTTATGACTAGGGATACCATGACTTGAAAAATTTTCCTCAGTGGTTATGAGAAGATACCATGACTTATAGGCAGATCCCATGAGTAACGGAATATGATTATTGTTACCAGGTAGCTTAGTCCTTGGACCAATGACCCACATGGTACGACTCATGGTGACAACTCATAAGTCATATTATGTGGTTATTGAATTGATCTGTAAAGCATCCAAAACCAAAAATATAAGTGTGATAAGATCTTCAAATGTTATTTGAGAACAAAAGAATTTCCTAACACCTAGTCGAGTTGAAAGCTCCTCTACCAACTAATTTTTCATTGAAGATTCTACTTGGGTAAAATATAAAATGATCACTATTCTTTGTATATAAAGTGTTACAAATTCCAATGCCCACCATATAAAA
Source organism: Capsicum baccatum var. pendulum (assembly GCA_030864225.1). NCBI lineage: Eukaryota > Viridiplantae > Streptophyta > Magnoliopsida > Solanales > Solanaceae > Capsicum > Capsicum baccatum. The sequence goes on along the minus strand of CM061559.1, from coordinate 92,480,697 downwards.
GATTATTGAATCTTCATTCTAATTTCACTGACCATTTATAAATCTTGTTTTGGAGTAAATAATTTATGGTATTTTAGTGAAACATTGTCAATCAATTAGAAACCATGATCATAAGAACGAACCATGGGTTCAGGCCATGAACCTGTACAAAAAGAATTCAACCATTTCTCAAAATGGTCCCATAATAGTATTTTGGTCCTTTCACTCTTTTAAACCCAAAATCATGTCATTTTACCATCCTTAGAAGGAGATTAAAGGGTAAACGATCAATCTTTTCCCTTATTTTCACATTCACTCTTAGAGAAAACAAAAAAAAAATTAAGTACCTCTCATGCTTAAGCCTAGGGTTTCTCTCAAAGTTAATTCTCAAGTTTTAAATCGAATATTTCCCCAGTCTAGGTATGTGGGTATTCACTAATGTATTGCTTTAATCCTTATAAATAAAATTTAGGCCTTAGTAAATTCAACCAGTTAACAGAATTCAATAGTATTTTATCAATTAATGGAACTTAGTGAACTCAGTTCAGTTAAGTTAGATAGTATAATCAGTAATAGTTCAGTCAAGCCTTGTATGATCTAGAAATCAGTTCAGTGTCTAGTTAGTTAGGAGTTGGATTCAGAATCGAGTTAACCCAGGGATAGGGGCATTCCTGCCAACAGAGGGTTTGACCCTTAGTAGCAATCCCTACATTATAGAACTACAAAGCCAGCGTAGGTTGAGATATCCTCCTAGCATATTAGGGTTGATATATCTCGTATGAGTTTTCCTTCCAACGAGGGTTGACGAAAGAGATTCCTATCAGAGAGGGTTAATTCATAGTTGTCTTTACCCATTGCATGGTACTGACACCCTTCCAACTGGGGTTACAGGTTAGACCCAAATATATTCTAAAAAAGGGCATGTTGATTAAGTGATTACCTCCCACAGTCTCAATTTCAGTTCTAGTCTCCGAATAAAGCTTAGTTCAGTTCTACAGATTCAGGACTATTAGATATAGTTACTCAGTTTAGTAAGAAACTCAGTATATTTCCACAGGATCAATACTATCATATACATTCACTCAGTTCTCAGCTATATTATATCAGTGAATTCAGATATTAGTAAATCAGTAATTAAAAACTCAGTATCCAGTGTTATCACGTCCTGAGATTATAGTATACATATTAATGCATGTACTCCCATTCAGTTATATTCATGTCATTCAATCAATAATGTTCATACATATGAACCAATGCATTTCAGCCTACCTCACTTTGCATACCAATATATTTAAAGTACCGACGCATACCTTTATTTTGTGCTATGATGTTTTATATCATAGGTTTAGATATTCGTGCTCCCGATTATACTTAGCAGTTTAGATATTTGGCTGACAGAGTTAGTGGTGAGTCCTTTTAGTTTGAGGACACGATGATTTCTTCAGTAGTTTGGATTATTTCAGTAGTTCAGAGTTAGTTGGGGACTTGTCCCATCAACTTTATATTTCAAATAGTTTAAAGGCTTTTTCAAACTAGACTATTTTTTGGATAGATGTTTTTGTTTTGGTATTGTTTTACCGTATTCAGTTTTATTTTAGTATTGAACCTTATGGAAAATTTTCAACCAATTTTCACATATTTGCAGTATTATTATGTAGTTATTACAGCAGGTACCATTCATGGGTTAGCTTGTGGTCCTTTGAGATTATTCACACCGTGTAGTATTCGAGGTACATACTATAGTGTTACAAACTTGGTATTCGATCCTAAGGTTCAACAGAGTCCTAGGAAGTTTTACAGCCTCATCTAGTAAAGTCTTGTGTATGGGTGTATAGCGCGTCACACTTATGGACAGTAAGCTACGAGATGTTTTTGGAAAAGTTTACCTTCCTTCATATTCATATCATGCGGGTGATTATGAGCTCGAGTTAAACTCACAGTCTAATTCATCTTTTACTTATACTTCAAAAATATACCTTCCAGAAAAGCTGACGAGAGAAGTAATGAAAATCAGCCAGCCCCTCCACCCGTTCAGGTAGATCCCCTGAATGAGCATGTTTACCACTCTAAATTTATAGCTGTATTCATCGACTTGGCTTATTCAGTAGCTGCTCAGAACAATCAGCTGGATATTATCCTATCAAGGCTTATGGCTCGTACACCATAGAGAAAGAAGAAGAGGCATAGTAAAGAGAGGAGAAAGAATAAGAGGGACAGAATATCAAGGCCAAAAAGTGGCCAAACAAATCCTCTTTTCCCAAAGTACAGCAGAAAGCACAAGGGTATCTGCAGAACTGGCAGTGATGTGTGTTTCAAATGTGGAAAGCCAGGCCACAGGGTTAGACAGTGTCCTCAGGTGGGTTCTTAGAGTCAGTATAACCATCCCCTAACTCAGGTCGATCGCTCGAATTAGTAGGGAGCCACATCTAGTGACACCAGTGGATGGTACACAAATAGACTCTATGTAATTCAGTCCCAAGAGAATTAGGAGAGTTCTCCTGATATGGTCACTGCTACGTTACAAGTTTATCATATATATGTTTATGCTTTTCTTAACCCATGATCTTCTTTTTCCTTTGTTACTCCTTATATAGCTGTTGACTTCGAAGTCAGACCCGAAATCCTAGCAGATTCTTTCTCACTCTCTACCCTAATGGGTAATTCTATCATAGCCCGATGGGTATACAAGAACTATCTGATTATGATATCTTAGAAAGTCACTTCAACAAACTTAGTGTAATTAGAGATGACTGATTTTGATGTCATTCTTGGCATTGATTGGCTTCATTCCTGCTATGCCTCAATCGACTGTAGAAATAGAATTTTCTAATTTTAGTTTCTGAATGAGCACATCCTAGAATGGAGGGGTAGTACTTCAGCATTTAGGGGTCAGCTTGTTTCTTACTTTAGGACGTGAAAAATGATATTTATGGGTTGTGTCTACTATATTGTTCCAGTCCAGGACTCTAGTTCAAAAACCCTACTCTTAAATCAGTGTCAGTAGCATGTGAGTTCCCGGATGTGTTTCCCGAATATCTTCCCAGAGTTCCTCCCAAAAGGAACTTCAAAATAGACTTTCTTCCAGATACTCAACCCATATCTATTCTACCATATAGAATGGTTGTAATGCCTCAAAAATCTATCCCGAGATGTCACACAGTTCCTAGGACAACAAGTAATCGCAAGATAACCCTTATACTGGCATGACTCATGAAAAACTTACTAAGACACATAAATCTAGAGGAAAGTGCAAAAATTAAATCTTTTCTAAACTTGATCAACACAAAACTACATTAAGATTAATACAATACAACTCTTCTTATACAAAATAAAACTGAAACTTGAAGTTTACATAACTGACTCTAACTGATATCTATAAAGCCTCTACTATACTGAATATAGTTAGTTAGGATGCTACCCCAACTATCACTAATCAATACATAAGAATAATAAAGTAAAGAATAATAATAAATCTAACTTAATTCCCGAAAATAGAAGGACTCATCATCTGCTGGATAGAATCTGTAGCTGTCTGATTTTGACTGCACATACTACCTACAACTTGTACCTATATTATGAGACAATGTAGAACATAGACATATATGTGGATTAGTACTTTGAGGATGTACTGAGTATATGGGGGTTCATACAATAAGTAAATAATATTATCAATTTTTATAAAATCATGCATGCTAATGTAAATGACTCACATAGCTTGAGTAAATCGGAAATCTAAATCTCGTAAATCATGAAGTAATAAAGCTTGTAATATAAATTCTGTGAATCATTTCTCTTAGTTCTAAATTTTGTATACTCTTTTTGTTCTCAAATCTTGTAATCTAAATGAAATCTAAAATCTATTCTGCACAGAAAATACTTTATCTCAAAACTTTAACTCAATCGCCTTATTTCAAGAGTGGGGGACATTTTTGGATCTTCAGGAAAACTTAGGGAACTTGGGAAATCTTAAAACACTAGCTTTCAAAACATACACTTTTATCTTAAGGAGAATAGAGGACTTCTGTAATGCCCCGATTCACTGAACCAGAATGCTACACGGTTCTTATGAACCCGAGAGACCACAAGCTAACCCATGACTAATATCTGTACCTGCAAACTGCATAATATCTCATAAAATATATGGAAACATGAACTGTAAGGCCATAAGGTTCAATACTGATATATATTTGAAAAATATAGTATAACAATACCAAAAAAAAGAAAAATAAATACTGAAGTCTGAATATATAATCTAACATCTAGTCTGAAAGCCTCTAACTGGACTGAATAAGGAGTTGATGGGACATGTCCCCAACTAACTCCAACTACTAAAATAAAGTAAAAAAATGAAATAGAAATGAAATCATCAGGTCCTCAAAGGATAAGGACTCATGTCTAACTCTGACTGCTGATCCTGGAATCTACTGCTAATTTGGAGCTCATGTCTCTGAACCTATGGTGTAACATAAGAGAAAGAACCATACCACAAATACATCAATACGTCTGAATGTACTGAGTATACGAGTGAGGTAATCTAAATGCAAAGGGTTATATGCATGAAAAATACTGACTGATATGAAAATGAGAGTACATATATGCATACGTAACAGTAACTAAACTCGTGGAGATACTGACTACTGAATCTGAATACTGACAACATGAGTGTACTGATAATGAGATTTTGAAAGACTGAGTTTACTGCTATTGATATATAAATCACTAATAAGTGATGGATCTTATACTGTATTACTAAATACTGGGAGATTGATAATATATTACTGATAAAGGAATGATTGTTTCTGACAGTTTGAATTATGAAGATCTGGTCTGATTGACTGTATCTGACAATCCTGAAGCTGAGTACTGATAGCATGAGTTCTGATAACTTTTATGATTGATAGCATAACTGAATGTATCTGACATTCCATAAATCTTAAAGAAAACTATCTGAGTTCAATTCTATTTTTAAGTTGACCATATCTGACAGTCCTAATATACTGAAATCTGAAGAACTATCTGAGTTCTTTGCCTGAGACTAACATTGAAACTGTGGGAAATAGTGTTTAACTGACATGCCCCGTTTATGTTGTTATGGCTAAGTTGGGGTCCAATCTCTACCCCAACTAAAGGGGTGTCAATACTGTGCCACTGGTAAGGATATATGTGAGTGACCCTTATCTCGCGGATACTTAATGAGAATGGTGGGAATCCTAAACTGACGGGTTAAGCCACCTCATCAACCCTAAGTTGGCTACGTTGTTCTGGAACACAAGGATTTCTACTAAGAATCACACCCTGAACTGGCAGGTGAGTTCCCATCCGTGGGTTCACTCGGTGCTAACTTCTACTCCCATCTGAAGGACACTGAATTGAATAACTAAGCTGAACTGACTAACTGAACAGAACTGATTAGATGAACTGATACTAATTAACTGGACTGATACTAGTGGTACTATTTAGCAGAGCTAAACTAAGTTTACTAGATTTCAATGACTGACGGAATGTACGGAGTTCAGAGGACTGGCTGAGAGTACTGAAATTATTGAGATTGACTGTGAATACTGAGGTTGCAGAGTTTACTGAGCACTGAGATTATTGAGATTACTGGACTACTGAGATTACTGAGATTACTGGACTACTGGGATTACTGAAATTATTGGACTACTGAGTTTACTGAGATTACTGGACTACTGAGATTACTGAGATTACTGAGATTATTGGACTTCTGAGATTACTGAGATTAGTGAGTTTTCCTGAGTCACATGACTGATTAAATTCTATAGATCATGGCTTGACTGAGAGTATCATAAAAACATGACATGGCTCTAGGCACACAACTATATTTTTTGGGTACAAGTACCCCTAGGAGTCGATGGAAGGAAACTGACACACATGACTGACTTGATCATAAGAATAGAGTCCATAACATATACTATCATAAGTAGGTATCTCATACTATGCATGGTTATCAACAATGTATTGCATGTAAAGTATTTCATATCACATGTAAGTACTTGCACAATCTTAATATCATGTTCATTGCATAATCATATTGGCAACTCATACTAATAGCATGGAAGTTCTTGTTGATTGCATGGTTATCATGCATCTTGTTCATAAGTAAGATTTGCAAGTAAACATAGCATAATCTCATAAGAAAAGTTCATGAGTATTGAAACAACATTTACAAGGCACATTAACAACATAGAAGTCTTTGGAACGTAAGGGCATATCATGAATCCTTCACTTAGTCACAATTTAGCTATATTACATGATTTCTAGTTTCTTAGGCATTTTATCAAACACCTTACATGCACATCTTAATCATAGGTGAATTCATCAAATTATACATCATGAACAACCAAATTTACATGTTTCCAACTCATATGATATCATGAATTCACAAAAACAAATAAAGATTCCATCTTGGGAATCACCCAATATAAACAACATGATTATCAACACCTAACAATATAGAAATCATACTTTTATAATGAAAAAAGGGGAAAACAAACAAGCATTAACATGGGTATGATCATATCACCATAATCAACAAAGCTTTTGTATTTTAAATATGGATTTTTGAACTCTATGAACGAATTGAATCCACAGATGAACACTACGCATACCTTAGAAGGAAGATTCTTGATGATTGACGTAGGAATTTCCTTAAAATTTGATCTTAAATCTTACTTATGAAACCCTAGTTATTTTTTTCTCCTTTAGTTCTCTTGGATGATGAGCTTTGAGATGAAAATAGGATTGCAGTATGTTTAAAAGATATAAATTTCGTAGGGTTAAGTCTAGGGACGTGTCAGAAGTATTTAAAGACTTAATTCCCTTTAAAATAACTCAAGACGGAGTATTTTTCACACCTGGAGTTGGCTTAGGCGGTGACCAAGTGATCGCCAATGCTTAGGTTCGGTGGTTCCTAACCAATCGCCTATGCTTGGTTTAGGCGGCGCCTAACCAATCGCCTATGCTTACTGCCTCTCACGAAAATGGGCATAACTTTTCGCTCGGGTATTAGATTAAGGCAAAATTAGTATCGTTGGAAATCTAATTCAATTATATACAATTTAGTGGGTAGAAATATGCAGAAATACCACATTAACATAGATTTATACTCATTCAAAGATGAACCTTCCAAAATCGAACACTAAAACTTGATGGATTCAAAAACTCTTAGCTTGTATTACCTTAAGTGACTTATATGAACATGCTTAATGTATCATAAGCTATATTATTGCTAAGATACTAATTATAAGTCATGTACTAAAATGCTACTCACAGGATAGGAGGTTTCATACATAGGTAAAATGGTTGGTCTCCTAGCTTAGAAACATATGGGGTATTACAATATCTCCCCCTTGGGAACATTCATCCTCGAATGGAAATTAACTAAAGTGGGAGAGATGATAAGATGAAGTACGTACAAGACATACACTACTGAAACATGGGTTCATGACTTGCATGACTCAAAGTTGAGCACAACATACTGGACATGCATATCTGATGCATGGGAAGCTGATTCATGAATATAAGACTGAGGATTCTAATAAAGTATGTTTTTTTTTCAAGATGAGAATGCATATCTGATGCATAACTAAAAGGCTGAATCCATGTATATCTGATGCATGATTATATGACAGACATGATATGTGAATGCATGACTGAAAGTACTGATGAGCTGATCACGCATATCTGATACGTGAATTCATGACTAAACTTACTCATGAACATGCAATAGTAAAGGTATCAATTTTGAACTGAAAACTGAGCATGAAACTAAATTCCAAGTTTGGCACTGAAATATGAACATGAGAACGAGTAATTTTAAGGAAAACTGTTACCTTGAACTGAGAATACCGATAAGTTTGAGATTAATTACTCCATATGCATGATCGAAAACATGAGAACATAACTAAGTCTGGGACGTGGTAGATATACTGAATATCATAATCTGAATTGAATCTTAAAAACATGGGATACGACTGAAGTTGTAGCTTGAGGGTTATCTTATGAGTACCCCTTCTCCAAACTGGATTCATCGAAAGAAAATAAAGAAGCATGTTTATGTTATGAAATTTTGGGGGGTATGATGTATCTCCCCCTTAGGACACTATATCCCTCAAAGGATGCTGACTTGGATGAGCTACTTAGGGAAATTCAGGTGATGCACAAGACACCTAGGAATTGACTCATAATAGAATAGCTAGGATGTAAAACTGAGACATGATACATGAACTGAGCTGAACATGAGTGCATAATTACACTAACTAATAGCTGAATAATGGATCTGCAAAGCTAAACTATACTTAGTCTAAATAGCTGGGCTGAGATTTCTGAGTTTTATGCATAAGAGATAAGGACTAACTGAGTAGAATGAGGTATCTGAGCATGGATTCATGAAGACTATATTATTTTCGAATGCGAGACGAAGCGTACGACATGGCCCTGAGTTATTCTATAAATTGGGGTACTAAAACACTAATAACTGAGTACTGACAACCTGAATACTATGGTAAAGCATGTTTGGAACTGAACTGAGTTTCAAATCTAGTTACTGACTGAAAATGACATTATAACTAAGCCTATAGCTAGTACAGAAGTACTAAATTCAAGGACTAAACACTGATCACTGAGTGCTGGATACAGAAACTATAATTGAGTTGGCAACTGAGTTTTTGATGGCTACATGTTAGGGACAGACATAAGTCAATGATCTAAATGTATACTTACACTTTGTACTTTCCCAACTTCTAAATACAACCCCTTGCTAGATGCTTACTTGCACATTTATCATGACATTCAAGCCTATCTTCACAACTACACCCTCGTGCAAAGTAAGCATCCAACAATCTCCTCTTATCTAGAAAAGTGCTCATCACTACATTGTTCCATAAGGAGAGATAACTAGAGGAGTAAATCAGGAGGACCTGAAACATGAATAGATACAAACTAAACTTTACACATGACTGAAACTTAAGGAATAAAATATCAATAGTTTGGATTTACCAATAAGGTCTGAATTGAGAATATACATGACATAGTCTAAATGTATCTGATCTGTAGGGGAATAGCATGATTCATGGAAGCTAAGTATACTGGAAAGCATGATATGAATACATGAGTCATGAGCTACTTGACCTGAGTCTAAAGTTTTCTATACGCGTGGGACATGAGTCGAATATTGAGGGAGCTAGAACTGAACCCCTTATACTGGGAACTGAAGGCACATATAATCCCATGGAAAGTGTGTGAAAATAGATTGTTATCATGGAACATGACTCGTACTGTGGAGTAAAAAGGACTCCTTATGCTGGAAATTGAATTCAGACATGATTATAGTTCGTGACCATGGAGTTGGTATGCAATGCCTAAGTTGGTTTCATGATAGCTAAAGTGAAAAACTCTACACTGAGATGAGAATGGGTCTGGAATTGTCTTCCCTTACTGCTTTCTACACATACTGGCTCTACTACTGAAATCTTGAGAGTCTGACTTGGTCACTTGATCTACCATCATATACCTACATTCTGTTCAACACTTGTTTGTCTTACTAAACACATCATCTAATTCTGTTTTCTCATATACTGCTAATATCACATTCACACCTTTATGCTAAATTTTGAGTCAATAAACTTATGTTTTTTTAGCTTGTACTGTTCAAGCCTACTTATCTAATCCCCATGTACACATAATCTGATCAAATAGAATAATACCATCCCAACTCTACTACTGCTAAACTTCTGGGTTAAAGAATGAGTTCTCATAATGATGAATAAAATCTGTACGACCTTGGAACAATAATAAACTTATGGGATACTGTTTGAGTCTGTGGCTAATCCCATAACAGACTGTAGGGACTGTCTGAGAAAGCCCTGTCATTAGGACTTTGAACTTCATTGTTTCTATTATCTTAAAAGTAAGGTAAAGTGAACATGAGGGGTGCATGATATGAATCTACATGGTTTCCTTAGAGAAACTTGCTATAGCACGATCTTGAGACATGAAAGAAGAGAAACTATTGCTAAAACATCTAATAGCCTCTTGCACATAAGTGTAGTGCACAACATGCCCATGTACAAGACTCTACTTGATACAACTTTCAGACTTCCTAGGATACTGTTGAACCTTATGCTCTGATACCAAATTTTTAACGCCCCGATTCGCTGAACCGAAATGCTACACGATGCTTATGACCCCGAGGGACCCCAAGCTAACCCATGACAGATATATATACCTGTAAACTGCATAATATCTCATAAAATTTGCGGAAACATAAACTATAAGGCCATAAGGTTCAATACCGATACATATCTAAGAAATATGGTATAACAATACCAAAATAAGAAACATAAATACTAAAGTCTGAACATCTAATTTGAGATCTAGTCTGAAAGCCTCTAACTGAACTGAATAAGGAGTTGATTGGACATATCCCCAACTAACTCCAACTACTGAAATAAAGTGAAAAATGAAATAGAAATGAAACCATCATGTCCTAAAAGGATGAGGACTCACGTCTAACTCTGACTACTGATCCTGGAATCTACTGCTGATTTGGAACTCATGCCTCTGAACCTATGGTGTAACATAAGAGAAAGCACCATAGCACAAATACGGCAATACGTCTGAATATACTGAGTATACGAGTGAGGTAGGATAAATGCATAAAAAATGATAACTGTTACATACGTGAGAGTACATACATGCATACGTAACTGTAACTGAACTCGTGGAGATACTGACTACTCAGTCTGAATATTGACAACATGAGTGTACTGATAATGAGATTCTGAAAGACAGAGTTTACTGATATTGATATGTAAATCACTAATAAGTGATGGATATTATACTGTATTACTGAATACTAGGAGATTGATACTATATTACTGATAAAGGAATAATTGTTTCTGACAGTGCGAATTATGAAGAACTAGTCTGATTGACTGTATCTGACAATCCTAAAGCTAAGTACTGATAGCATGAGTTCTGATAACTTTTGTGATTGATAGCATAACTGAATGTATTTTATAGTCCATAAATCTTGAAGAAAACTATCTAAGTTCAATTCTATTTCTGAGTTGTCAATATCTGACAGTCCTAATATACTAAAATCTGAAGAACAATCTGAGTTCTTTGCCTGAGACTAATACTGAAACTGTGGAAAATAGTGTTTAACTGACATGCCCCGTTTATGCCATTATGGCTAAGCTGGGGTTCAATCTCTACCCCGACTGGAGTGGTGTCAATACCGTGCCACTGGTAAGGACAGTTATGAGTGACCCTTATCTCACGGGTACTCAATGAGAATGGTGGGAACCCTAAACTAACGGGTTAAGCTACCTCATCAACTCTAAGATGTCTACGTAGTTCTGGAACACAAGTATTGCTACTAAGAATCACACCGTGAACTGGCGGGTGAGTTACCATCCTTGGGTTCACTCAGTGCTAACTTCTACTCCCATCTGAAGGAAACTTAACTGAATAACTAAGCTGAACTGAATAACTGAACTGAACTAATTAGCTGAACTGATACTAATTAACTGACTGATACTAGTGGTATTGTTTAGCAGAGCTAAACTTAGTTTACTGGATTCCAATAACTGACAGAATGTATGGAGTTTAGAGAACTGGCTGAGAGTACTGAAGCTACTGAGATTGACTGTGAATACTGAGGTTGCAGAGGTTACTGAGCACTGAGATTATTGAGATTAATGGACTACTGAGAATATAGAGATTACTGGACTACTGAGATTACTGAGATTACTGGACTACTGAGTTTACTGAGATTACTGGACTACTGGGATTACTAAGATTACTGGACTACTGAGATTACTGAGATTAGTGAGTTTTCCTAAGTCACATGACTGATTAAATTCTATAGATCATGGCTTGACTGAGAGTATCATAAAAACATGACATGGCTCAAGGCACACAGCTATATTTTTTGGGTACAAGTACCCCCAGGACTCAATGGAAGGAAACTGACACACATGACTGACTTGATCATAAGAATAGAGTCCATAACATATAATATAATAAGTAGGGCTCTCATACTATGCATGGTTATCAACAATGTATTGCATGTAAAGTATTTCATATCACATGGAAGTACTTGCACAATCTTAATATCATGTTCATTACATAATCATATTGGCAACTCATACTAATAGCCTGGAAGTTCTTGTGGATTGCATGGTTATCATGCATCTTGTTCATAAGTAAGATTTGCAAGTAAACATAGCCTAATCTCATAAGAATATTTCATGAGTATTCCAACAACATTTACAAGGCACATTAACAACATAGAAATCATTGGAACGTAAGGGCATATCATGAATCCTTCACTTAGTCACAATTTAGCTATATTGCATGATTTCTAGTTTCTTAGGCATTTTATCAAACACCTTACATGCACATCTTAAGCATAGGTGAATTCATCAAATTATACATCATGAACAACCAAATTTACATGTTTCCAAGTCATATGATATCATGACTTCACAAAAACATATGAAGATTTCATCTTGGGAATCACCCAATATCAACAACATGATCATCAACACCTAACAATATAGAAATCATACATTTATAATGAAAAAGGGGAAAAGAAAAAAGCATTAACATGGGTATGATCATATCACCATAATCAACCAAGCTTTTGTATTTTAAATATGTATTTTTGAACTCTATGAACGAATTGAATCCATAGATGAACACTACGCATACCTTAGAAGAAAGATTCTTGATGATTGACGGAGGAATTTCCTTAAAATTGGATCTTAAAGCTTACTTATGAAACCCTAGTTATTTTTTTCTCCTTTAGTTCTCTTGGATGATGAGCTTTGAGATGAAAATAGGATTGCAGTATGTTTAGAAGATATAAATTTTGTAGGGTTAAGTCTAGGGACATGTAAGAAGTATTTAAAGACTTAATTCCCTTAAAAATAACTCAAGACGGAGTATTTTTCACACATGGAATTGGATTAGGCGGTGCCCAAGTGATCGCCTATGCTTGGGTTGGGCGGTTCCTAACCAATCGCCTATGCTTGGTTTAGGCGGCGTCTAACCAATCGTCTATGCTTACTGCCTCTCACAAAAATGGGCATAACGTTTCGCTCGGGTATTAGATTAAGGAAAAATTAGTATCGTTGGAAAGCTAATTAAATTATATACAATTTAGTGGGTAGAAAGATGCAGAAATACCACATTAACATTGATTTATACTCGTTCAAAGATGACCCTTCCAAAATCGAACACTAAAACTTGATCGATTCAAAAACTCTTAGCTTGTATTACCTTCAGTGACTTATATGAACAATCTTAATATATCATAAGCTATATTATTTCTAAGATACTAATTATAAGTCATGCACTAAAATTCTACTCACAGGATAGGAGGTTTCATACACAGGTAAAATGGTTCGTCTCCTAGCTTAGAAACATACGGGGTATCACAATATCTCCCCCTTGGGAACATTCGTTCTCGAATGGAAATTAACTAAAGCGGGAGAGATGATAAGATGAAGTACGTACAAGACATACACTACTGTAACATGGGTTCATTACTGGCATGACTGAAAGCTGAGCACAATATACTGAACATACATATCTGATGCATGGGAAGGTGATTCATGAATATAAGACTGAGGATTCTTATAAGTAAGTTTTTTTTTCAAGATGAGAGTGCATATCTGATGCATAACTGAAAGGCTGAATCCATATATATCTGATGCATGATTATATGACTGACATGATATGTGAAGGCATGACTGAAAGTACTAATAAGCTGATCACGCATATCTGATACGTGAATTCATGACTAAACTTACTCATGAACATGCAATGGTAAAGGTATCAATTTTGAACTGAAAATAGAGCATGAAACTAAATTCTAAGTTTGGCACTGAAATATGAACATGAGAATGAGTAAGTTTAAGGAAAACTATTAACTTGAACTGAGAATACCGATAAGCTTGAGATTAATTACTCCATATGCATGATCGAAAACATGAGAACATAACTAAGTCTGGGACATGGTATATATACTGAATATCATGATCTGAACTGAATCTTAAAAACATGGCATACGACTGCAGTTGTAGCTTGAGGGTTATCTTATGAGTACCCCTTCTCCAAACTGGATTCAACAAAAGAAAATAAAGCAGCATGTTTATGTCATGAAATTTTTGGGGGTATGATGTATCTCCCCCTTAGGACACTATGTACCTCAAAGGATGCTGACTTGGATGAGCTACTTAGGGAAATTGAGGCGAGGTGCAAGACACCTAGGAATTGACTCATGATAGAATAGCTAGGATCTAAAACTGAGACATGATATATGAACTGAGCTGAACATGAGTGCATAATTACACTAATTGATAGCTGAATAATGGATCTGCAAAGCTAAACTGTACTTAGTCTGAATAGCTGGGCTGAGATTTTTTGAGTTTTATGCATAAGAGATAAGGACTAACTGAGTAGAATGAGGTATCTGAGTAGGGATTCATGAAGACTGTATTATTTTCGAATGCGAGACCAAGAGTACGACATGGCCCTGAGGTATTCTATAAACTGGGGTACTGAAACACTGATAACTGAGTACTGATAACCTGAATGCTATGGTAAAGCATGTTTGGAACTGAACTGAGTGTCAAATCTAGTTACTGAACTGAAAATTACATTATAACTAAGCCTATAGCTAGTACAAAAGTACTGAATTCAAGGACTGAACACTGATCACTGAGTGCTGGATATTGAAACTATAATTGAGTTAGCAACTGAGTTTTTGATGGCTACATGTTGGGGACAAAAATAAGTCAAGGATCTAAATGTACACTTACAATTTGTACTTTCCCAACTTCTAAATACAACCCCTTGCTAGACGCTTACTTGCACATTTATCATGACATTCAAGCCTATCTTCACAACAACACCCTCGTGTAAAGTAAGCATCCAACAATCTCCTCTTATCCAAAAAACTGCTCATCACAACATTGTTCCATAAGGATAGCTAACTGGAGGAGTATATCAGGAGTACCTGAAACATGAATAGATACAAGCTAAACTTGACACATGACTGAAACTTGAGGAATAAAATATCAATAGTTTGGATTTACCAATAAGGTCTGAATTGAGGATATACATAACATAGTCTAAATGTATCTGATCTGTAGGGGCATAGCATGTGTCGTGGAAGCTAAGTATACTGGAAAGCATGATATGCATACATGAGTCATGAGCTACATGACCTGAGTCTATAGTTTTCTGTACTCGTGGGACATGAGTCGAATATTGAGGGAGCTAGAACTGAACCCCTTATACTGGGAACTGAAGGCGCATATAATCCCATGAAAAGTGTGTAAAAATAGATTGTTCTCATGGAACATGACTCGTACTGTGGAGTAAAAAGGACTCCATTTGCTGGAAATTGAATTCATACATGATTATAGTTCGTGACCATGGAGTTGGTATGCAATGCTTGAGTTGGTTTCATGATAGCTAAAGTGAAAAACTCTGCACTGAGGTGAGAATGGGTCTAGAATTGTCTTCCTTTACTTCTTTCTATACATACTGGCTCTACTACTGAAATCTTGAGAGTCTGACTTGGTCACTTGATCCACCATCACATACCTACATTCTGTTCAACACCTGTTTGTCTTACTAAACATATCATCTAATTCTATTTTCTCATATACTACTAATATCACATTCACACCTTTATGCTAAATTTTGAGTCAATAAACTTAAGTTTTTTAGCTCGTACTGTTCAAGCCTACTTATCTAATCCCCATGTATACATAATCTGATCAAATAGAATAATACTATCCCAACCCTACTACTGCTAGACTTCTGGGTTAAAGAATGAGTTCTCATAATGATGAATAAAATCTGTACGACCTTGGAACAATAATGAACTGATGGGATACTGTTTGAGTCTGTGGCTAATCCCATAACTGACTGTAGGGACTGTCTGAGAAAGCCCTGTCATTAGGACTTTGAACTTCACTGTTTCTATTATCTTAAAAGTAAGGTAAAGTGAACATGAGGGGTGCATGATACGAATCTACATGGTTTCCTTAGAGAAACTTGCTATAGCACGATCTTGAGACATGAAAGAATAGAAACTATTGCTAAAACATCTCATAGCCTCTTGCACATAAGTGTAGTGCACAATATGCCCATGTACAAGACTCTACTTGATGTAGCTTTCAGACTTCCTAGGACACTGTTGAACCTTATGCTCTGATACTAAATTTGTAACGCCCCGATTCACTGAACCAAAATGCTACACGGTGCTTATGACCCCGAGGGACCCCAAGCTAACCCATGACATATATATATACCTGTAAACTGTATAATATCTCATAAAATATGCGGAAACATAAACTATAAGGCCATAAGGTTCAATACTGATACATATCTAAGAAATATGGTATAACAATACCAAAATAAGAAACATAAATACTAAAGTCTGAACATCTAATTTGAGATCTAGTCTGAAAGCCTCTAACTGAACTGAATAAGGAGTTGATTGGACATGTCCCCAACTAACTCCAACTACTGAAATAAAGTGAAAACTGAAATAGAAATGAAATCATCATGTCCTAGAAGGATGAGGACTCACGTCTAACTCTGACTGTTGATCCTGGAAGCTACTGCTGATTCGGAGCTCATTCCTCTGAACCTATGGTGTAACATAAGAGAAAGAACCATAGCGCAAATACATCGATACATCTGAATATACTGAGTATACGAGTGAGGTAGGCTAAATGCAATGGGTTATATGCATGAAAAATGCTGACTGATATATACGTGAGAGTACATGCATACGTAACTATAACTGAACTCATAGAGATACTGACTACTGAGTCTGAATACTGATAACATGACTGTACTGATAATGAAATTTTAAAAGACTGAGTTTACTGATATTGATATGTAAATGACAAATAAGTGATGGATTTGATACTGTATTACTGAATACTGGGACACTGATACTATATTACTGATAAAGAAATAATTGTTTCTGACAGTTCAAATTATGAAAAACTGATCTGATTAACTATATCTGACAATCCTGAAGCTGAGTACTGATAGCATGAGTTCTGATAACTTTTGTGATTGATATCACAAGTGAATGTATCTGAAAGTCCATAATTCTTAAAGAAAACTATATGAGTTCAATTCTATATCTGAGTTGACTATATCTGACAGTCCTGATATACTGAAATTTTAAGAACAATCTGAGTTCTTTGACTGAGACTAAAACTGAAACTATGGGAAATAGTTCTTAACCTACATGCCCCGTGTATGCCATTATGGCTAAGCTGGGGTCCAATCTCTACCCCGACTGGAGGGGTATCAATACCGTATCACTGGTAAGGACAGCTGTGAGTGACCCTTATCTGGCGGGTACTCAATGAGAATGGTGGGAACCCTAAACTGATGGGTTAATCCACCTCATCAACCCTAAGCTGGATACGTAGTTCTGGAACACATGGATTGCTACTAAGAATCACACCCTAAACTGGCGGGTGAGTTCCCATCCTTGGGTTCACTCGGTGCTAACTTCTACTCCCATCTGAAAGAAACTGAACTGAATAACTAAGGTGAACTGAATAACTGAATTGAATTGATTAGTTAAACTGATACTGATTAAATGGATTGATACTAGTGGTAGTGTTTAGCAGAGCTAAACAAAGTTTACTCGATTCCAATGACTGGCGGAATGTACGGAGTTCTGAGGACTGGTTGAGAGTACTGAAGTTACTGAGATTGACTGTAAATACTGAGGTTGCTAAGGTTACCGAGCACTGAGATTACTGAGATTACTAGACTACTGAGATTACTGAGATTACTGGACTACTGAGTTTACTGAGATTACTGGACTACTGAGATTACTGAGATTACTGGACTACTGAGATTATTGAGATGTCTGAGTTTTCCTGATGTCACATGACTGACTGAATTCTATAGATCATGGGTTTACTGAGAGTATCATGAAAACATGACATGGCTCTAGGCACACAATTATATTTTTCGGGTACAAGTACCCCAAGGACTCGATGGAAGGAAACTGACACGCATGACTGACTTGATCATAAGAATAGAGTCAATAACATATAATATCATACGTAGGGATCTCATACTATGCATGGTTATCAACAAAGTATTGCATGTAAAGGATTTCATATCACATGGAAGTACTTGCACAATCTTAATATCATGTTCATTGCATAATCATATTGGCAACTCATACTAATAGCATGGAAGTTCTTGTGGATTGCCTGGTTATCATGCATCTTGTTCATAAGTAAGATTTTCAAGTAAACATAGCATAATCTCATAAGAATAGTTCATTAGTATTCCAACAATATTTACAAGACACATTAACAACATAGAAGTCATTGGAACGTAAGGGCATATCATGAATCCTTCACTTAGTCACAATTTAGCTATATTGCATGATTTCTAGATTCTTAGGCATTTTATCAAATACCTTACATGCACATCTTAAGCATAGGTGAATTCATCAAATTATACATCATGAACAACCAAATTTACATGTTTCCAACTCATATGATATCATGAATTCACAAAAACATATAAAGATTCCATATTGGGAATCACCCAATATCAACAACATGATCATCAACACCCAAAAATATAGGAATCATACTTTTATAATGACAAAAGGGGGAAAAAACAATCATTAACATGGGTAGGATCATATCACCATAATCAACCAAGCTTTTGTATTTTAAATATGGATTTTTGAACTCTATGAACGAATTGAATCCATAGATGAATACTACGCATACCTTAGAAGGAAGATTATTGATGATTGACGGAGGAATTTCCTTGAAATCGGATATTCAAGCTTACTTTTGCAACCCTAGTTGTTTTTATCTCCTTTAGTGCTCTTGGATGATGAGCTTTGATATGAAAATAGGGTTGCAGTATGTTTAGAAGATATAAAATTCGTAGGGTTAAGTCTAGGGACGTGTAAGGAGTTTTTAAAGACTTAATTCCCTTTAAAATAACTCAAGACGGAGTGTTTTTGACGCCTGGAATTGGCTTAGGCGGTGCCCAAGTGATCGCCTATGCTTGGGTTAGGCGGCGCCTAACCAATCGCCTATGCTTACTGCCTCTGGCAAAAATGGGCATAACTTTTCTCTCAGGTATTAGATTAAGGCGAAATTGGTATCGTTGGAAAGATAATTAAATTATATACAATTTGGTGGGTTGAAATATGTAGAAATACCACCTTAACATCAATTTATACTCTTTCAAAGATGACCCCTGCAAAATCAAACACTAAAACTTGATGGATTCAAAAACTCTTAGGTTGTATTACATTAAGTGACTCATATGAACATGCTTAATATATCAGAAGCTATCTTATCGCTAGGATACTAATTATAAGTCATGCACTAAAATGCTACTCACAGGGTAGGAGGTTTAATACGTAGGAAAAATGGTTTGTCTCCTAGCTTAGAAACATACAAGGTATTACAACTTCTTTTGAATCTTAGGGATTTTAGAACTTTGGAAGATTGTGGGAGTTTCTTCTAACCGACATAAACCCTGTGAGCTGACATGGAGTCCAACGTGTTTCCCACATTAGGGAGAGTTTTTCTACCCTTATCATCGAAATAGAACCTTAACTTAAGTGATCACTTGTCTTAGTCCACTATGGGAAAATCAGAAAACTATAGTGGTACATAGTTCTGGGGCATGAAACCTTGGAATCAAGCCCAACTCGGAGCTAAACTTTACTCCCATACTTAGGCTCAAAACTTTTAGGAAAATCCACCTTAAATAATGCGATAATGTATAATGGAAGCTAACTATGCTTCTCTTTGCTTTAAATCAAATGATGTGAACTCCTTTCTTAGCTTAGGACTTAAATAACAAAACTTTCTTAAAATCATTTTTCTTAAATACCAAGACTAAAACTCATGACTTACAACCCATATATGTCAATTCATAGTAAACTTTAGGCCTTCAATAATAGCATCAAAAGACTTTATCAAATCTAAAAGTTCATTCTTGGATTTTTTAGCATTTAAATACATATAGACTCAAATAATCATGGTTTCACAATAGAACTTGTTTCTTGACACTATCTTAGAAAACTTGTAATAACAATTCATGTAGGAACATGCAATTCATGGGATAAAATCTCAATTTTACCTTGATCAATTCCTTTGCCAAGATAACCTTTGAGGTACCTCAAGATCCTTTTCAAGTTTGAATTTGTTCATTTGGAATCTGGGTGCACTCTAAGAGAAGAGGAGAGATATTCGCAATTACTACCACAAGAAATTTGCCCCCTATCTTCTAAAGGGGCATTGGCATACCATTTCTAGACGTGGTGGAAAAGTCTAAGATCTGTCCCTCGATCGACTCCGTCTATGGTTCGATTGTTTTCTGATAGTTTGTTTTGGGTGAGATGTACACCAAAAGGAATTGATGCTATAAACATTTTTCGCCAGTAGACAAAATATGAGAAAATTCAATAAATAAAGAAAAAAAGAAGTCCCTCTCCTTCTAACAATAACAGATAGGGTAAATACACAATTGACGAATTTAACAATTTGTAATCTCATAAACTTGAAACAAAGTAAATTAAGCATAAATTCTACTTGAAAACATGAAATTCTTTGATTAAAATCAAATTTTGGGCACAAGAATGGAAGGATTGTTCTTGTTCAAACCCCACATACCCTAGATTATCATATCTGAGAGATGGAACCCGGATCTTGATCTATTCTTTTGAATTCTTGATCTTGAGGAAACCTAGTTTGATCTTATTCTTGAGAGAAAAATTGAGTAAAGGAGCAATTTTATGCTTTCGGGGGCATAAATTGTATGTTATAAAAAGATTTGGGTGAGAGGGAATGAAAAAATGTCCCTAGACCCATAAAAAATCTGAATTAGCATGAAAAAATAGTGCCATAATACGATCTCGACGCGACGCATCGCGATCGTGTCGGCTTACTACCTCACACGGAAAACTGCATAACTTTTTGCTCGTTTATTGAATTTTTACAAAATTGTTATCGTTGGAAAGATAATTTAGTTATCTACAATTTGATGGATCTTAAGATGAAAAATTCCATGTATATAATAAGTTATACATGTTTAAATTAAAAGATTGTGGAATCAAATACCAATCTTTGGATGAATCAAAGGATCTTAGCTCTACTTGGCTCTAAGTGACTCCTATGAACATTTTTAACCTCAATAGTACCTCAAACAAGAGGGTAAAGATAATGAAACTTATATCCACATGGGAATCACTTGGATTATAACTTATACTCGTATGAATGACAATTCAAAGACTAGCACAAAATGTGGGGTATTACATTATCTCCCCCTTGGAAACATTCATCCTCGAATGTGACTAATTAAGATGAAAATACAAAGGAATTTGAGGCTATAAGATATCATGCAGAACTGAAATAAACTGAATAGCTGAATCTTAAAAATAATAAGCTACTAAATCAATATGTGAGTGCATGAACTCTCATGAAAAATAGCCATATGGATTTGATAGAAATGAGAGTGTCAACTTATGAGTAACCATTAATTTACACTAGATCTGATCTCGTAGGAAAAAGATGAGAGGTTTATAACATGAAAAATTGGGGTATTACAATATCCCCCTCTTAGGATTGTTCGTCTCTGAAAGATACTGATTTGGTTGAAATACTAAGAAAAGATTAAGATGATACACAGGATACTCATGAACTGAATCATGACTTTAATATCCGAAACTGAAACCGATGCATGATACGTGTGCTGAACTAACTTCATAATTTACATGGATGCAAACCAATTACCTCTTGGAATGGACATACTCAGGAAACTTCAGGTAGTAAGGCCAGACTTAATCAAAAAATTGGAAATCTATACGAGCTTATCTGATTGACTGTTACACTGGATTGCAGGCTATATGAATTAGATCATACTAACTGCCCATACTCAAATAGAGTATTTATCCAACACTCTTCTACGAAATTCTAATAATATTAGGGAGAAAATAATTTTGAGCATGATCTGAACAAGACATCTAACTACGGAATCATAACATTGATACAACTCTATAGCTTGGAACATAGACATATAGATAATACGCTAAGATAGAATTTCGGGGCTTTAGGCAATGCAACTTCTTACTTTCAAGCATAATAACTCTTCTCGAATAATCCCTTACTATACTATTCCCCTTAAATACCATACTCACTTGATTAAACTTCTAATTCTCACATGGTCATTGATAAACCTATCTACTAAGGTATAAAATAAACTAAGTCCTCTCACCATGGTCAAGCCTAACTCAAAATCATGGGGTACTACATATAACACCATAACTGAACTAGACTACCAATGCGATTTGCGACGTATCGCGTTGCTCCCTACCAACGTAATATACGACGTGCCGTGGCCATATTGCGTTGACTCACTTTTTAACCATCCAAGTGGGTCTCAAAGCTCACCCGAAAAATCAGAAACTTACACGAGATGTGCTATTGACAACCCCGATCATGAATTTACTTAAAGAATAACATTCCAAGGTTAGGAAGGTTGGAAAATATGGCACACCACATTCATCCACTTACACACCAACATGGAATTCAAGACTATTGTTATAACCACATATGAGCGTCTAAACAAACACCCATAATAGCACACTCCTTGTATTATCTAAACCTCTTTCACAACAACTCCCACGCACTACCCCAAGAATATAAATGCTAAGTTTCAATTAACCACAACATGTATCAAAGACTTGGCCTCAATATTTCTTCACACATATGGCCTTAGCTAAAACAAGCTTACTATGATCTTTCATCAACAAGAAACACTTACTCTTCACCATTATCATTACATATGGAGAAGTCACTAAAAGTTTAGAACATGAGACCTTGAAGCATGGAAGGATACTATACAAAAGTTGATGCTTATTGAGACCTGAGGATACAGAATTAACATCATAGATTCATCAAAGTGATCCAAATTGAGGGCATACATGGCTATAAGCTGAATCTCCCCAATCATTAGGAGCATAGCAGCAGTTATGAGAACTGATCATACTAGAAAGCATGAGTACATATGTCATGATCTGCATGATCTGAGTTTAGAATCCAAGATGTCATGGAACATAATTTGTACTATTGAGTGAACTGGAACTGCTTATGCTAGGAATTGGAAATATACATCATTTTCTATTATGCACATGAACATGAACTTTGATCAAGAAACTGACACATAAGGCATGAGTAGATATCAGAATAACTGAATCAAACTACTAAAATAGGAATAGATTAAGCATCATTCCTCCTTAAGGCTATTTTATAACATACTGGCACCCCTACTAGAATCTAAAAGCTTGACTTAGTTCCTTATGCTATCATCTTCCCCTTAGCTTTAAGCCATCATTCTAAGTCTATAAACCACTATATAAACTCTAATCTAACTGCAATCACTTTAATTAAGAGTCTAGGATATAAAGGTAATACACATAAAAATAAACTTACCCTGAAGGACTGCACCTTCACTTATAAAACTCAAAGCTAATACCTCTTTCTGAGATTCAACTCTTATATTTCTATAGCCCCAAAGTCATCATATAACATCATAAATACTCACCAACTTATACTTTAACAATTAACATGGATAACTCCAAACCTTTGCTAGACCATACTAACTTCCTTCATACTCTACGAATATCACATCTCAAAAATTATATTTTTCTCTAAACCATGAGAATCAAGATCATATAAAAAGGCTCAACATTATCAATCGAAACTTCTTAACTTAGCTATTTATAACACCATATACTATATAACTAGCCTTCTTTCACTTAGTAACTCAATAATACTACCAACTACACACAACATGCAATAATCTTCAAAAAACAATGCAACCCCAAACCACCTTGGGCATCCTGCTATACATTATACTTGCAACACTATACTTAATGAAGAATAACTACACTCAAACTCTTTCATACATGGTTCAAGACTACTAGATCACTTTCATATGAATAGCCGTATTAACCAAAAAAACATTACACCCACCTAGATAACTATCCACTATTCAAACTTACGGTCTAGTGCTAAACATAATTTAGCAACCCACCTTACATACCATGCTTGCCTGAAAGCTATAAAATAAGATATCAAGAAACACTAGCCCACTAAAGCCTTAAATAACAACAATAATCAATCATAATCATATGTTCTATCTTATTTACAATTAGTTAACATATCCTCCTTCTACACATCATTACTATTCATACATATATACACTTAACTTCTTTCAAAGCTCTATAAGTTTTAATTAAGACTCCTTTTTACAACCCCATGGAAAGCCTAAACTAATGATACTAAATGACCAAACACTCTATTAGTACCCTATACCTTTCAAAAAATAATAAATACCATAAATAACTTCTTTTGTATAACAAGCAAAATATAATTCACCTTAACTAATAATTCATTCTCTACCTTCCACTAAACGAACACACTAGGACATATTGCCATAACGTAAGAATCAATAGCATGCATAAGCTTATCTTTGTACTTTCTATCAATCGCCATTCCCACTTTTCTTGTCACTACACTTCTATACCCATACTTCCAACTATAACAAGGTTCTACAACTTATGAATCATAAAAATCTAGGTTGCAATATCCCTCAATGCAAACTCTATTCAACAATCTAGATTCATACTATCTCCTCTTATGAGCACTATTTGTATTGAAGAAATAATGAGGAGTCTGAATACAAATCTTATTCTGTCTTGAATGTACAACTTTTATGGGTGAGAACATAGACTTTCGACTTAAGAAACCTAACACAGTAGGGAGCTCCTCTCAAGCCCTCAGCGTGACTTTCAAAATTTCTTCTAGTACATCTAAGAGCATTATCTGGGGAGGAACTAAAACTTCCTAATTATGTTATCTCAAGAATAAGTCATAGATAGGGAAGTATTGATTAACATTATGAATTCAGAGAAGGGATCTGAAAGCATAACTGAATTGGGCTTAGTGCACTATTTTCATAAACATGAATGAAGTTCTTCAAAGTTTGGAACATAAAAGCATTGATGAGATACTTTTGAGCCTGCGTACAATCCTATTACTATCTGTGGGGAGTGACTGAGAAATGTCTAAATGTAAAGATTTAAGCTTGACTATTTTTGTTACCTTGAAAATAAGGCAGAGATAGTCTAAATAGAGCAAGACGAGAATCTATATAAGTTTCTTAAAGGACCTTTCTATAGCAGAATCTGAGACTTGAAAGAAGGGAAATATTTCCTAAATTCCATGTAGCCTCTCGAAGAAAATTACAGATGTCTTTGTACCATTCCGCAAGACTCTACTAGACACGGATTCACAAATACCCTAGGACACGTGAACCTTGTGCTCTGATTCCAAGTTTGTAATGCCTCAAAAATCTTTCTCAAGACGTCACACGGTGCTTAGGACCACAAGTAATCCCAAGATAACCCTTATACTAGCATAACTCATAAGCAACTGATTAAGACACATAAATCTGAAGGAAAGTGCAAAAAATATATCATTTTTCAACTTGATCAACACAAAACTACATTGAGATGAATACAATACAACTCTTCTTATACAAAACAAAGCTGAAAATTGAAGTTTACATAACTGACTCTAACTGACATCTGTGAAGCCTCTACTATGCTGACTATAGTGAGATAGGACGTAACCCCAGCTATCACTAATCAATACATAAGAATAAGGAAGTAAAGAACAATAGTAAATCTAATTGAAGTCCCTAAAATAGAAGGACTCATCATATGCTGGTTGGAATCTACAACTATCTAATTCTGACTGCACATACTACAACTTGTACCTATATTATGAGATAATGTATCACATAGACATATATGTGGATCAGTACTTTAAGGATGTATTGAGCATATAGGGTTACATGCAATAAGTAAACAATATCATCAATTTTTATAAAATCATGCATGCTAATGTAAATGACTTACATAGCTTGAGTAAATCAGAAATATAAAACTTAAATCATGAAGTAATAAATCATGTAATATAAATTCCGTTAGTCATTTTACTTAGTTCTAAATTCTATATGCTCTTATTGTTCTCAAATCTTGTAAGCTAAATGAAATCTAAAATTTATTCTGCATAGAAAATATTTTATCTCAAAACTTTAACTCAATAGGCTTGTTTCAAGAGTAGGGTTGGAACTTCGGAAAAACTTTGGGAACTTGGGAAAACTTAAAACACCAGCTTTCAAAACATAAACTTTTATCTTAAGGAGAATAGAGGACTTCTTTTAAATCTTAGGGATTTTAGAACTTTGGAAGACTGTGGGAGTTTCTTCTAACCGACATAAACCATATGAGCTAATATGGAGTCCAAAGTTTTGCCCACATTGGGGAGAGTTGTTCTACCCTTGCCATCGGAATAGAACCTTAACTTAGGTGACCAATTATCTTAGCACACTATGGGCAAATTAGAAGCCTATGGTGGCACGTAGTTCTGAGGCATGAAACCTTTGAATCAAGCACAACTCGGAGCTAAATACTACTCCAATACTTTGTCTTAGAACTTTTTGGAAAATCCTCCTTAAATAATGCGATAATGTATAATGGAAGCTAACTATGCTTCTCTTTGCTTTGAATCAAATGATGCAGACTCCTTTCTTAGCTTAGGACTTAAATAACAAAACTTGCTTAAAATCATCTTTCTTGAATACCAAGACTACAAATCATGACTTATAACCCATACTTGAAAGTTATGTCAATTCACAGTAAACTTTAGGCTTTCAGTAATAGCATCAAAGTACTTTATCAAATCTAAAAGTTCATTCTTGAATTTTCACGCAAATTACCCGAGTTATTCGCACACTCCGCACGCTCCTCCAATTGGTATCAAAGCTATGTGTTATTTAATTATTGACGAGTAGATATGTGTTAATTATGAGAAATGTTAATTGTTAATTATGAGCTATTGTTATCTTGTTAGCTATGTTATTAACTATGACAAGGCCATTTAAAAATACACAAGCTTTTAAAGAAGTTAAAAGAATTCTAAATAGTAATTATTCAGAATATAAGAAACTAAATGAAATAAAAGAAGACCCTCATAGGTTAGCTTACTTAATTACTTTGATATCTAGTATTGAGGCAAAATTTATAATTCATTTAAAATCTAGAAGAATAAGGTATATACCAGCTAATTATGATAACGTTAGATTTAGAGATCCACCAAAATATTATAAATATTAATGAATAATATAGACCAATCCCAAAAATATAAAGAACTAAAACAAATATTATCTGGGAAACGAAGAGAATTAAAAATAAGAAAAGAAAGACTGCAATATAACATAATTGTTGGAGTATGTCAAAAATCAGTAAAATCACAAATATATAGTCTAGAATACATATATCAACAAGACTTATATACCATTAAATAGATAAAATGAATAAAGAAGAATTCATAATAGATGAAAAAACATATGAAAATCACGAAGGATTAAAAATAAGAATAGTATTTTCTAATTTAGGAAGAAGATATAAGAAATTAGGTGAACATTTATATTTGATGTTAGAAAAAGAAGAATTAAAATTAAAAGATAAATTAACAGTTATGGTAATAATAGCAATAGAAAATGAAGAAATAGACAGGAAAAAAAGAAATAGAACAACAGACTACAGATGAAATATGAAAAATAGAAGAAACTAAAAATAATAGGATTGCTGAATTAGAAAGTAAACTACAAATGCTAAAAGATCTGTATGATAAAAAAGAAAAAAAAAATAAGAAAAGGATAAAGAACAAAAATTATTAATTGAAATAAATCAATTTAAAGAAAAATCAGAAAATAAAGAATTAAAAACTAATGAAAAAGAAATAAATAAAATAGATGTTAAAGAAACAGATAATTATGATTCGGAAGATAGTGAAACATATACAGAAATCTTAACGAATATAGAAAAGCTAGAAATTAATGAAAAACAAGAAGTAATTAATAAAGAAAATGTAGAAAATACAAACACGGAAATAAACACTCTTGATAAAAAGGACAATGAAATTATAATGCCTAGTACATCAGAAATAAGAAGACCTACATATTATTATAAAGATAGGTTTAAAAGGTATAACCTAAAAGATGAATCTAACAAATGGACAGCAAAATAAATTACTAATAAAAACTATAACTTATTAGACTTAGACTGTGTAATAGATGTAGATAAAATGATACAATTATGGATAGGATATATAATAAAACAATTATTAGACAATGATATAAATACAACAGATACACCAGAATATATTGAAAGAACACTAATACGAACAGCAAAATTATGGTTTTTAAATTTAACTGAAGATAGTAAGAAGGTATTAAGGGCTGATAAAAAAAACAAGGAACAACAGTAATTAAATTAACACCTATAGATATATTGAAAAAATATGAAATAGCTATAAAAGATGAATTTAGCAGTATGGCAACAGAAAAAGAAGAATAAAATAAAGAAAAAAATACAAATAGGAATTTAATGTTAAAACTATCAATATGTAATATGTTCTATATAGATGAATATACGCGCACATTTAAAGAATACTAATATAAGGGAACATACAATACAGAAGAAAGTAGAGAACTAAGAAGATTATATTTTAGTAAATTACCTGAACCATTTAGTTCAAAAATAATAAAGAGTTGGGATGAAGAAGAAATAGTAGATACCCTAGGAGCAAGAATAAAATTTCTACAACAATGGTATAGATATCGATGTGAAAAATACAGAGAAGAAATAAAAATGGAAAAAAAATTAATAAGGAATTTAGCATGTTGTAAAGACAAAATAACACCCCAATTTGGATGTGAAGAAAAATGTTATAAGAAAAGAAAAAGACATAAGAAATATAAGAAGTACAGAAAGTCAAAATATAAGTATAAGAAACCAAAAAAAAGATATTATGTAAAAAATTATAAATATAAAAGACCATATAGAAAAAAGAAATCTATAAAAGAATGTACTTGTTATAATTGTGGAAAACTAGGACATTTAACTAGATATTGTAAAATGCCTAAAGACCCAAAAAAGAAACAAATATCAAAAATAAAGATAGAAAATGCAGAATATTCGCAAATCTATTATATAGATTACGAATTAGAAAGTGAAGATAATATATATGAAATTTTAGAAAATGAAACAGATAGTAAATAAGATGCATCAAATGTCAAAAGAAGATATAAAATTAATAAAAAAGGAAAAATATTTAAATGAATAAGAAATAAATCAGAAAATAATATTTGATAATAATATATTTGATGAGATAAAAGGAAAAGAATTAGATCTAAGTGTAGAAAAATATTTAAAATACCAACAATAAAAAACATATTTAGTGAACAAAAAGAATAATACTACGTAGTAAGCTAAAAAGAACATGCAATAGACTGTAGATATGCAAAAGGTAAAGATAGTATACCATTAGTAACAAAAAGAATAATTAATAAAGAAATAAATGATATAAAAGGTAAAAAAACCAATAAAATACGTACACCATGGAGGAACGGAAATATTAATAAAAGCATATTTTAGAGAAGGAATAGATACACCAATAGAATTATATTTAGCAGATGATAGAATTATAAAACATATAGAAAAAAGTATAATAACTATTATAAGAGGAAATTTTATATGCCAAAAATTTAAATTTATAATAAGTGGAAATTATTCAGTAGCAATAACAGATAAAAACATAGATAAATCACTAGTATTATATTGGAAAATATCATGAATAGAACTAACCCCATGAAGTAAAATATTTACAGCAAAATGTAAAAATCCATTTGTATTAACAACAAAACATAAAATAATGAAAAAAAATAAAATTAATAAAGTACAAATAGATAGTCCTTTTGAACAATTTGTAAAAACAATTGATAACAATGATTATAATTACAAAGACATAGATATAAAAGAAGATTTAGAAATAATAAATGATAGAATAAGCAAAACAAAAAGAATAGCTTTTGAAAAAACAAAATCATCAGGATCATCGAAAAAAATAAATTATATAAAAACTTCAACAGTTAATTTAACTCAATATTATATAACGGGAACAATAAATAAAAAATAATATTTAATACTTCTAAGTACGGGACAAGAAGAAAATCATATAGTAAAATACCTAGTTAAAAATGAAGAAATAAAATATAATTGTAATATATGCCCAGATCTACCAAGAAATTTAATAACTATTAAAGATACAACTTAAAAAGAAATAATAATAGGAGTTAGAAAAATAAAAATAAAATTTGAAATAAAGGAAGATATGCAAAAAGAAGATATAATATTAGGGATAAAATGGTTAGAACAAGTAAAACCCTACAATATAGAACATACACAATTTACCATAACCTACAACAAGGAAAAATTATTAATAAGGAGATCTTTATGATGAAAATATATATACTTATGAAAATAATAGTAGAAGAATATTTTAATAGGTATTATACACCTATGATTGATACAGAAGCAGAAGCCAACTTATGTAGATATAACTGTTTGCCAGAAGACAGATGGGATAAACTAAAAACCCCAATAGTAGTCAAAGAATTTAATAATGAATGAATCTTAATTACCTATAAAGCTAGAAATGTAAAAATACAAGTATGTGATAAGATATTAACAATAAAAGAGATCTATAATTCTGAACTAACATCAAAAGATATGCTTTTAGGAATGCCATTTTAGATAAACTATACCCACATATAATAACTAAAACACACTGGTAGTTTACAACACCATATAAATAAATGGTAAGAGCAAAAAGAGTTATTAATAAAATAAGAAAGAAAGCTGATTAGATAAAAGGAAGTGAAAAAATCACACAAAAATTAGTAAATATAAAAAATACTGAAGACACAATAGAACTAGTTATATTTTCAATAAATAAAGAAGAAATAACTATATTGTCAATAGATAAAGTAGATATAATAAAGAAAAAATTAAACCAATTATATAGTGAATATCCATTATAAGGATGAGAAAAACATAAAACTATTGTAAAAATTGAGCTAATAGATAAAAATAGTATAATAACCAAAAAATAATTAACCTATAACTTTAATGATTTAAAAGAATTAGAAATGCATATAGATGAATTATTAGAAAAACAATACATACAAAGAAGTAATTGTAAACACAATAGCCCAGCATTTATAGTAAATAAACACAGTGAACCAAAAAGAGAAAAAAGTAGAAAGGTTATTGATTATAGAAACCTAAATGCAAAAACTATGACATAATTATCTAATACCAAATAAGATATTAAAAATAAGATAGCTATAAGGATATAATTATTTTAGTAAGTTCGATTGTAAATCAGGATTTTACCATTTAAAGCTAGAAGAAGAATCTAAAAAATTAACTGCATTTACAGTGCCACAAGGATTTTATGAATGGAATATGTTACCATTTGGATATAAAAATGCACTAGGTAGATACCAATACTTTATGGAGAGTTATTTCAAAAAATTACCTAATTGTATAGTATACATAGATGATATACTACTATGTATAAAAACTAAAGAGGAACATTTAAAATTATTAGAATAATTTGCAGGTATAATAGAAAATTCAGGAATAAGTCTAAGTGAAAAGAAAGCAGAAATAATGAAAAACCAGGTAGAATTTTTAGGAATACAAATAGATAAAAGTGGAGTAAAAATGCAACAACATATGGTACAAAAAATAATAAATTCAAAAGAAGAAATTACCATCGTTTTTAGGATTAGTAAACCAAGTAAGAGAATATATACCAAAATTACCAGAAAACCTAAAGCCATTATAGAAAAAATTAAGAAAAGACGTAGAGTATATTTACAATGAAGAAGATTAAAAACAAGTATAGAAAATAAAAATACTTTTTAAAGAGTTACCAAAACTACAATTTCAAGACAAAAATAAAAAATTTATATATATAGTAGAAGCAAATGCAAGTGAATATAGTTACGGAGGAGTACTTAAATACAGATATGAAAAAGAAAAATTAAAATATTATTATAGATACTACTCTGGAATGTTCAATGAAACAGA
This sequence comes from Capsicum baccatum var. pendulum, assembly GCA_030864225.1. Taxonomy (NCBI): domain Eukaryota; kingdom Viridiplantae; phylum Streptophyta; class Magnoliopsida; order Solanales; family Solanaceae; genus Capsicum; species Capsicum baccatum. Next base: position 92,448,581 of record CM061559.1, on the reverse strand, counting down.
AATAAAATGGAAAATAAATAGAAAAAAATTATGCTCATTATATAAATGTTTACTAGTATTTGAGCCATATATTGTATATAACAAGTTTATTGTACGAACAGATAACACACAGGTACGATGGTGGTTAACAAGAAAAATACAAAATTCAGTTACAACGAAGGAAATTCAGAGATTAGTATTGAATATATTATATTTTACATTTACAATTGAAGTAATCAAGACTAACAAGAATGTTATTGCGGATTACATATCAAGACAAAGCTACCCAAACTGATATTACATAAGACGATACTCTAGAAAAGATACTCAAATCCCTAACTACGCTTTCATTGAAAGTGGATATTATGAGAAATGAGATTGAAAAGCTAAAGACTAATGAAGTTAAACTGTAGTCTGAAGCAATGACTTAGATAACTCAGCGGTGTGCAGAGAAGTCTTGATCGGAAGACAATAAAATTCCAGAGATAGAAGGAGATGTTGGGACACTCTAAAAAACACATAACATTTATCAATCTACTTCTGCAGGTACAATTAAAGGAGTTATAAGGAACCTAAATATGAACTTAAACAAAATATTTGACAAGCTATTTATACCAAAAATACAAAAAGACCCTTTGTTTCTAATCTCAAAAACTATTACACATTTAGATAGCTTAAACCAAGACAATAGAGCTTATAAACATATAACCAGAGCATATACGGAAAACATCCACCATATACAAACCTACTTAAACCATAAATCCAGAGCTACAAGCATTCAATAAGCAAATACAAATTATATAACCTAAAAACTACAAGGATACAATAAGTTAATTGCATTACCAAAAACTAACCCAAATCTAGTTAAAACCTATTTCAGTTATGGACTACTCAATATTGTATATACCCAAGACGAAAGTCAATTATCTGCTATACTAGAAATTTATAAAGCAATTTCCATTTACAAAAAGATAACCAAGGGCAACCTATTTTTTGTAAAGTCCTATATGCACCAGCAGAGATATTGTATGATAAAATTAAATCAGCTATACAAGTTGTGAAGATAGGAAAGACCCGAGATATGATCATACCCGAAGATATTCAACAACAAGTTGAAGTAGCCATAATAGATTGTAACACCCTAATTCGCTGAACCAGAATGCTACACGGTGCTCATGACCCCGAGGGACCACAAACTAACCCATGACTAATATCTGTACCTGTATACTGCAAATTATGATATAATAATGTAGAATACATAGAACTGTAAGGCCATAAGTTTCAATATAATACAATCATGTGGGTGAAAATACCCAAAACAACTCAATCGGAAAGCTAAGTCTGAACGTAAATCTGAAAGCCTCTAAACTATCTGAATAAGGAGTTGAAGGAAAATGTCTCCAACTAACTCCATAAAATTGAACTGAAGAAATAAATAAATGAATCAAATCATACTGTCCTCGAATCAATAAGGACACAATGTGTCTTTGCGACTGGAATGCTACCGCTACTGCTGGGCGGGAGCTCATATCTCGAAACCTATGGTGTAACATGAAAATAAAGCACCATAGCGCAAATGCATCAGTACAACTGGAGTACTGAGTATACGAGGAAGGTAGGCTAAACATAAAGGGTTTCATGCATGAACAACACTGACTGACTAATATGAACGTAGGAGTGCAAACACACATATATAGAAACTGGGACCATGAATACGTGATAGCATGACCTGTAAGCTAATATATGGTTTACTGATAACTGTCATGACTAATACTAAAACTGATAACATGGACGACTGTATCTGACAGTCCTATAAATACTGAAATCTGAAAAATGTCCTGAGTTTTTTTAATGAGACTGTGGGAAGTAGTCTTTAACTGACATGCCCCATGTATGCCGTTATGGCTAAGCTGGGGTCCAATATCTGTCCCGACTGGAGGGGTTTCAATACCGTTCCACGGGTAAGGACAGCCTGTGAGTGACCCTTATCTGGCGGGTACTTAATGAGAATGGTGGGAACCCTAAACTAATGGGTTAAGCCACCTCATCAAACCTAAACTGATGGGTTAAGATGTCTTAACCTACACTGGCTACGTAGTTTTGGAACACAAGGATGACTACTAAGAATCACACCTGGAACTGGCGGGTGAGTTCCCATCCTTGGGTTCAGACGGTGCTAACCTCCACTCCCATCTAGAGGGACTGGACATGAATAACTGACTGTGCATGACTTAATCTTACTGAATTTCGTTGACTGGCAGAATGTTACTGATATTTGACAACTGACTAAGATCATGAGGTTTTCTTGAGTCACATGACTGACTGAAGTCAATGGAATCATAGCTTGAGTTAGGATATCATGAAACATGACACTGATCTAGGCACACAACTATAGTTTTTGGGTATAAGTACCCCCAGGACTCGATGGAAGAAAACTGACACACATGACTGACTTGATCATAAGAGTAGAATCCATAATTTATAATATCATAAGTAGGGATCTCATACTAAGCATGGTTATAAACAATGTATTGCATGGAAAGGATTTCCTATCACATGGAAGTACTTTCACAATCTTAATATCATGTTCATTGCATAATCATATTGGAAACACATACCAATAACATGGAAGTTCATGTGGATTGCATGGTTATCAAACATCTTATTCATAAGTAGGATTTGCAAGTAAACATAGCATAATCTCATAAGAATAGTTCATGAGTATTCCAACAACATTTACAAGGCACATTATCAACATAGAAGTCATTGGAACGTAACGGCATATCATGAATCCTTCACTTAGTCACAATTTAGCTATATTGCATGATTTCTAGTTTCTTGGGCATTTTATCAAACATCTTACATGCACATCTTAAGCATAGGTGAAATCATCAAATTATACATCATGAACAACCAAATTTACATGTTTCCAACTCATATGATATCATGAAATTCAAAAAAAAACAAATAAAGATTCCATCTTGGGAATCACCCAATATCAAAACATGATCATCAACACACAACAATATAAAAATCATACTTTATAATGAAAAAGAGGGTTTTTTTTGAGCTTTATGGATGAAAGGGATCCATAAATCAACTCAGAAGGAAGATTCTTGATGATTGATGGAGGAATTTCCTTGAAATTGGATCTTCAAGCTTAGTTACGCAACCCTAGTTGTTTTTATATTTTAGTGCTCTTGGATGATGATCTTTGAGATGATAATAGGGTTTTAATATGTTTAGAAGTTATATATTTCATAGGGTTAAGTTTAGGGACGTGTAAGGAGTGTTAGAAGACTTAATTACCCTTAAAATAACTCAAAACGGAGTGTTTTTGGCACCTGGAACTGACTTAGGCGGTGCCCAAGTGATTGACTAAGAGAGGTTGGGCGGATCCTAATCAATCACCTATGCTTGGGTTGGGTGGCGCCTAACCAATCGCCTATGCTTACTGTCTCTCACAAAAATGGGCATTACGTTTCGCTCGAGTATTGGATTAAGGCGATATTAGTATCATTGGAAAGATAATTAAATTCTCTACAATTTGGTGGGTATAATGAGCAAAAATACGACATTAACATCAAGTTATACTCGTTAAAAGATGACCCTTGCAAAATCAAACATTAAAACTTGATAGATTCAAAAACTCTTAGCTTGTATTACCTTAATTGACTCATATGAACATGCTTAATGCATCATAAGCTATCCTATAAATAGGATATTCATTGTAAGTTATGTACTCAAGTATGAATCACAGGATAGGAGATTTCATACATAGGAATACTTATTCACTTCCTAGCTTAGAAACATGCAGAGTATTACAATATCTCCCCCTTGGGAACATTCGTCCTCGAATGAGAATTTACTGAGAAGGGATATAAGACAATAGAACCTGAACTGAACATAAAGAACTAAAACTTGATCTCATGACTGACATGCTAAACATACTGAACTCATGCATATCTGATGCACAGACAACTTACACATGAATGCATGACTGAGTATGAAACGGTTAATAGGTACCATGTTTATACTGGAAACATGAATGTCAAACTGAATAAGATTAAGGAGAACTATTACCTTGAGCTTGATCTGAATTGACGGGGAAGAGGTGAGGATACTTGGTATGCATATCTGCTTCTGCTTCCCAAGTAGCTCCCCCATGAGACTGATTTCTCCAAAGAACCTTGACTAGAGAGACTTCTTTGTTCCTCAATATACGAGTCTGATAATCTAAGAATTTTTACTGGAATCTCTTCATAGGAGAGACTGTTCTGAATGTCGATGCTCTGAATAGGAACAAAAACTGCTGGGTCACCTAAACACTTCTTTAGCAGCGAGACATGGAAGACTGGATGGACTGAGGCTACATCCGAAGACAACTAAAGCTCATAAGCTACCTTGCCGAAGCGACAAAGAATTCTGAAGGGATCAACATACCAGGGACTGAGATTCCCTTTCTTGCCGAACCTTTTCACTCCCTTTATGGGAAAGATCTTATGATAGACATAGTCATTGACCTAGAACTCGAGATCCTTTCTATGAACATCTGCATAGGACTTCTGTCGGCTCTGAGTAGCCTGGAGTCTTTTTCTGATTAACTGAACTTTCTCTAAGGCGTCGAATACTAAGTCAGGACCTAAGATTCAGGCCTCACTAACTTCAAACAAACCAATCAGAGATCTATATCTCCTACCATAAAGAGCTTCAAATGGAGCCATCTGAATACTAGAATGATAGCTATTTTTGTTTTGAAATCTCAATCAAAGGCAAGTGGTCGTCCCAACTTCCCTTGAAGTCAATTGCATACGCCCTTATCATATCTTCAAGAGTCTAAATGGTTCTCTCTACTTGACCATCTATCTGAGGATGAAATTCTATGCTGAGATGGACTTGGGTACTGAGACCCTTTTAGAATGCTTTCCAAATATGAGAAGTGAACTGGATACCTCTGTCTGAGATGATAGATAGTGGAACACCGTTTAATCTGACCAACTCCCTGATATAGAGTTTGGCATAATCCTCGGTGGAATAAGAAGTACAAATAGGAAGGAAATGAGCTGACTTGGTCATTCTATCTATAATTACCCAGACTGAATCATGCTGATGATGAGTTTTAGACAAATCCGTCACGAAGTCCATGTTAACTCTTTCCCACTTCCAAGTAGGAGTGGTGAACTCTTGCATGGAACCACTAGGTTTCTGGTGCTCTATCTTAACCTGCTGATATGTAGAGCACTTAGCCACAAACTCTGAAACATCTCTCTTCATTCCACTCCACCAATAGATCTCCCGCATGTCACGGTACATCTTAGTGGCCCCTGGACGAATAGAGTATCGCACATCATGCGCTTCAGGAAGTATTCGCTGCCTCAATTCATCTACACTTGGAACACATAGACGACCCTGACATCGAAGAACACCATCACCCCTTTGGGAGAAAACCTTGACTTTCTGATTTTGAACTGACTCTTTGAGCTTGAAAAGTCTAGGATCCCTGTCTTGTTTCTCTTTTACCTCAAAAATTAGAGATGACTCTGAACTACTATGAACACATACACCACCCTCTGAAGAATCGGCTAAGCGAAGGCCTAGTCTGGCAAGTTGATGGATCTCTTGAGCCATCTTTTTCTTACTATCCTCAATGTGAGAAATACTACCCATGGAGAGTCAACTGAGAGCATCGGCCACAACATTGGCCTTGCCCGAATGATAAAGAACAGTCATGTCGTAATCCTTCAAGAGCTCTAACTACCTTCTATGGAGAAGATTGAGATCTTTCTAGGAAAATACATACTGGAGGCTTTTATGGTCTGTGAAGACATCTACATGAACTCCATAGAGATAATGCCTCCAAATCTTCAAGGCAAAAACTACCGCTGCTAACTCAAGATCATGAGTAGGATAATTCTTCTCATGTGGCTTTAACTGTTTGGAGGCATATGCATGAAGACTGTAACGCCCTGTAAAAGTCATGCATGTATTAGACTGTAATTTCTGAGCTTTAGACTTAAGTTTTAAATTCTTCTAAGAGTTGAAATGACTTAGACCCATTCTTAGCTGGCAACCTTCGGGATACAACTTCTCGACCTTCCCGACCTTCATTTTTGGATTTTTTTATTGCTTTACGATGGGGCAAGGTTGTAGTACCTCTCGGAGAAAATTCAGAATTTTTGGACAAGCCTAAGGCCTCATTTGGATTTTGATCTAGTGGCAGCGCGCGATTAGCCCGCGCTGCCTGCTGGATCGCGCCCGGCCAAAATGTTCAGTCCATCTGGATTTTTAATGGAATTTCCGTAAATACTCATTCTCCTATCAACTTAAACACGGGAATTAAATCCCTAAAGGGCCAAAATATCATTATATTCTTCAAATTTGCTCAAGAACTCTCCCTAGGGTTTCAACATTAAAACCCAAGCAACTCAAGATTTAACCGCGTGTTCGTGAAACAAATTACAGATTTGGAATCCTCTCGACGTAGGCTTCGATAGACACCCAAAATTAGTGGAGAACAAGGTACGCGGGGTTTGTCCTAAATTCCCATAGGCATAAAAAAATCATGTTTTAGAATGGGGTTTTAAATTATGTATATATATTTTTGTATAAGATGTTTTAACATCATTGTTTTGGTCTTTTGACCATCTCCAAAGTGATTTGACAGTTTATATCCATATATGAATGAATGTGTTTCAATTTTGAATACATGAACTTGCTAAAGACATTTGACCACCAGGTGTTTGATGAAGTTTCTGCATGAATTGAACTTTAAGTTTTGGAGTATGAAATTCTTTATATCAGTTACATGTTTTGGTGGTCTAAACTATGTTTTGAATGAAAGCTCTTGCTTAATACATTATGGCTCAGAAAAATCATGACTTTCAATGTCTTGGTATGACGATACCAATTCAGACTAACGCCATATCAGATCAGACTAACAGACATTTCAGACTTTCATGATTTTAGACATTCAGAATGTCGTATGTACAGAAAAGGTAAAAAAATGGGCATACAGAGATGTTAGGTGGTTCCCCGAAGAGGGCTTGATCTTAAGTGACTCATTGCCTAAAACCGTGGTTTGCCGACCCGGGTATACTATTATGCGCTGACTTAAATGTCCTGTGGCGTATCAGACTCAGACACTCCAACCCTTGCGGCACACTTGGGTTGGTGGCTTCCCCGCCAAGTTAATGGCGTATTCCATACAGCCCGTGAAATATCGGACTTGTAGGGGAATACCACCTAACTCAGAAGTAAAACACAGATCTTGATTTGAAATGAACAGGCAGGTTATATGTTTTCAGAAAGTGCCCATGTATTTTTCGGAAATAGTTTTATACATGATGTGTTGATGAAAAATTGCTTTCACTTAATATATATATATATATGTGTATATATGTATGTTCCACTCTACTATTTTTGGATTTCTTCGCGTGCCAGTACTTTTGTGCTGACCCCCCCCCCCTCTTCCAGGTCCTGAGGCACAGTCTAGGGGTCCAGCTACTTAGTAGACATTCTCGGATTTGCAGACTTGATCTCGCAGTGGTGAGCCTTCTATTATTCGGAAGGCCTAATTATGTCAGACATTATCTTATTTATTATGTTTTGGGTTTACTGGGGGCCTTCTCCCAGTTTCTTCTCAGACAGATGTTTGTGTTCTTAGTAGAGATTTCGCAGATTGATGTCAGATAGTATTATTCAAAAATGTTACAGAACTTGACCATGTATTCTGTACTCATTTTCAATTCCGCATTTTATTATGGTTATGAACGTTGTGCATTATAACCAGATAGAAAATAGGTGTTTCGGGCCTTCATGGTTCAGGATGCTCTTCACGGCTAGGGCCTAGGCTCGGGTCGTGACAAACTTGGTATCAGAGCACGGTTCATAGTCCCAGGGTGTCTGCGAAATCGCATCGAGTAGAGTTCTATTTATGGGTGTGTAGCGCGCCACACTTATAAACAGGAGGCTACTAGGCGTTTAGGAATGTTTTCTTTCTTTGTGATTTAGTTCGTGCTTCAGAGTCTAAACTGTCCCCTAATCAATGATCTCTTGTATTTCAAAAACACGACTATGCCTCCCCGTCGCAACATTAATCAAAGTGCTCAGGCAGATGTGGTCCGTCCCACCCATGGGATGCGGACCCATAATAGAGCATCCAGGCCAGAACCTGTCCCTACTCCAGGAGTCCTTCCAGTCCTAACCAGTCCACCTCGGGATTCGTGGACTAATGTCAACCGTCCACCAACTGCTCAGAGAGATATCTCAAATGCAGAGTTCAGACGGTCTATCCATATGCTGACACAGCTGGTAGCTAACCAGGCTCAACGATCGGAAGATGTTGGGTCTGCATACGTTATGTCTGAGGCTACTAAAGTTAGGCATTTCATGAAGATGAATCCACCTAAGTTTACTGGTACAAAGGTGGAGGAAGATCCATAGGAGTTCATGGATGAGATGGAGAAGATCTTTAAGGTAATGCATGTAGATGAGATTGAAGGAGTGGAATTGGCAACTTATCAGCTTAAGGATGTTGCAAATCAGTGGTATGCAGACTGGGAAGATGCAAAAGGTGAGAGTGCTGAGCCTATAGTTTAGGGTGAGTTTGTAGAAGCTTTCCTTGACAGATTCTTTCCTCTGGAGTTGAGGGAGGCCAAAGCAGAAGAGTTCATGCATCTGAAGCAAGGCAGTATGAGTGTGCAGGAGTACACTTTGAATTTAATCAACTAGCCCGCTATGCACCAGAATTGACTGGCAATATGAGAGCCTAGATGAGAAAATTTACATCCTTCCTTGTTAATAACCTGGTACTTGAGTGCCAGGGGGCAAGGTTGAATAGGGAGTTAGACTTTGCTTGACTGACAGTTCACATGCAGCAGGTGGAAGAGAACGAGAGATAGATCGCTAAATCTAGAAAGAAGGACAGACAGGCCAAGAGAGTCAAATCTGCGGACCAGCACCAGAGTCAGCCGCTGAGTGGTAACTGGGGAAATAGGTGGTCGAAGAAGACGAGGTTTTGGAATAATACACAGTCAGCAGCCAGCGCCCCAGCGCCCAGACCCCCTGCAGACAGACAAACTCAGAGCTTTCAGACTCCTCATGGATCTAGATCACTAGATACTCCGTCGCAGGGTAGTGTGGCTCAACAGTATCGCACTTACCCGCGATGTGAAAATTGTGGTAGGAATCATCCGAGGAAATGTAAGTTGGGCACACTTGTATGTTATTCATGTGGTCAGTCAGGCCATTTTCAGAGGGACTATCCATCTGCTAGGAGGTGTGTTGGTGGTGCGAAGTTTCAGGGCAATTCCACAGTGCCACCCCCGTCTCAAAAGGGCGCCATATCAGTTGCCGGGAACAGTCACAATCGGTTATATGCCTTGACCAACCGCCAGGAGGCGGAAGCTTCCCGAGATATTATTACCGGTACGTTACAAATCTTTTCCCGTGATGTCTGTGTGTTACTTGATACCGGATCTACCTTATCCTATGTGACCCCTTATGTGGCTGTTGGTTTCGGGTTTGAGCCCAGTGTGATTTCTGAACCCTTTTCTGTTTCTACCCCGGTGGGGGATTCTGTTGTTGCTAAAAGGGTATATAGGGGTTGTGTGGTGACTGTTGGTAGTCGGGATACGGTGGCAGACCTTATAGAGTTGGATATGGTTGTATTTGATGCTATCTTAGGGATGGATTGGCTCCATTCATGCTATGCCATATTGGATTGTAGGACCCGTAGAGTTACCTTTTCCTTCCCGAATGAACCAATGATAGAATGGGAGGGACATTCTTTAGCACCCAAAGGGCACTTGATATCTTATCTCAGAGCCCGAAAACTCATTTCTAAGGGTTTCTTGTATCACCTTATTCGAGTCAAGGACTCTAAAGTTGAAAAACCTCCTCTTAAGTCTGTCCCTGTGGTGAATGAATTTCCAGAAGCCTTTCCCGAAGATCTCCCAGGGATACCCCCTGATAGGGAGATAGAGTTTGGTATTGATGTGTTGCCAGATACCCGTCCCATTTCTATTCCGCCATATAGAATGGCTCCCGCAGGGATAAAAGAGTTGAAAGAGAAGCTAGCAGACCTCCTAGATAAGGGATTTATACGCCTCAGTGTATCTCCTTGGGGTGCACCTGTACTTTTCGTGCGTAAGAAAGACGGTTCCCTTCGTATGTGCATAGATTACCGTCAGTTGAATAAGGTCACAATTAAAACCAAATATCCTCTTCTTAGGATTGATGATCTTTTTGACCAGCTTTAGGGTGCTAGATGTTTTTCAAAAATAGACCTTCGTTCGGGCTATCATCAGTTGAAAGTTAGGGAGTCAGACATTCCCAAAACAGCTTTCCGAACCCGATATGGTCACTATAAGTTTCTTGTCATGTCCTTCGGGTTAACTAATGCCCCTGCAGCCTTCATGGATCTTATGAACAGAGTTTTCCGTAGTTTCTTGACTCGTTTGTCATTGTATTTATGGATGATATTCTGATTTATTCTAGGAGTAAAGAGGATCATTCCGATCACCTCTGAATCATTCTTCAGACCCTTAAGGATCATCGATTGTATGCCAAATTTTCCAAGTGTGAGTTCTGGTTAGATGCTATTGCCTTCTTAGGGCATATTGTGTCTAGTGACGGGATTAGAGTGGACCCCCAGAAAGTTGAGGCAGTGAGAAAATGGCCCAGACCCACGACTCCAACTGATATTCAGAGCTTCTTGGGTTTTGCAGGTTATTACAGAAGGTTCGTAGAGAGTTTTTCATCCATAGCGGCCCCACTCACTAAACTGACTCAAAAAAAGGTAAAGTTTGTGTGGTCTGATTTATGTGAAAATAGTTTTGAGAAGTTGAAAGACAGACTGACCACTGCACCTGTTTTGACTCTTCCTGAGGGTGTTGATGGTTTTATGGTTTATTATGATGCGTCCCGTGTGGGACTTGGCTGTGTTTTGATGCAACATGGTAAGGTGGTAGCTTATGCATCTAGGTAGTTGAAGGTGCACGAGTGGAACTACCCTACTCATGATTTGGAGTTAGCGGTTGTGGTGTTTTCCCTTAAGATTTGGCGGTACTACTTGTACGGTGTTCATGTTGATATCTTCACTGATCACAAGAGTTTGCAGTATGTTTTCTCGCAGAAAGAACTGAATCTCAGGTAGAGGCGGTGGTTGAAAATTCTGAAAGACTATGATATGAGCCTGCATTACCATCTGGGCAAGGCAAATGTTGTAACCGACGCCCTCAGCAGGTTGTCTATAGGCAGCCTTTCTCATGTAGAAGAAGAAAAGAAAGAGATGGTGAAGGACATTCACCGCCTTGCAAATCTGGGAGTGCGACTGTTAGATTTCGAAGACGGAGGGGTGATTGTTCATGAGTTAGCTAAGTCATCCCTTTGTGCTGAAGTGAAGGAGAAACAGGTTGAAGATTCCATCTTGATGCAAATCAAGAAAGATGTGGGTCAACAGAAGGTGATGTCTTTTGAAATTGGTAGTGATGGCGTTCTGAGGTTTTAGGATAGATTATGTGTTCCAAATATCGACGGGCTTCGAGAAAGAATTCTTGATGAAGCTCACACCTAGAGGTATGTTGTCCATCCTGGTTCTACTAAGATGTACCATGATTTGAAATCTATGTTTTGGTGGAATAATATGAAGCGAGATGTGGCTAACTTTGTTTCTAAGTGCTTGAATTGCCAACAAGTGAAAGTAGAACATTTGAGGCCATGAGGTACTTCCCAAGAAATAGCGTTGCCCTTGTCGAAGTGGGAAATGATCAATATAGACTTTATTACAGGACTTCCTAAGTCCCGAAATCAGTATGACTCTATATGGGTGATTGTAGATAGGCTGACCATGTCAGCTCACTTTCTGCCTGTCAGGACTAACTATTCGGGGGAAGATTATGCTAAGCTGTTCATTGCAGAAATTGTCCGTTTCCATGGAGCGCCTGTCTCCATTATATCCGACCGAGGTACGCAGTTTTCTTCTCTATTTTGGAGATCGTTTCAGAAAGGTTTAGGTACCCAGGTGAACTTAAGTACAGTATTCCACCCTCAGACTGATGGGCAAGCTGAACGTACCATCCATACCCTGGAGGACATGTTGAGGGCCTGTGTGATTGACTTTAAAGGTTGTTGGGTTGATCACTTGCCACTGATAGAGTTTGCCTATAATAACAGTTTCCACTCTAGTATTAAGACGGCACCTTTTGAGGCATTGTATGGTAGGAGATGTAGGTCTCCAATAGGATGGTATGAAGTAGGTGAGATGCAGATGTATGGTCCAGATCTTGTTCATCAGGAAATGAAGGATGTGAAACTCATTAGGGAACGACTTAAGACAGCTCAGAGTCGTCAGAAATCCTATGCTGACGTCAGAAGAAGAGAGTTAGAGTTTTAGATTGGAGATTGGGTTTTCCTCAAAGTTTCTCCCATGAAGGGAGTTATGCGTTTTGGGAAGAGGGGTAAGCTAAGTCCTCGCTATATAGGCCCGTATCAGATTGTAAGGAGAATAGGTGGAGTTGCATATGAATTAGAATTGCCTGCAAGTTTGGGTTCTGTTCATCCAGTATTCCACATATCCATGTTGAAGAAGTGCATCGGAGATCACTCTTTGGTGGTGCCCATTGATGAGATCAAGGTGGACGATTCCTTGTCTTACGAGGAAGAGCCCGTGGAAATCCTAGATCGACAAGTGAGAAAATTGAGGAGTAAGGAGATAGTCTCAGTTAAAGTGTTATGGCGAAATCAGAAAGTTGAAGAAGCAACTTGGGAGTCGGAGCATGACATGAAAGTGAGATACCCAAGCCTACTTGAACTAGCAAATAACGAATTGGAAGGTACAATTCTTGCTTTATGTTTCCTTCAATGTATGAACCTTCTTGAAATCGTGCGTGACTATTCCCGCGTCATTATTCGGGGACGAATGATCCCAAGGGGGGGATAATGTAATGTCCCGTAAAAGTCATGCATGTATTAGACTGTAATTTCTGAGCTTTAGACTTAAGTTTTAAATTCTTCTAAGTGTTGAAATGACTTAGACTCATTCTTAGCTGGCAACCTTCGGGATACAACTTCTCGACCTTCCCGACCTTCATTTTTGGATTTTTTTGTTGCGTTACGATGGGGCAAGGTTGTAGTACGTCTCGGAGAAAATTTAGAATTTTTGGACGTGCCTAAGGCCTCGTTTGGATTTCGATCCAGTGGCAGCGCACGATTAGCCCGCGCCGCCTGCTAGATCGCACCCGGCCAAAATATTCAGTCCATCCGGATTTTTAATGGCATTTCCATAAATACTCATTCTCCTATCAACTTAAACACGGGAATTAAATCCCTAAAGGGCCAAAATATCATTATATTCTTCAAATTTGCTCAAGAACTCTCCTTAGGGTTTCAACATTAAAACCCAAGCAACTCAAGATTTAACCGCGGGTTCGTGAATCAAATTACAGATTTGGAATCCTCTCGACGTAGGCTTTGATAGACACCCAAAATTCGTGGAGAACAAGGTACGCTGGGTTTTTCCTAAATTCTCATGGGCACAAAAAAAATCATGTTTTAGAATGGGGTTTTAAATTATGTATATATATTTATGTATAAGATGTTTTAACATCATTGTTTTGGTCTTTTGACCATCTCCAAAGCGATTTGACAGTTTATATACATATATGAATGAATGTGTTTCAATTTTGAATACAGGAACTTGCTAAAGACATTTGACCACCAGGTGTTTGATGAAATTTCTGCATGAATTGAACTTTAAGTTTCGGAGTATGAAATCCTTTACATCAGTTACATGTTTTGGTGGTCTAAACTATGTTTTGAATGAAAGCTCTTGCTTAATACACTATGGCTCAGAAAAATCATGACTTGCAATGTCTTGGTATGACGATACCAATTCAGACTAACGCCATATCAGATTCAGACTAACAGACATTTCTGACTTTCATGATTTTAGATATTCAGAATGTCGCATGTACAGAAAAGGTAAAAAAAAGGGGCATGCAGAGATGTTAGGTGGTTCCCCGAAGAGGGCTTGAGCTCAAGTGACTCATTGCCTAAAACCGTGGTTTGCTGACCCGGGTATACTATTATGCACTAACTTAAATGTCCTGTGGTGTATCAGACTCAGACACTCCAACCCTTGCGGCACACTTGGGTTGGGGGCTTCCCCGCCGAGTTAATGGCGGATTCAATACAGCCCGTGGAATATCAGACTTGTAGGGGAATATCACCTAACTCAGAAGTAAAACACAGATCTTGATTTGAAATGAACAGGCAGGTTACATGTTTTCAGAGAGTGCCCATGTATTTTTCGGAAACAATTTTATACATGATGTCTTGATGAAAAATTGCTTTCACTTAATATATATATATATATATATATATATGTATGTTACATTATACTATTTTTGGATTGCTTCGCGTGCCAATACTTTTGTGCTGACCCCCCCTTCTTCCAGGTCCTGAAGCACAGTCTAGGGGTCCAGCTACTCAGTAGACATTCTCAGATTTGCAGAGTTGATCTCACAGTGGTGAGCCTTCTATTATTCGGAAGTCCTAATTATGTCAGACATTATCTTATTTATTATGTTTTTTGTTTACCCCAGCCTTGTCCCAGTTTATTCCCAGACAGATGTTTGTGTTCTTAGTAGAGATTTCCCAGACTGATGTCAGATAGTATTATTCAGAAATATTGCAGAACTTGACCATCTATTCCGTACTCAGTTTCAATTCCGCATTTTATTATGATTACGAACGTTGTGCATGATAACCAGATAGAGAATGGGTGTTCCGGGCTTTCATGGTTCGGGATGCTCATCACGGCTAGGGCCTAGGCTCAGGTCGTGACAAAGACACAACCTAAACCCACTCTAGATGCATCATAATAGACTATAAAGCCATCTGAACCATCTTGAATAGCTAGAACTGGAGTAGAGGTGAGTCGAGTCTTCAACTCTTGAAAGCTCTTCTCACATGAATCTGACCACTGAAACTTAGTCTTCTTTTGAGTCAATCTGGACATGGGAGATGCAATAGAAGAAAATCCCACGACAAATTATCTGTAATAGACAGCCAAACCCAAGAAACTCCTAATATCTGATGGAGATATGGGTCTAGGCTAGTTTCTTACTGCCTCAGTTTTCTGACGATCTACTCTAATTCCTTTTCCGGAAATAATATGGCCAAGGAATGATACTGATCCTAGCCAAAATTCACACTTGCTGAACTTAGCGAATAATTGGTGATCCCTGAGAGTCTGAAGAACAATCCTGAGATGGTCTGCATGATCACGCTCTGTGCGAGACTAGACCAAAATATTATCTATGAAGACTATGACAAACAAGTCTAAGTACTGCTTGAACACATGGTTTATCAAATCCATAAAAGCTGCAGGGGCATTGGTAAGACCAAATGACATAACTAAAAATTCAAAGTGGCCATACCAAGTATGGAAAGTTGTCTTCGAAATGTCACATTCTCTAACTCTGAGCTGATGATAGCCTGATCTGAGGTCTATCTTGGAGAAGTAACTGGCACCCTGAAGTTGGTCGAATAGATTATCAATCCTAGGAAGAGGATATCTGTTCTTGACTATGACCTCGTTGAATTGATGGTAATCAATACACATTCTGAGAGAACCATCTTTCTTGCGCAAGAATAATAATGGCACACCCCATGGGGAAATGCTAGGTCTGATGAATCCCTTATCTAAGAGATCCTCCAACTGATATTTCAGTTTCTTGAGTTCTGCTGATGCCATTCTATATGGCGGAATAGAAATAGGTTGAGTATTTGGAAGAAGGTCTATGCCAAAGTCTATTTCCCTTTCGAGAGTAATGCCTAGAAGATCTTCGAGAAAGACATCTGAGTATTCATTAACAACTGGGACTATTTCGAGGCTGGGATATTCAGAACTGGAACCTTTAACATGCACAAAATGATACACACACTCCTTATAAATCATTTTCCTTTCCCGAAGGTAGGAAACACGTTGACCCCTGAACGCTGAAATGCTACCCTTCCACTATAGGATGATCTCATTTGGGAACTAAAACTGAACTATCTTGTTTTTGCAGTCGACTATGGCATAGCAGGAATGAAGCTAATCCATGTTGAGAATGACATCAAAACCAATCATCTTTAACTCCACTAAATCTACTGACGTGGATTTCTGATATATCATAACCTGGTAGTTCCTGTATGCCTGTCGGTCTATGATGGTTTTACCCACTAGGTAGAGACTGAGAAGGGCTCTGCTAGGACTTTGGGACTGATTCCAAAATTACTTGCTATGTATGGAGTAACAAAAGACAAAGATGCACCTAGTCCAAGCAAAGCATAAACATGAACATGGAAAATCTGTAACGTACCAGTAACAACATCAGGAGAATTTTCCTGATCCTGCCAGGACTGAAGAGCATAGAGTCTGTTTGGGTGTTGCCCAATAGTAGCACTGGAAATAGTACCCGGATGGTTCAGGTGACTGGACTGAGCTGTAGAATGATTATGCTAACCCTGAAGACTTAACTGCAGACACTCCCTAATCCTGTGGCCTGGCTTCCCACAACCAAAATAGACATCACTACCGGCTCTGCAAATGCCCTTGTGGTTCTTACCACAAGTCTGACAAAGAGGATTCGTTCGGGCATTGCTAACACTGCCCTAAGATTTAGAGCCTGGTGCTTTGTCTTTATTGCTATCTCTAAACTTTAGCATTGGAGCGCTGGTAGAGAAAGGAGATGGAACGGCTGACTTGGAGCGAAACTGTGGACGGTTTCCTCCATCTGACTTGGGGTGAGAAAAGTTGAAGTTACCTGACCTTGCTCTCTTGTTTTGCCTCTCCCTTGTCTTAAAATTCTGTTTTTCTACTTGCTGGGCATGGGTCATGAGTCTGGCTAAGGTCATATCACCTATCAGCATCATAGACCTACACTCATTTAACACGCTATCGTTGACCCCTGACATAAACTTGCTCATCTTAGCTTTATTATCTGCAACCACATGAGGAGCATACCTAGATAGCTGAGTAAATCTAAGAGAATACTCCCTAATTGTCATATTCCTCTTCCTAATAAACTCAAGAACTTTGGCTTCACTCAACTCTTGGGGAAAGAATCTATCTAAGAAGGGTGTGACAAATTCCTCCCACTCGATAGGGCCTGTATTATCTAACTTCTCAGACTTCCACTGTTTGAACCAATCATGAGCAACATGCTGTAACTGGTAGGCGGCTAAATCAGTACTCTCAATATAAGTAACACCAATGATGTCAATCACCTTATGGACTTGGTCAATGAACTCCTGAGGGTCCTCATCAGACTTAAACTCATGGAATGATGGAGGTTTCATCCGAGTAAAGTCCCGAACCCTAGCTTCTTTGGGATTGGCCAATGGATTGGCCGAAATAACTGGTGGTTGTTCATTCTGTGCATCCATAGACTGAGTAAGTGTGGTAAATGCAGCTCTAAACTCCACATGGGAAACATGTTCTCCCAAAGGATCTTCAGGCTGAGGAGCTGGCTGGTTTCTTCTGTTTGGGGTCATGGTCTGGAATAAGAGAAGAATGGATTAGACTGAGAGTTTAACTTGTGATTATGATCACTATCATGACATGAATAATGAAGAAAAAGGGATTGTTCCTAAAATATCTTATAGCCTCCTGCACATAAATGTTGCGCGCAACACACCCATGTACTTGACTCTACTAGATGCGGATTTCAGACTTCCTAGGACTCTATTGAACCTTAGGCTCTGATACCAAGATTGTAACACCCCGATTCACTGAACGGGAAGGCTACATGGTGCTCATGACCTCGAGGGACTCCAAGCTAACCTATGACTGATATCTGTACTGTATACTACAAATCATGATATAAAAATGCAGAATACATAGAATTGTAAGGCCACAAGGTTCAACTGAATACAATCATGTGGGTGAAAATTTCCAAAACAACTCAATCAGAAAGCTAAGTCTAAACGTAAATCTAAAAGCCTCTAAACTATCTGAATAAGAAGTTGAAAGAACATGTCTCCAACTAACTCTGTAAAATTGAACTGAAGAAATAAATAAATGAATCAACTCATACGATCCTCGAATCAATGAGGACTCACTGTATCTCTACGACTGCATTGCTACCGCTATTGCTGGGCTGGAGATCATATCTCAGAACCTATAGTGGAACATGAAAAGAAACCACCATAGCGCAAATGCGTCAGTATAACTGGAGTACTGAGTATACGAGAAAGTTAGGCTAAACTGATGGGTTAAGCCACTTCATCATACCTAATCTGACGAGTTAAGATGTCTCAACCTATGCTGGCTACGTAGTTCTGGAACACAA
Organism: Capsicum baccatum var. pendulum; assembly: GCA_030864225.1. Lineage (NCBI taxonomy): Eukaryota > Viridiplantae > Streptophyta > Magnoliopsida > Solanales > Solanaceae > Capsicum > Capsicum baccatum. The sequence goes on along the minus strand of CM061559.1, from coordinate 92,430,264 downwards.
GGAAGACTATTGTGAATCATACCCTGAACTGGCGGGTGAGTTCCCATCCTTGGGTTCACTCGGTGCTAACCTCTACTCCCATCTGGAGGGACTGGACATGAATAACTCACTATGCATAACTTAATCTTACTGAATTTTGTTGATTGGCGGAATATTACTGATATCTGACAATTGACTAAGATCATGAGGTTTTCCTGAGTCACATGACTGACTAAAGTCTATGGAATCATATCTTGAGTTCGGATATCGTGAAACATGACATGGATCTAGGCATACAACTATAGTTTTTGGGTACAAGTACACCCAGGACTCTATGGAAGGAAACTGACACACATGACTGACTTGATCATAAGAGTAGAATCCATAATTTATAATATCATAAGTAGGGATCTCATACTAAGCATGATTAACAACAATGTATTACATGTAAAGGATTTCATATCACATGGAATTACTTGCACAATCTTAATATCATGTTCATTGCATAATCATATTGGCAAAACATACCAATAGCATGGAAGTTCATGTGGATTGCATGGTTATTATACATCTTGTTCATAAGTAGAATTTGCAAGTAAACATAGTATAATCTCATAAGAATAGTTCATGAGTATTTTAACATCATTTACAAGGCACATTATCAACATAGAAGTCATTGGAACGTAAGGGCATATCATGAATCTTTCACTTAGTCACAATTTAGCTGTATTGCATGATTTATAGTTTCTTAGACATTTTATCAAACACCTTACATGCACATCTGAAGAGTAGGTGAAATGATCATATTATACATCATGAACAACCAAATTTACATGTTTCCACCTTATATGATATCATGAAATTAAAAAAAAACATATAAAGATTCAATCTTGGGAATCACCCAATATCAACAACATGATCATCAACACCCAACAATATATAAATCATAGTTTATACTGAAAAAGAGGGTTTTTTTAGCTTTATTGATGAAAGGGATCCATAAATCATCTCACGCATAACTTAGAAGGAAGATTCTTATGATTGATGGAGAAATTTCCTTGAAATAAGATCTTCAAGCTTAGTTATGCAACCCTAGTTATTTTTCCCTTTTAGTTCTCTTGGATGATAAGCTTTGAGATGATAATAGGGTTGTAATATGTTTAGAAGCTATATATTTCGTAGAGTTAAGTTTAGGGACGTGTAAGGAGTGTTAAAAGACTTTATTACCCTTAAAATAACTCATAACAGAGTATTTTTGGCACCTTGGGCGCCGCCTAACCAATCGCCTATGCTTGGGTTGGGCAGGGCCTAACCAATCGCCTATGCTTACCGTCTCTCACAAAAATGGGCATAACTTTTCACTCGGGTATTGGATTATGGGGAAATTGGTATCGTTGGAAAGATAATTTGATTATCTACAATTGTGTGGGTCTAAATCAGCCAAAATACCACATTAACATTGAGTTATACTCGTTCAAAGATGACCCTTAAAAAATTAAACATTAAAACTTTATTGATTCAAAAACTCTTAGCTTGTATTACCTTAAGTGACTCATATGAACATGATTAATGCATCATAAGCTATACTATCACTAGGATATTCATTGTAAGTCATATACTCAAGTATGAATCACATGATAGGATATTTCATACGTAGGAATACTTATTCACTTCCTAACTTAGAAACATGTGGGGTATTACATAAATATACCAGATTTTTATGTGAATAAAAGAATTATTGGAATATCCACAATTATCCAAGAATTAGCAAATAACTACCTAAATGGAAATTCAATATGGAGTTATTATTCAAAGGACTAGCTAATGATTTATTCAAATTTAAGAGAGTTAAGACAAGAAAATATGGAAGAAGTTAGACAATGGATTATGATGTTGCTTAATGCAGAGAAACGACCAACTACCAGAGCAATTACGGAAAAAATTATTTCAGATGAATTATTTACCAAATAATCTAAAATAATAGGGCATAAATATCCAGATCATTTAAAATAAAATTGTAATGGAGAAAATAATAAAATTCCAGAAGTTCAACTAGAATGAAATAAGATAAGGACGTCGGCTAGAAGATAAAAGATATAAAGCAACACAGACTGATGGAGAAATAAAGACAAAGAGACAAAGCAGTAAAGTTATGAAAGCGACATATGAATTATTGACATGTGAAATATTAGGTGATACGTAAATTATTATGTAAGCATTCATTACCTTTTACTAGCCTTTTTACTTTTTTGGCCTAAAAGCCATTATTAGTTTTGTTTTTTGTAGGATAGCTTTAAGATTTTCTTTTTGTAAAGTTACTTTAATCTTTTATACTTTTATAAAGATGACAAATGTAAAGTAGAAAAATTATAGAATAGTATACGTGTTTTCTCTTTTTAGTTTATAAATAGCAGAAGCATTTGCTAAGTTAAGGCAAAACTTTCATCATGAAAAGAAAGTCTTTTTGTACATAATAAAATTTTCTCTCATATAATCAATAAAGATATTTAGTTTTACACTAAGCTATGGATGAGCAAAGCTCAGATTTATCAAATCTACCAGTACAGTTATTTTCATTCATACTTATGAATAACTAAATTCATAAATTCCTGGCAATCATAAGTATAACAAAATAAGATAATGTTAGTTACTTTATAGTAGAATTATTTAAAGAATAGCAGGTTAAGAAGTTTATTAGCAAAGTGGAAAAGGAAAAAAAATTCTAGAACTATGCCATCCTAAAGGTGAAATGGGTGAGGCAAAGAAGCCGTGATAGGGGAGTAACCAGAGTAGGGGTGCTGTTCAGGGGAAAAGTATTTAGATTACCATTCTAATAGTGATCGAAGAACATATTATTTAAGAATAATCTAGTATATTGTGATCTAAGATGATCCTATTTTGTTATGTATATGATTGGAGGGAATATTTTGAAAAATAGCCTCATATGAAAAATGAATCATTATTTACCTGATGAAATGATAGATGAATTTAATATACTTGTATTATATTTACTTAAGGATATAGAGATAGTAGATATAAAGAAAATTATATGGGAAAAGATATTTAATATTGACGATGAAGAATTAGAAAAATGGATTGAAGATGAATTAGAACAAATACATATAAATAACGATAGCTACTATTCATACCTAGATAATTACTATTCAGATCGATATTATATAGGTTAAAAAATGTTAGAATATATTAATGATAGTTTATATAATGCATATGGAAAATCATTTATGCATGACCAAAAAACGTTAATTGATCTAAATTATCTATAGTCATGGAAAAGAACTTAATATTAACTAACCATGCAAATTACCCGAGTTATCTGCAGGTAAATTACCTGAGTTATCTGCACACTCCGCACCCCCCTATAATTGGTCTCAGAGCTATGTGTTATTTAATTATTCACGAGTAGATATGTGTTAATTATGAGAAATGTTAAATACATGTAGACTCAAATAATTATGGTTTCATAATAGAACTTGATTCTTGACACTATCTTAGAAAAACTTAGAACAACAATTCATGTAAGAACATGCAATTCATGGGATAAAATCTCAATTCTAAAAATAATAGATTGGGTAAGTATACAATTCAAGAATTTAACAATTTGTAATCTCATAAACTTGAAACAAAGTAAATTAAGCACAAATTCCACTTGAAAACGTGAAATTCTTTAATTAAAATCAAAACTTTGGGCATAAGAACGGAAGGATTTTTCTTGTTAAAACTCTATATACCTTAGATTATTATACATTTGAGATGGAACCCAAATCTTGAAGCATTCTTTTGAATTCTTGATCTTGAGGTAACCTAGTTTGATCTTGTTCCCAAGAGATAAAATTAGTAAAGGAGCAATTTTACGCTTTTAGGGGCGGAAATTGTATGTTATAAATGAATTAGGGTGAGGGGGAATGACCAAATTTTCCCTTTACTCATAAAAATCCGAATTAGCATGAAAAAACAATGCCATAACGTGATGTTGATGCGACATATCGCTATCATGTTGGCTTATTACCTCACACGAAAAACTGCATAACTTCTCGCTCGGTTATTGGATTTTTGTAAAATTGGTATCATTGGAAAGATAATTCAATTTTCTAAAATTTGGTGTGTTTTGAGATTAAAAATTCCATGTATATACAAAGTTATACATGTTTAAAGTAGACCCTTGTAGAATCGAATACCAATCTTTGGATGAATCAAAGGATCATAGCTCTACTTGGCTCTATGTGACTCCTATGAATATTTTTAACCTCAATAGTACTTCAAAAATAAGGTTTAATATCATGAAACTTATATCCACATGGAACTCACTTGGATTATAGCTTATACACGTAAGAACGATGGTTCATAGACTAGTACCAAAATACGGGGTATTACAATGGCTCCAGTAGAACTCAGAGAATTAAAAGAACTATTGAAAGATCTTTTAGATAAGGGATTCATCAGACCCAGTGTGTCCCTATGGGGTGCACCAGTTCTATTTCTGTGTAAGAAAGATGGTTCTCTCAGAATGGGTATTGACTACCATTAGTTAAATAAAGTCACGTTCAAGAACAAGCATCCACTTCCCAAAATTGATGACTTGTTTGACCATCTTCAGGGTGCCAGTTACTTTCCTAAGATAGACCTTAGATTAGCCTATCATCAGCTCAGAGTCAGATAATATGGCTTTCCAAAAATAGCTTTCAGAACTCGGTATGGTCACTTTGAATTCTTAGTCATTTCATTTGGTCTTACCAATGCCCTAGCATCTTTCACGGACTTGATGAACCCTGTGTTCAAGAAGTACTTAGAAATTTTCATCATAGTCTTCAGTAATGACACTCTTGTCTATTCTCGTAGCGAGAATGATTATGCATATCATCTCAGAATTGTATTCCAGACTATTGAAAACCATAAGTTATCATGATATCTATTCTGGTCTTACATGTTAGCTCTATGATCACAGCCCATACTCGTGCACGTTAGAAATTATACATGCTTATAGTTCCTAGTATAAGGAGTTCAAGTTCACTCACTATTATAAATCATGTTCCGTGAATACAGAAACCCCAGACTCAGGTCATGAAGCTCATGACTTATGTACTCATGTTATAATTTATAGTATGTTAAGTTCCCATAAATTATATTATACCCCTAATGATCAGATAAATTTACATTGTGTCACGCATATCCTCAGTTTAGGTTTATTAGTTCATCTATGATGTTGACATTCTATTACTCAAGCCTCAGTAAGTGTCGTGTTTGATATAGTATTCATTCATGCTTTAGGTCCTCATATTTTAATCCTTCAGTGAACTCTTCTTATGAAATAATATAGTGATAAGCGATTCCATACTTGTTTTACATGAGGCTGTAGCTATGAAGATAGGCTTGAATGTCAAGTAAGTGTGCAAGCAAATTGCTAGAAAAAAGTCGTATTTAGTGCTTGAAAAGAGGAAATCAAAATTTTTCGTAAGATGAGAAGTTGAAAAAATATAGAGTGTGAGTATCTATTTAGATCCTCAATTTATGTCAGTCTCTATCACGTAGCTATCAGAACCCAGTATTCAGTTCTATTATAGTTTCAGTTACCATCTTAGTTACAGTCTTTGTCCCAGTCTTAGTCCAATAATCAGATCAGTAACTCAGTTCAATTTCATATTTGGCTGACCATAGCATACAATTATCAGTTATTCAGTTATTAGTATTTCAGTACCTCAGTTTACAGACTATTTAGGAATCATGTAATACACTTGGTCTTGTATTATTAAATAATATAGTCTTCACGTAATCATGCTCAGTACCTCATGTTGCTCAGTTGACCTTACCTTATACATAAAATACTCTACAGTTTCAGTCCAGACTAAGTACAATTAAATCTTACATGACAAATATTCATCTATCAGTCATTCAGTTAATCATACAAGTTAGTATGTTTATAAATTCATGCTTAACGCCCATACGAATACTTATAGTAGTCTCAGGTGAAGTTTCATAATAGGGTGGAGAGTATAGTTGAGAGAGTATTCGAGGAATATGTCTAAGCTTAAAAATTTACTACTGCAGTGAGTAAGTCTTAGCCACTCTATCTTAGATGATGATTCGTAGGTGTCGCCTCATATTATAGAATTTTATCCAGGATGTGATTTTCTTATCCAATTATTTTATTTAGCCATGCCAAGACTCCCTACTTCCTAAAGACACTAGAACTCTATAGAAAGAGTACTAAAGAAAGGCTCCAGTCAAATATAAGTTTTCAGCATAAGTTAGTCCACAAAACCTGTAATTTAGTTTAGAAGTTAGGAAGATAATGTTCGTATGGTTGGGTTTCCCATTCTTCCATCTAGTCATAATATCCAGAGTCTCGTGAAAGTAACTATTCCCAAATCGAGCAACTAGGTAGTTGCATTTTTAGCTCAGTTCATGTATTATGTCCTAGTTTTAGATCCCAGGTATTCATTCACAGCTCAGTTCGAAGGTGCCCTATGCATCGTCCCATCTTTTCCTTGGTATCTCAGCCAAGTCAGTATTCTTCAAGGGACATAATGTCCCAAGGGGGATATGCACCATAAACATCGAGCTTTCATGTCCTAAACCTCCGAGTTTCACTTCACGTAATGAATCTGGTTTGGAATAATGGGTACTCATGAGTGGACCCTCAAGTTCCAATTTCAGTTGCCATGTATTCAAGGGTGTAGTTTATTTCATGATATTTAGTTCATGTATCATATTTTAGGCACAGTTATGTTCTAAAGTTCCCGTTCCTCGTGTTCAGTAACTGATCTTGAGTTAAGATCGGTGATTTTTTTTGTTAAAATATCTCCTATGAAAGTAGTAAAAAGGTTTGGAAAGAAGGGGAAGCTCAGTCTCTGATATGTCGGTCCTTATCAAATTCTCGATCATTTTGGAAAGGTAGATTACAGGCTTAATTTGCCTTCAAACTTAAATTTCGTCTATCCAGTGTTCCATGTCTCCTTGCATAAGAAAAAGCATAGGTGACCGAGCAGTCCTAGTCCCTATAGAGGGCATAGATATTCAGAACAACCTTTCCTATGAAGAGACTCCCATCAAATCCTTGATTATCAGATTCGCAGATTGAGGAACAAAAAAATACCTTAAGTCAAAGTACTTTGGCGTAATTAGTCCGTTGAGAGAGCTACTTGAGAAGCAGAATAAAACATGCGGACCAAGTATCCTCACCTATTCTCTATAAACTCAAACTCAGACCAAGGTAATAGTTTTTCTTTGAATTTACTCAGTCTCATGTTCAAATATAACTAATAATTTGGTATTAATTAATGTTGCATACTCGTCCATACATTCACCAATCAGTTCAGTCATGTACTTATGCATCAGATATGTATGTCCAGCATATAAGCCCAGCTTATCAGTAATCCCAGTCATGCATTCTTAAATCATGTTTTGCTATGTTTTCATGTATCAGATATGCATGTTCAGTATGATAATTCAATATATCAATAATTTTAGTCATGAAATAATATTTCAGTTATGCATGTTCAGTGTCTAAGTATAGCGTATCAGTATTCTCAGTTTAACCAGTCTTATTCGAGGATAAATGTACTTAAGGGGGAGATATTGTAAGACCCCGTAAAATTCTAAGCTTAACTCAGTCTTTTAAACTTGCTAAGGGGTCCCAGACTTAGAAAATTCTAGCTAAGTATTCAAACATAGTATTATTTTGGCCTTCGTAAGTTGGCAACTCTATATCACGACTCTTATGATCTTAAAGTATCGATATTTAGATTGATTCATGATCAAGAATGTTAGTAGGTGTTCCCGAATAAGTTTTGGATTTTTTAGACCTCGTTGGACACGTGTATGGGAGCCCAAAATAGTGTATCAACGCGATATTAATGCAGCGCGTCATCCATAGTGTTGATTAATATTTTTGTTAACTCCTAGTGTCAAATTCTAGTGAACCAATGTAGACTCGACGTAACGCATTGGCCATAGCGTCGGCCTACGCATCAATAATTCGGTTTTCAATCATTAAAAATCCATATCCTCAAGGGTATTAAGATCTTTCTTCACCCCAATTCAGCCCTAAAATACACGATTCAACCCTTATTAAAAAAATACGCTCATTTTTTCTCAAATTGCTCAAGAACAAGAACCCTAGGTGATTTATTTCAAAGCCAAGGCTCAAGATTTCACCATTTTTCTTCAAGAATTTAGCAACCAAGGTATGTCAAGTGTTTATCCAAGGGTTTCTTCCACCCTTGGAGTCTATGAAACTCTTTTAAACTTCAAATATCTTGATTTCATACTTTTCATGATTTGGATTCAAGAGTATTCATGATTATAATGTTGATTGGATTTCTATTACATGATTAAATGCAGGATTTATGTAAAAACAACAATTATGTATGCAGTATTATGTGAATTCATGTTAAAGCTTTGAATTTGTGATGCTCATGTGTTGATTAGTAGTATGTGCATATACAATTCCTTCCAAGTGTTTGATGAGTTTTTCATGAGAATTAAATAATGAAATTATATCATGTTAGCATGTATTCAAGTCCATGTCATACAAGTGTTTGCTAGAATGTCCCAATGAATGAATGATGATCAAGTAGTCATTTATCATGTTTCAAGATTATGCCATGTCTTATAATTTATGCTATCGAGTCTTGGGGTATTTAATACCCGATAATTTAGCTGATTACCTAGAGCCATTGTCAGTCTTATGATAGTATCAGTTATGTCACGATCAGTACTACGCTCAGTCAGTTACAAAACTCAGGAAAAACTCAATAAACTTAGTATTTGTCCATTATAGTTCAGTATTTAGTTCAAGCCTCAGAAAATTCATCCAGTTAATAGAATTCAGTAGTATTTCGTCAGTTAACGGAACTCAGAGAACTCAGTTCAGTTCAGTTAGACAGTATAATCAGTAACAGTTTAGTCAAGCCTAATATGAATTTGAAATGAGTTCAATGTCTATTCAGTTGGTAGTAAGATTCAGCATCAAGTTAACCCAAGGATGGGGGCATTCCTACCCGACCCTTAGTAGAAATCCCTGCATTAAAAAACTACATAGCCAGCGTAGGTTGAGATATCCTCCTGTCAGATTATTGTTGATACATCTAATCCGAGTTTTCCTACCTTTAAGGATTGTCAAAAGAGCTTCCTATTAGAGAGGGTTAACTCATAGTTGTCTTTACCCATGGCATGATACTGACATCCTTCTGACTAGGGTTACAGGTAGGACCCAAATCTATTCAGCAGGGGGCATATCAGTTAGAGGATTACCTCCCACAGTCTCAATATCAGTTCCAGTGTTAAAATAGAACTCAGTTCAGTTCTACAGATTCATGACTATCAAATACAGTCACTCAGTTTAGTTCAAAATTAGTATAGTTCCATAGGATCAAGATTTTCAGATACAGTCACTCAGTTATCAGCTACACAGTATCAGTAAAGTTAAAAATCAGTAAATAAGTAATTCAGAACTCAATATCGAGTATTATCACGACCTCAGATTATAGTATACGTATTCATAAATGTACTCTGATTCAGTTATATTCATGTCATTCAGTCAGTATTTTTCATGCATTTCATCCTACCTCACTTTCCATACCAGTACATTCAAAGTATTATCGCTTACCTTTCTTTTATGCTATGATGTTTTATATCATAGGTTCAGACGGGTGGGTTCCCGATCATACTTAACAGATCAGATATTCTGCTGACAATGTTAGTGGTGAGTCCTGTTAGTTTGAGGACATGATGATTTCTTCAGTAGTTCATCTTATTTCAGTAGTTCGGATTTAGTAGGGGACTTATCCCATCAACTCCATGTATCAGACAGTTTAGAGGCTTTTTCAAACTAGATAATTTTTCAGACAGATGCTTTTCAGTTTTGGATTTTTATACCGTATTCTGTTTTATTTCAGTATTGAACCTTATGGAAAATTTTCACCTAATTGACACATGTTTGCAGTATTTCTATTCAGTTATTGTAGCAGGTACCAGTCATGGGTTAGCTTTTGGTCCTTTAGGAATATAAGCATCGTGTAGCGTCCGGATTATATTTCTATCCTTGAGTTTTTGTTCCCTCATTTTATTTTATTAGTATGATTCACTTTCAATGTTATTGTACATGATTTTCAAGGATATAGTTTAGTAATTTAATAATTAAAGAATTATACATGTTTTATAGACTTCAAGCTTTTCCAAAATGAATTATGCATGAGTTGATGAATTTCAATCAATATTAATTTAACAAGACATTTTTCCGTTAAATTCAATACCTTCACAACCTTATTTTATGGCTCCCCAGCATATTCATGTTTAGTACTTTGGGACTTGTACACTATGAATTCTTACTTTATCCAAAATATAAAAAATTTCATGTAATATTATATGTTTCAAAGATTGTAGGTTATGAACACCCTAGGACGCATCCCAAAAGTTATTATTTTAGTATTTAGTCCTTGAATTCCACAAATTTTTAGAACTCTTTTACACAAAGAATTTATCATTCAATTATAAAACATCACATTATTTAGCTATTCAGCATATAATTTTGAAATTATGTTAGGAGTAGTACTTAGTACCAGTCAGACAAAGAATAAAAGGATCACCTCTCGATTAGGCTGAGGCTTTTAGTTGAAGACTCTTAGTTCTAAAACTAAGTTGCAACCATAGGTTCTAAAAGGTCACCCGCTAGGATAGGCTATCACCTTATTATTTTTTAAACATCAATTTAGTGGAACCTTGTCAGTCAGTGTTTGTACCTTTGGCCAGGTATATAGTATCCATCCAACTGAGGTATAGATTAGAAACACATTTAGTTCAAATGGGGTATGCCGATTAAAAGTATCTCCCATAGTTTCATACTTAGTATTTGGACATGATACGCAATTCAATTTTACTTGATTTTATACTATGACTTTTTAAGATTATCATTTCATATAAATAGATGTGCATTTCATATAGGGTCATTGTATTATAATTCATCTACTTGTAATTAGTTAGCATTTAGTATAGTTTTACAACATGTTCAACATTAGCTATAAATCATATGAAATATTTATGCTTCCACTGCTCATTATTTTTCAAAAATATTTTAGCTCATAGTTCAGAGATATTACTATGTCTTACAACGTTTTGGTATAGTTATGTTTTGAATGTATATTTTAGTAAATAATATTTCTCCTCATTTTAAAGTATGTTTTAATTATTTTCATAATTCTTGCATTTCTCGCGTGCTTAGTACATTCAAAGTATTGATCGCATACCGTTTCTACCTATATTTTTTCATGTGATGTAGATTTAGGTACTTACTATCAGAATCATAGTTAAGAAGATCACAACTTCTTGCCAATAGGTGTTAGGACTTGAGACTAATCAATAGTCGTAATATAGTCCTTAGAGTCCCAAATGACGAAAATCTAATCCATGGCCTTGCATGACACTAAGAATACCAAAAATAACTTATATAAAATCACTTATGCTGAACTAGAACTGAATAACAGAATAAATATTCAAAAGAGAACCAATCAAGAATATCTGAGTTTAACACCATAAGATAAATATCTAACTGCAAGACTACTACTCTCTACTAAGATGAGTTGTAGGGACAAGCCCCTAGATAACTATAATTGTTTGAAAATGGGAGAACAAAAAAGAAAAAATAAAATATTGATTTTTCCCTCTAATGATGTTAACTCACCAAAATGATATTGTTGAAGAAGTGGGAGATCGTATTATGCATGATAAACATATTAAGCATCAAAACCTATATAATAAGACCATATAGCGCTAAGGAAAGAAAGCTATCAACACTTTGAATGTACTTAGTATTTGAGATAGGAGATAACTTATATAATCCAAACATGATGCATGTAACAAGATAAATTTATTCAATATCAAGTAATGCACTGGTGTTGTATAATAAAATGATTAACTGAATACGAGATCGTCAAAGAATCTGAATCCAAACTTTACATCATGGATTGTGGGAGATACTAATAACTACTACACCCTAATATGAGCTAATGATGGTCCAACCTATAACCCCATCTGGAAGGGTATTCAGCTTTTTATCAAGGGTACAAGCTGAATAATTCTAATAAGCTTAATGGTAATAATAATTTGAAGAATAAAATAAATACATTATTTAAAAGCATTCAAAACATGTAAACTAAAGGGTATGGTACTCAAAAATATATGCATGAAATACTAGGTCATTATGTTTTCATAACCCCTCATCCCCCATATTTGAAGAATGCAACTACCAAGCTAGTTTCATATTTTTGGGTGAAATTAAGGATTTTAATAATTCAAGTCCAAACCTGTGGGTTTTACCATGTAACTAGGATATGCGATAACTGTCATGTATTAACACTAAAATTCATGATAAAATGTGAATCATAACTCAATGACATAAATAAATTGAGGTATCAAATAATTTAACAACTTCCACAACCCTTAAATGGTAAATAATGACCTAGACTGAAGAATTAAGTTAACTTTTTTAATCAATTGTAAAAGGAGACCCATTCAAAAAATCTCACATATATGGAGATAAGAACCATTAAGAATTCTTCCAAATTGGTATCCTAAGGAAGATGAACCGTAGCTCTGCCTTGGGGAAAAAATGCCCCTTTTATCTGTTTGAAACTAAGTGTTGGATGTTTTATATATGATGTAGGATTATAATATTATTAACCCCAACAATAATCCTTGAAATATACTAAATGATGTAGTTTAATTCCAGAAGAGTTAGAAGAGACTGATATGCCCCTTTAAAATTCATAACTAGGAACTGTTGGAAGAGATGTACTAATCTTCTCACGATCGTAGGACTAACGTAATATCATAGGTTGCACTCTTTGTTGGGAGCTTGGTGAGTACTCTCTAAACATGATCAGAAGATCCCTATTACAATTATTTGATCTACCTACGGTTTTACCTTTTATAGGCTTGAAGGTTCAAAAAGGATGATTTGTTGGACTCATGATCGTGTCATGGATCTTGGTTTCAAAGAATGGTACGAAGAAAGACATTCCAAAACTTATGTCTAAGTGTCCAAATTGCCAATAAGTTAAGGTTGAGCACTAGATACCTGGTGGTACCCTTTAAGACATTAATATTTCTAATTATAAATAAGGGGTGGTGAATATGGACTTTAATATAGGGTTTCCTCATAGTCGTAAAAAATATGATTTCATTTGGGTTATAGTGTACTGAATAACTAAATTAGCACATTTTGTGTTGTTTAACATGTTAGATTCAACCGAGGACTATGCTAAAGTCTACCTTGAGAGAGTTGGTGAAACTGTATGGAGTCCCTTTAAATATTATTTTAGATAGAGGTACTGAATTAACCCCTTAGTTTTGAAAGAAGTTTCAGAACAGTCTTGGTACCAAAGGTTGTCTCAATACAACTATTCACCCACAGATAGACTGTCAAGTAGAAAATACCATTTATGCCTTAGATGATATGTCGATAGCATGTGTGATTAATTTCAAGTTTAATTGGAATTATCATCTACCTTTGATCGAGTTTGTTCATAATAATACCTATCACTCCAGTATTTAGATTGCCTCATTTGAGGAACTTTATGGTAAGAGAAGTTGATCTCATATTGGTTGATTTGAAGTTAGTGAAGCTATATTGATATAAATAGACTGAGACCCTGAGGCTATTGAGAAAGTTTAACTGATTAGAGAAAGGAAAAGAATGGCTCAGAGTTATCAGAAGTCTAATACAGATGTGAGAAGAATAAAGTTTGGGTTTTTCTATTGGTGATTTTGTGTTCTTGAAAGTCTCGCCTATGAAGGAGATATCTAATTCTCATGTCATCTTCTGACTCTCAAGTTTCTTCTTCGACTTTATGATTCCTCCACAGTACCTTTACTGGGTCTATCCCTTTGCTCCTCAACTTTTGAACTTGGCGATCTAAAATTGCAATGGGCTCTTCTTCTTAAGACAAGGAGTCTGTCACTTTGATACCCTCTACTGGCAATACCATATAATGCTCTCCAATGCATTTCTTCAATATGGATAAATGGAATACCAGATGAACGGAACCAAAACTTGCAGACAATTCTAACTCATATGCAACTGTACCAATCTTTTTCAAAATCTAATATGGCCCTACATAACGAGGGCTAAATATACCCCTTTTTCCAAACCGCATAACTCGGTTCATAGGATAAACCTTGAGAAACACCCAATCACCAATTTCAAACTCTAGTTCTCTTCTCCGAACAACGGCATAGGACTTCTAACGACTCTGAGCAGTCTTGAGTCGTTCTCTAATGATCTTTACTTTCTCCATCGCCTGATGAACAAGATCAGGACCATACAACTGAGTCTCACCCACTTTAGACCATCCCATCGGATACCTATATCTCCTCCCATACAAAGCCTCAAAAGGATCCATCTTGATGCTGGCATGGTAGCTATTATTGTAAGCGAATTCAACCAGTGAAAAGTGATATACCCAACTACCTTTGAAATCAATGATGCATGACCTCAACATATCTTCGAGGGTCTGAATGGTATGCTCATCTTGCCCATCCGTCTGAGGGTGGAAAGTTGTGCTCAAATTCACTTGTGTACCTAAACCCTTTTGAAAGGATCTCCAAAACTAAGATGGAAACTGTGTACCTCTATCGGATATAATGGACACTGGTGCTCCATGAAATCAAACTATATCCTCAATGTAAATCTCAGCATAAACCTCTTCCGAATATTTAGTCCTCACAGGCAAAAAGTGGACTGACTTGGTCAACCGATCTACAATCACCCATATATAATCATGCTGGTTTTGGGATCTCGGAAGTCCTATAATGAAGTCCATGTTTATCATCTCCAACTTCCATAAAGGTAGGGATATCTCTTGGGAAGTACCACCTGGCCTCATATGTTCTACTTTCACTTGTTAACAGTTCAAACACTTAGACACAAAATCAGCTACATCACGTTTCATGTTATTCCATCAATACAAGGTTTTCAAATCATGGTACAACTTAGTAGAGCCTGGGTGAATGAAATACCTTGAAGTGTGCGCCTCATTAAGGATTCTTTCCCGTAGCCCATCGATATTTGAAATGCACAACCTACCCTGAAATCTCATAATACAATCACCACCAATTTCAAATGGCATAACCTTTTGTTGATCCACATCTTTCTTGATTTGCATCAAGATGGGATCTTCAACCTGCTTCTCTTTAACTTCAGGACAAATAGATGACTTAGCTAACTCATGAACAATCACCCCTCCATATTTGGAATCTAAGATTCGCACTCCCAGATTTGCAAGGCGGTGAATATCCTTCACCATATCTTTCTTTCCTTATTCTACATGAGAAAGGCTGCCCATAGACAAACTGCTAAGGGCGTCGACTACAACATTTGCCTTTCCCGGATGGTAATATATACTCATATCATAGTGTTTCAAAATCTCCATCCAATGCCTTTTCCTGAGGTTCAATTCTTTCTATGACAAAACATACTATAGACTCTGATGGTCAGTATAAATATCAACATGCACTCCATACAGATAGTGCCTCCAGATTCTAAGTGCAAACACCACGGCTACAAAATCCAAATCATGAGTGTGGTAATTGTGCTCATGCACCTTTAACTGCCTAGATGCATAAGCTATCACCTTACCACGCTGCATTAATACACAACCAATTCTCATATGGGACGCATCACAACAAACCACAACATCATCTACACCCTCGAGAAGGGTCAAAACAGGAGTAGTAGTCAGCTTATCCTTCAATTTATCAAAACTATTTTCACATAAGTCAGACCACACAAAATTCATCTTTTTCTGAGTCAGTTTAGTAAGTGGAGCAGCTATGGAAGAAAAACACTCTACGAACCTTCTGTAATACCTCTCCAAACCCAAGAAGCTCCGAATATCGGTTAGAGTCGTGGGACTAGGCCATTTTCTCACTGCTTCAACTTTCTGGGGATCCACTCTTATCCCCTCATTGGACACAATATACCCCAGAAAGGCAATAGCATCTAACCAGAATTCACACTTAGAAAATTTGGCATATAGTTGATGATTCTTAAGGGTCTGAAGGATAATTTGGAGGTGACTAGCATGATCCTCTTTACTCTTAGAATAGATCAGAATATCATCAATAAATATAATGACAAACAAGTCAAGAAGCTGACAGAACACTCTAGTCATAAGATCCATAAATTCTGGAGGGGCGTTAGTCAACCGCAAGGACATGACTAGAAATTTGTAGTGACCATATCGGGTTTGGAAGGCTGTCTTGGGTATGTCTGACTCCCTAACTTTCTACTGATGATAACCCAAATGAAGGTCTATTTTGGAAAAATACTTGGCACCCTGAAGCTTGTCAAAAAGGTCATCATTCCTAGGAAGAGGGTATTTATTTTTAATCATAACCTTATTCAAATGACGAGAGTCTATGCACATCCGAAGGGACCCATCTTTCTTTCGCACGAAGAGCATGGGTGCTCCCCATAGGGAAACACTAGGATGAATACAACCTTTGTCTAGGAGGTCTGCAAGTTGTTTCTTTAATTCCTTTAGTTCCGCGAGAGCCATTCTATATGGCGGAATAGAAATAGGACGAGTGTCTAGCAACACATCAATGGCAAAATCTATCTCCATATCAGGGGGTAGCCCTGGGAGATCTTCAAGAAAGACTTCTAGGAATTTATACACTACAGGGACTAACTGCAAAGAAAGGTTTTCAAATTTTGAAACTTTTACTCGGATTAGATGATGCATACAACCTTTAGAGATAAGCTTCTGGGCTCTAAGATAAGAGGTAAAGTGACCGCTAGGTTCCACAGAACTCCCTGCCCATACAATTGGTGTCTCATTCGGGAAAGAAAAAGTGAC
The DNA here is from genome assembly GCA_030864225.1 of Capsicum baccatum var. pendulum. NCBI lineage: Eukaryota > Viridiplantae > Streptophyta > Magnoliopsida > Solanales > Solanaceae > Capsicum > Capsicum baccatum. The sequence continues at coordinate 92,413,414 of CM061559.1, read as the reverse complement.
CCTTTGGGTTCTGTAATCAAGGGTGGCATAACACGAATGGAGCCAGTCCATCCCAAGGATAGCATCAAAATCTATCATATCTAGTTCTATAAGGTCTGCCACAATTTTCCTACTATGAATAGATACGACACAATTTTTATATACCCTTCTAGTAACAACAGAATCACCTATAGGAGTAGAAACAGAGAAGGGTTCTACAACAAGTTTGGGCTCAAACCCAAAACCAACAGCCACATAAGGGGTTACAAAAGATAAAGTAGATCCGTGATCAAGCAATAAATAAACATCATGAGAAAAGATTCACAACATACTAGTGACAACATCTGGTGAAGCTTCCACCTCCTGGCGGTTAGTCAAAGAATATAACCGGTTGTGACCACTTTCGGTAGCTGAAGGGGCACCCTTAGGAAAAAGAGTTGTGGAGGAGGATTGGGAATTAGCCCCCCACCCCCACATTTACTCCAGCAGAAGTACAATCTCTTTGAAGGTGACCCACTTTGCCATAAGTATAGCAGTTTCTCCCCTCAAACCAGCACTTACCTAGATGATTCCTTCTGCAAACCTCACACCGCAGATAAGTACAACATTGCTGGGCCACACTACCCTGAGACTGTGTACCTAGAGCTTTGGACCCATGAGGAGTCTGAAAACTCTGAGTTTGTCTATCGGTGACCCAAGTTTTTCATGACACGAACCAAAGGCTGGTCGTGATAAGCATTTCAAACCATGGACCTAATTCATATGATTAAAGTAATGTGGAAAAACACAATAATTCATAAACATGGTGATAAATATGAAAATAAATAATAATGGGGAGATAAGGTTCCCTCAACATTAATTAACCTCTAAACAACTGTCTGTGAAAATCTCTAACAAATGACTGAGTTAAGTAACCGTATATAAACTGGGACAAGGCCCCCAGTAGACCCCAAAACTGAATATAAGAAAAAAAAGGACTGCAGGACATATGACCTTCTGAAACATAGAAGGCTCACCACTTGTCTCTGCAATTCTGTCTGAATAAACTACTGATTCTCTTGACCCCTAGACTGGGCCTCTGAACCTGAGATATTGGAGAGGGGAGGGGGTAGCACAAAAGTACTGGCACACAGAGATACCAAAACAAAACATAATATTTTTACAATATATAGTTGAGATCCATTATAAAGAAATTTCGTATCAAATCATTTGAAAACACATGGGCATAATGGAATAGTTTCTCAATAACAATGAAATGCAACTGAGCTAGGTGGAATACCCTAAACAATTTACACCAACTGTCAAACCTCGGTTGCCGCCGAGATTAGAGTATAAGTGAGGGAGAGACACACAAGATCATATAGCATGGTGTGTCGACCCAATGGTAGTGCCCAAGATCACTTAGCCCGGGCTTCTACCTATAGTCCCAATTTGGGAATGACGTTAAGTCAAGTACATAAGATCACTTAGCCTGGTACCAATATTCCATGTCGAAAAACACGTTTTCCAATGATGAGCCCTTACATCTCAAACACCTTCTTCGGGCATCCATGTTTCTCATGTAAAATCAATGCATTCAAATTTCATCTTATTCAATCACATATCATGTTTTATAGGTTATCATTATACCCGACTTGCAAGTCCTTAATATCACTTCCACATATACATAACCATATAAAAACCAAGGTGCTTCATCATTTACAAGAGGTAAACAATGTTTATTTCAAATTCATGCTCTCTTTTGTTGATAACAATATAATATGGGGTATCAAGACATTATCATGGGAATTTGAAAGCAATTTATCATTCATATTTATCAAACTTCCACGGAAAATCTCAAATCACATATGCATGGTTTCAACCATTGAAGTATATAGGCAAACAATTCCCATGACATAAGAAAGATGACTTAGAAATCATACTGAAAGCAAGTTATTAGCATTTGATTGAAAACCCCCATTTAAAAGCATGCATGTTCATAAAAACTACACCCATGAGATTTTTGGATAACCCTACGTACCTCTATTTCCAAGGATAATAGATGTTTCTTGATATAGATGTTTCTTGAAGGTTGCAGATTGGTGATTCCAAATATGTAATTATCTTTAAAAACCTACGGTTAAATCTTGAACCATTTGGGTTTTTATTTTGAAACCCTAAGGAGAATGTTTGAGCACTTTGGATGAATTAATATGTATTTTTGATCCTTGGAACTAAATTTCATGTTTTAGGGCTAAGTAAGGGTGAAAAAGTACCACTTTGTCCCCAACACGGAGTGTTTAAGTCACTAGAATTCCTTACATAGGCACCTCCCATCCCATCTCCTATGTTTACATAGGCGCCTCCTAGGCTATCGCCTATGTTTACATAGGATCTTCCTAGGCTATCGCCTATGTTTACATAGGCTCTGCCTAGGCTATTGCCTATGCTTTCCAGTGGCCATGGGCGATTCGTTAGGCGACGCTTATCACTTTGAAAGGCCATAACTTCTTGCTCGGGTGTCAGATTTTAGCCAAATTGGTATCGTTGGAAAGCTAACTTGAATACCTATCATTCAACACATAGTAGGCTTCTTTATTCGACATATAGAAAGAGTTATGGTTGATGGAATCTGACAAACTTTACAACATCCACTAAAACTTAGTCGATCGAAATACTTTCAACTCGTCCTTGAGTTAAAGGACCTCTATGTTCTAAATTCAAGCTTGATTAGATTCACAGGCCACACAATAATTAACATGCAATATTGGCATAGGATTTTATGGCTTCAGGATTAACAACAGATCAAAATCATGGTCTATATTATAGCATGAATTGAGGGGCATTACAATATATGGATCCAAGATCTAATAATAAATAAACATGACTAGAGAAGACTTGTAAGGTACCCGTGACTACATTAGAAAAACCCCTCTAAGTGTATTGAGTCCAAAGGGAATTTAATCTATTTTAACATTTTCTAGTTGTTGTACTAGATAAGGCAACCTACTAAGTTAGGTGACCTATGAAAGTTGTTTAAGTGTTGTAACAACCTTGGTAATGGGCATCCCTACCTCACTATGAAGCCATTGTACATTTCCTATGTTTGTGTCCTAGTATGACACAGCCAAAAACCAATCACTACCTTCCATACACTTACCTATGTGATTGCCTCCACATTTTTTGTGCACTGGGTTGGCACGAACACTACTCATGCTACCCCAAAACTTAGATTCTTGTACTATATATAGATTATTTTACTAAACATGAGCACCATAGATCAAGTAGAAAATGTCGTTAGGGCTAAATATTTTCTGCAGAACTGAGAATGATTTCCACCATCCAACCTCTATTGAGAGAAATTAAAGCTATATATATTTACCCTCGTATTCTCCCTTTTGTTCTTCTTAACTTTCTCTTTCTCTATTTGTAGAGCATTAACCATCAGCCATGTGATGTCCATCTCTTTCACCAGCATATCAGTCCTACACTCTTTAACTGCATCATTAAAAACACCAGACACAGACTTGCTCATATGATGAGTGGAAAATTTACCACTCATTTACATCTTATTTCTTGCACACTATGGTGATTTAGTTGCATATATGGAACTAATTCTTATGTGAAATGCTCTAATGTTCGGTGTTTGTGATCTCACAGGGAAATATAATGAAAATGAGTTGACACAAAGCTAGAAAAAAAGGAAATTGACAAAAATGAACATAAGATGAAAATAGGCCCTAGGATATGAACCTTAGATGTTTCTATCACATTCTGAGAGTCATGATTGCAATTGAGCAAAACAAGTAGAAATATTGTGATGACGAGCTAATGCACCGCGATCTGGACCAGAGGGTGCAATCGTGAGTATCATAAGAACTTATAAGTGAAGCAATGGAATTTCACAAGGCTAAATCCCAAGATATAAAAGTCTAAACCATTCATGTTTCCATAATCTAGTGTCAGAGTTTTAAAAGAAAAATATACTATATTGAGTAAAATAATTTAAAGTTGTGTTTCCAAGAGAGAATTTGGTTTTTGGTTGAATTTAAATCTTGGAGATTATTTTCATTTTGCTTTTAGAGGATGAATTGAATGCTAATCTATATATGTATCTTCTCTTTATTTGCATGAGTAGCTAAATTTATCTCTTGGGGTTATGCTTTATTAGGTGGTGATTAATGTATGTGTGTTGATTATTTGTCCAATTAATTTTTTATTGGTGATGGGTTTTTTTTTATTCCATGCTTAATTAAGAATTAGGGGTTGCAAACCCTAATTACCCTTAAACCCATATAATCCTTGAAAGAGGGAATACGTGTAAAGAATAATTGAAATCATATAATCCTTGATAGAGTGATGTGGGTGAGCAATAAATTTGAATAGTAACTTGAGTTTTCTCATTTTATAGCATTATCTTAGAAATAAGAATGTTAATTGAGGTAGTGGATTGGTAAAGTTGATACACTTGTGAGGTGTTTGAAAGAACCCATTTATGAGATTTGGTGTTTTATTTAAAGACTAACACTAATACCCCCAAATCTAGCCTATCCAAAACCCTTAACTAAACTTGCATGAATTATTAACAACCTATTCATGACTCCTACCTAAGATTGAATAACCCCAAGATTCCTCTCCATTTGGTAACATTCTTTAATAATTATAGCTCATAATAATGTTCTATTATTTTTGTGTTTAACATCATTCAAACCAAATCCCCCATTTAATTTTTTATGTTGTTTAATTCTGCACTATGGGTTAACACTTGTTAACAATCAACACTTGTACATTTTGAACTCTACGTATTCACTCCTTTTACATTCGTCTCCGATTTATAGTTGTGTAATTATATGTACAACAACCTCCTTGCACCTAATTTGAGAGTAAGTTTGAGTGTTATCGAAAATAGTGCCATTGCTAGGGAGTGAAACATAGTTTTCACTTTCTATTGTTTGGTGACCTTGTGTTAGCTATAGTGTTTTATTTTATATTTTTTGTTATTTTTTCTTTCACAGGTAAGCATATTAGCATACATGATAACATAGGCCAACGCTGTAGTAGTGGCGGATCTTTTTATAGTCATCCCTAGGACATAGTTCACATTGGAGATGCGGTATGAGCTTGTGCTATTCATATTCCCCCAACTAAAAAAATGGAGTAATTTACATTGATAGTGTGATGCTTCATTCGCTATAAGTGAAAGGTTTATTTGTAGGTCAAGCATATAAGGATTCCAATCTATACTTTACGAATTTCATTGATGTGTGCTCTCCATTTTACATAGCCCACATTTCTTAGGAATTAATCTAGTTACATACTTTCCCATTCCCTTTGATAGGAGAAATGGTCTTATGGCTACGGTCTTTGTTCGCAGGATCTAGCACTTCATGGGTTAAGTTTACCAAAGCCTTCTTGGATTGGTACTTTCGTCCTTCTTGGATGTTGTAACTAAGGGATGAAATCACCAAATTTCACCCACGTAGTGGTAATCCATTGTATGAAGTGTGGCATTATTTCATGAGGTTCTAGAGAAATTAGTTCTTCAAATTTCTTTAGGGAATTGGATCAATGGAATAAGACGGTTGTTGATAATGCATCCAGTGGTTCTCTTATCAAATTATCTTATGGCATTGCGGTGAATTTTCTAGACCAAGTCATAAAATAAAGTAGAGGTTGGAATACAAAAGATGTCAATGTAGCTGTAAGGTCTCTTTTTGCATCTTTTGTGAGCCAAGAATAAAGGAAACAAGATAAAGAAAGGATATGATCTTTGTTAAGATTATTAATCAACCCAACCTTCTTACCAAACATATGATGGGATCCCATCCTAAGTAGTCAATGACATTACCTCCAGTTGTATTAGGGCTTATGTGATGAATAAATGTAAGCACTTGGTAAAGAGATATGGTTCTTGTCGAACTATTTGGGGGTTCCCACCCTACCTATCAAAGGCAAGGCGGGAATCAAGGTTTGAAGGATTGAGATCGGGATAGAGAGCTTAATGGAGGCCGAGAGTTGAGAGAAAAAAAGAGACTATGATCAGTACATTCCCCCTTATAATATGCCTAGGCATAAGGAGTCAAGCTTCATTTATTTGGAAAAATTCAAGAATTATGATGTCCTGGCTCATATTCTAATGTGAGTTATGGGGGCCAAAAAATGGTAAAGAATATGAAAAGTAACTTCTCTCAACTAAAACAAACCATGACATCTCATTAGAACTCCATAAAGAAATTATAAAAGAAACTGGGCAAAATTTTGGCACAACTTAATGCAAGACAAAAAGGGACATTACCTAGTGACAAGGTGGTAAATCTGAACAATGATGCTCCCGTCGTGGCTATTGTAACTAGGAGTGGCCAAATTCTTGGTGGAAATGTTGTTGATCTTAACGAAGACATTGATTAATAGCATAATGATAATCAAGAAAATCCAAAAATAAAATGTCTAGAAAATCCAAGTAATGGTGCTCACAAGACAAATAAAAATATTATTGAGGAACCGAAGATAGTTGAAGAAAAGAATGAGGATGAGAAGACTCTTAAAGTGTTCAATGGTGATGCTCCAAAATACAATGAGCCTTCAATTGTACCATTACAACTAATTAAAATTCCTCATCATTCCTACAAAGGCTTGAGGAGAAAGAAGACAATACCATGTTCAAGAAGTGTTTTGATAAATTTAGCAACTTGTCCATAATTATTCCTTTGATCAAATCCCCCAAACAAATGATGGGGTGTGCTAAGTTTATGAAATATATGGTCTCAAAGAAAAACCTTGTAGACTTCGAAACTATTGAGGTGACTCACAATTGTATTGTTCAAATATCTAGAAAAATGGTGTTGAAGAAAGAAGGCACGGATGCATTAACTATTCCTTGCCCTATCTGGGGGCATAAATTAGCAAAAGCATTGTGTGATCTTGGGGTAAGTAATAACTTGATTCATTTTGCTGTGATTTGGAATTTGGACTTAATTGATCCTAAGCCTACCACTATCAGTCTTTTAATGGACGGACGTTCAATCAAAAAGCTTGTTTGTGTATTGTATGATGTGTTGGTGAAAGTTGACCAATTTATCTTTTCAGCAGACTTTGTGATTCTGGAATACAAGATTTATCATGAATTCCCAATCATTCTTGGTGCGTTATTCTTGGATACGGTAGTAACATTAGTTGATGTTGAGTGTGGAGAAATGAAATTTTGGGTTAACAATAAAGAAGTCTCCTTCAAGGTGTGCAAGTCCATGAAGAAACATGTGGACTTGCAAATGGTATTGATTACTGACGTAATAGATGATGAAGTGGCTAACACCTTAGAAGCGAACCTTATGAATAATTCCTTGGTGGGTGTATTATGGATCATTGAGATTTAGGGGATTGAAGATCATGATGAGGTGGTTGCTTAATTGATGGGTCTTGGATCATACACTAAAAATCCGGTCAAGTTAGATCTTGATTTGAAGAATCGTGAAAGCCCACCTGCCAAACCATCCATTATTGAACTGCCTCAATTTGAACTTAAGTCATTTCCTTCTCACCTCTGGTATTTTTTATTGGGTGATAACAATACTTTCCCAATCATTATTATGGGTTATATTAAGACCTTTTAAGTATATTCCCTGAAAGCTATTGTGAGAAAGTTTATCTATGCCATTGGGTAGACTATAGCGGACATTATAGGCATTGCTCTCGAAATTTGTTCACATAAGTTTAATTTGGAAATAAATTATGTCCAAAGTATAGAATATTAGAGTAGGTTCAACTCGCCAATAAAAGAGGTGGTCAAGAAGGAAATTATAAAGTGTCTTGATGCAGGTGTTGTCTACCCAATTTCTAAGTGCACGTAGGTGCACTCGGTTCAATGTGTTTCTAAAAAGGGTGGCATGATGATTGTCCCAAATGATAATAATGACCTTGTGCCTATGCATTCAATGATGGGTTGGAGAATGTGTCTGGACTATAGTAAATTGAACTCATGGACTGAGAAACGTCACTTCCCCATACCCTTCATGGATTGAATGTTACGAAGTTTAATAAGTCAGGGTTTGTATTTCTTCCTTGAAGGGTACTCAGGGTACAATAAAATTTGCATTGCCCTAGCAGACCAAGAAAAGACTACATTCATTTTTCCTTATGGCACATTTTCATTTAAGTGCATGCCTATTAGGCTATGAAATACATTGGCCATATTCCAATGATCCATGTTGTCCATCTTTGTAGATATTGTAGTGCACACCACAAAGGTCTCCATAAATGATTTTTTTTTGTGGTTGGTGATTCTTTTGAGTCTTGTATTGATCACTTAAGAAAAGTTGTTCAATCTTGTGTGGAGCCCAATCTCATCTTGAATCAGTAGAAGTGTCAATTTATGGTCAATGGGGGCATTATACTCGGTCATAAAATTTTGAAGAAGGCATCCAAGTTAATAAAGCAAACATTAAGGTGATTACTAAGTTTCCTCTACCTTTTTTTGTGAAGGGTGTTGGAAGTTTTCTTGGCCATGCCAAGTTTAATGGAATTTCATTAAGGATTTCACGAAAATTGATCATCCATTGTGCAAACTCCATGAAAAGGAGGTAAAATTTGGATTTGATTATGATAGTTTAAAGGCGTTTAATTGTCTCAAGGAACTCTTTGTGACAACACCTATCATAGTAACTCCAGATTGGTCATGCCCTTTTGAATTAATTTATGATGCAAGTGGTATTTCTCTAGGTGTGGTATAAGGCCAAATAAAAGAGAAGTTGTTCCATATGATATACTATGCAAGAAATACATTAAATAATGCTCAAGAAAACTATATAGTTATAGCACAGGAGTTGTTAGTGGTGGTGTATGATTTTGAAAAAATTTGGGCCTACTTGTTAGAAATAAAAATGGTTGTGCACATAGACCACACCGCTCTTCGCTATTTGATGGAAAAAAAGAGGCAAAATCTTATTTTATTAGGTGGATATTGCTCTTACAAGATTTTGATTTTAAAGTGAAGGATCAAAAGGGATGTGAAAATCAAGTAGTCGACCACTTTTCCCACCTTGATTTCAATCATGTTAGGTTTTGTGAGGTTAATATTTATGACACCTTCCTCAATGAGCTAATGTCACTCTCAGGAAGAATCACACCTTGATATGTGGACTATTCTAACTATATTATGAGTGGTGTGCTTCTTGATGATCTTAGAATATCAAAGGAAATGGTTTCTATTTTATGTGAATAGGTATTTTTTGATGAACCATTTTATATTTAGGAAATGTGTAGATGGTGTGATCTACTAGTGTGTCATGGAGGCAGAAATAAGTGATATTCTTGAAGTGTGTCACTCTTCTCCATTCGGAGGTTATCATTGTGGGATCCATACAGCTGGAAAGGTTCTCCAAAGCAGATATTATTAGCCCTCCCTTTATAAGGATGCTATTTAGATGGATTTGTCTTGTTACCAATTCCAATTGCAAGGCATTTTTAGAAGGAGGTATGAGATGTCTCTCAAGACCAATCTTGAAGTTGAACTATTCGATGTATGGGGTATCGACTTCATGGGGCCCTTTTTGAGCTCTTAAAGGAATATATACATTTTTCTAGTTGTTGACTACATATCAAAGTTGTTGGAGGCCGTGGCTCTTCTAAATAACAAGAACAAAAATGTAACATACTTAATGAAGAAATATATCTTTTCGAGGTATGGAACTCTACGAGCCATTATTAGTGATGGCGGCTCCCACTTTCGCAATTGGGTTTTCGATGCTCTCTCTTGACAAATTTACTGTGAAATATAAAGTTTCTACCCGATATCATTCCTAAATGAGGTGTTAATTCATGAAATTAAATCCATCCTCTAGAAAATAGTGAATATTAGTTGTACAAATTGGGAGATATAACTCAATGATGCACTATGGACATATAGGATGACCTACAAAACTCCTATTGGTATGTCCCCCTACTAATTGGTATTTTGAAAGGTGTGTCACCTACATATTGAATTAGAGCATAGAGCTTTGCGGGCTTTAACAAAATTGAATATGGATTAGTAGGATGAATCTAAAATTTAGGGTGACTTATCTCCATGAATTGGATGATTTTCAACTCCAAGCATATGAAAGCTCTACTTTGTACAAGGAAAAGATGAAGATATGGCATGATACCAAACTAGTAACACGAGAGATTCATGTAGGTGATGGTGTGCAACTTTATAATTATAGGTTGAAGCTCTTTGTAGGTATATATAGATCAAAGTGGTCAGGTCCGTCTATGGTCTCCAATGTGTATCCTAGCAGTGCTATTGAATTGGAGGACCCCGCGAAAAAGAAATTTATTATGAATGGGCAAAGATTAAAAAACAACCATGTTGGTGGACCCTGAGCGGCCAAGATTGAGTCGTTTCACTTCAAGGACCCCTAATGATGATAAAAGGTCGGCGTGCCGCAATGTTAAGTCGAGTGCTAGATGGGAGGCAACCATCATTCTTAGAAATTTACATGAAGCATTTGATTTTAAGATTATTAAAGTAGTTTGTGATATTTTTTTTACTAGATCACATAATCTTGGCACTTTCCAAGTGTTTTGAATAGGTTGGAAGGCAAAAATAAGGGATCATTGAGTTTAGAAGTGTAGTAGCTAAAATATAAGGGATCTGAATAGGGGAGCAGAAGTGCCTCAGTTATCGCGATCGCGACTATCATGAGGGCATTACCACAATCATATTCTTACCAACTAATAAGTTTCATGGATCCCCTTTTATTTACTCGTTTATGCTTTCATGTTATGCAGTGAGGGCACTGCAACTTTTAAGTTTGAGATATTGGCCCTTGTGTCCATATTTCATAACCCATATTTGGTTTGTAATAGTTGAATTTATATTTCATATTTGGTTTTTAATATTTGGATATTATCTTGATGTTTTGTTGTGAATATGGTCCACCCTATCGAGTTTATGCTTTATAGAGATTTTGTGGATTAGTTATTTTCCTTCAATTTTTATTTCTTGATTTTTATTTTTATTTTTGACATTGATGTTGGGCGAGGTTATCCCTATGATAGATTAAGCGATGGCATTCTGAAAGAAAATTCATTGTATTGATATATTGGAGTCATAGATGCAGGGGAAATATAAGTACCTGTGGAATCATTAATTGGGATTGATGTGATATCTATGGGGAATCTTGAGTAGACATAATTATTGCCCTCATTAAAGCTCGAATGTGAAATGGTGACTTGTTTGGTGCTAGAGGTAGTTAATATTTTGTGGTAAGGTGCAAAATGAGCATCCCCCTCCGTCCAAAAAGTTTTTTGTAAGTCAAGGGCATAGAATTGAATGAATTTATAACAATGCTTTTCCTCTTTTTGTGACTCTAAATTCTTTAGTTGTTTAATTTGTGTTAAATGTCTTATTTTGTTCTTAAGTAGGAAATGGAATTGATCCTTCTAGAATAGTTTGCATGCCATGTATGGTAAGAATTAGTCGAATGATTCCGGTGCTTACTTGTGTCATATAGAACTTGCCCCATTGGTCTTTCAAAGATAATCTTCATTATAAGCGGTTGGAGAAATGATCTTAGTCCATCTTTCTAATTGTTGAAACCCACATTAGCCTAAAAACAATACCCATGCATGAATGGTATCCTTAGTCACCCATTTTTAGCCAATTGACATATCCTTGGTGATCACGTTACAAAGCTTGAACCATTTAAAATTTAGCACTCTTTATAACCCTACCCTCCTTGAACTTGAAAGTGCAAACTTGAGGCTAAAATCTTGAGTTGGGGATAGTACTAGATCTTGGAATAGGTATTCTTGTACCATGGTCTTGTAAAAGAGTGCCTAAAATTAAATCAATGATGGAAAAAAAAACAAAAGAAAAACAATATATAATTGTAATTAGGAAAGAAATGAAAATAATTTTTTTGCAAATGATAGGTGAACTAAGGTGAAAAGTGTAGGCCCATGTCTGATTTAGTAATAAATGGAGTGGCCAATGATCCAAGTTTCATCTTATTAGTGTTTGTGGTGTAGCAGACTGGTTTTGGTTTTTAAGATACGTTATGGCTTAACACTTTCAAACTGGGATAGGTAGTAAATGATGGTACAAAATTCATGTTAAGAGTGGGAACTAATCATGAAAAACATCTATCTATGTGTTGTGCCTATTTGGGGGCCTATATGTGATGTAATTGTTCAAATTTAGATATTATGTGATATTTGTGTTCGTGTGGGGTCTTATGTAACATTAATAACCTTGAATACATGTGAAAAATTATATTATGTTGTTAAAATGCTTAATGTGGTACCATTGGTGTATTGTGATTATATTCATACTTTATTGGCATATTAGACATAAGGAAATTCACGGATGAAATGAAAATAATGAGTGAATATTGGCTCATGTAGTTGTGAAAATATATCATTATGGTTTGTTGTGGAAATATATTACGTAGTTGGTTGTAAAAATACTCATTGTTATTGACTGTGAGCATTACATCTTCATATCATACTCATTCATAAAACATTAGTATCGCCATGGCAATATCTTACAAACACTAGCAAGACCTCATAACACCTTTAGGAGGGATGTTCTGGAAAGAAGATATGATATATATGTCGATTTTATGTAGGTTGACAAACCCTCCATGGGTCCAGTATTGGGAGGCTTGCCTCCGCAAGTGTATACGGGGATTGAGCGATGATCCTGGAGATTATGCGATGACCTCATGCATCATTGTCACCATCATCACAGATGTTGCGCTTACTTTATTGTTTTTATATTTTTTTGTATTGTGTTTATATTACAATGACCTCGCAAATCATCATCATCATCATATACATTGCACTTAAATTTTTTGAGAGATGTATCAAAAAGAAGATATGATATATGTGGATTGTATATGGGTTAACAAACCCCCTATGGGTCCTGCGTTGGGAGGCTTGCCTCCATAGGTGTATACGAGGATTGTGCGACGATCTCGAAGATTGTGCGATGACCTCATGTATCATCATCATCATCATATACATTGCACTAATTTTATTGTGTTTATAATGTGTTGTATTGTCATTTATATAATTGTCTTATCTTCTTTTACTTGTATTTGATGATCTTGTATATGCATGTTCCCTTTTGTTCTACTTATATGTGATATAATGTATACTTATGTTCTGTCTTGTTGTAATGTTGCAATATATGTGATATATTAGAACTGTTAGTGAAAGTGGTGTGGGCTACCGTTGTAGGACATTTTCTGATTGCAGGTGACGTGCCCTTAGTGTATATTTTGTCTTATTTATTTACTACTTTGCTTGCGGCTTATGATACCTACTGAGTACAAGTGGATTATAATTATGCCTACTGTACCCTTTCAGGCAGGTCTTAGCACGAGTACGCCTCAACTTGCTTGACTCAAGCGTCTGTTGCAACTTCTAATGTAGCGGTTGGACATTTTTATGTCCAAAGTTCACCTCTATCTTTCTATAGTAGTTATGTCATTATTAGTATTCAGAGACATATATTATCCCTTTGTGGTTATTTTTTTGATGTATTTGACTCCTGGATTGTATTAGTAGTTCCTATACTATTGACACCTGGTTTTACGCATCATTGGTATTTTAGATTTAAAAAATTTGCATTGTTATGATTAATTATATAGTTCTACTTCATTATAGAAGCATTACCTTGGGAAATTTCTCTATTTTTCTCTTTTGTATCGATTTGGGTGATAGACTTACTTGTCAAGGTAAGCTGCGACAAGTTGTATCATGACCTTCATTATCGATAATGACAAATTGGTATTAGAGTAGTTAGTTTTCATTGGTGTCAACGGTGTAAGAATGAGATGCCTAATAGAGTCTCGCAGATCAGTACATAAACATCCATATCAATCTTTGAGAGGCTATAGGATGTCTTTACGAAACTTTTCTTATTTTATTCTTTATCGTGCATAGTTCTTTCAAACCTTATATTCTGAGTTGTGTTTTACTCATTCTGAATGAATGGTATAGGTTATACTATATATTATCAATTGAGAGATGTGCAGAGTGATTGGTGGAGGTTGATTGTTAGTTTTAGACCTCATGATTCTCCTGAGATGACTTAGGATCAGTTTGCTGAGGATTTCCTAGAGAGACTTGTTCCTTTTAGTTTAAGAGATTGTATGTAGGATGACTTTGATCATTTAGATAAGGGCTCTATGACAGTTGCTGAGTATGAGGCATGCTTCCATACCTTGTCCAGATATTTCAATGATAGTATTTCCACCGAGTTTGAGAGGATTTAGAAGATTGTGAAAGGTTTGGATGTCTCTCTTCAGTTGGATACGTCTCAGATGGTTGTGCTTGGGGCTCTTTTTTAGAGTATTGTGGATCATGCTAAGAGGACAGAGGGTATTCTTAGTGCATCTCAGGAAGGCGCCAAGAAGGCATAATATTTTTGTGAGTTTAGAAGTCAGACCTCTCGAGGCAGAGATTTTTGAGGTTCTCGTAGAAACCATGGTAGGGCAGTGGTGGCTTTATAGAGTTTAGGTAGTGGATTTTCTTGGTCATCATTTAAGGGTAACCGTTTGGGCCCAGTTGTACCTTTTCCTAATGAGGCTATTCACAGAGTTTGTTATATGTGTGATGAGATTGGTGATGTGGCCAAGGACTTTCACCATTAGGTGATTCATGCTTCTCCTATTTCATCTGTGAGGGGTAGGGGTTTTTACCAGAGGTGCGAAGGGGAGAGGTAATAAAGCTCGTGGGGGTGACCATAGGGCCACTTAGGTAGTTGGTGGTCCTGGCCAGTGTTATGCTATACCAGCCAAACATGAGGCAGAGGCTTCTGATGCTGTGATTAAAGGTATCATCCCTGTTTGTTTCAGACTTTCATCTGTATTATTAGATCTCAGATTGACTATCTCCTATGTGTTTATATATTTTTCTTTGGGTTTTGATTCTGTTAGTGAACCTCTTGTCATGCCTATTCGTGTATCTACCCTGGTGGGTGATTCGTTAGGGGTAGATCATGCATACCGATCTTGTGTTGTGACTTTTGTTAGGCATCATACTTTAGTAGATTTACTTTTATAAGATATGGTCGATTTTGATTTTATTTTGGGTATGGATTGGTTGGCTTCTTATCATAATGTCTGAGATTATTTTTATAAGACTGTAACTTTAGCTTTGCCCGGGGTGCCAAAGATAGCTTAGAAGGGTGCACTTAATTCAGGTCCTATGAGGATTATATCTTATGTTCAGGGTTGTAAATTGGTTGAGAGGGGATGTTTATCGTACTTGGACCATATTCGTGACATCAGTGGTGTTTCGCCTCCTTCCTTAGATTCTGTCTGTATTGTCCGTGAATTTATGAATGTATTCCCTACAGACTTGTCTGGTATGCCTTCGGATCGAGTTATTGATTTCCATATTGATGTTGAGCCGGGCGCCAAGACCATTTCTATTCTTCTTTATAGGATGGCCCCAAAAGAGTTGCAGGAATTGAAGGATCAGTTGTAGGAGTTGTTGGATAAGGGAAAATCTAGTTTATGGCTTTTTATTTTCTTTGTTGAAGGGTATTTTCATTTTTCCTTCTGGTCTAAAAGGCCTAAATGGAGGCCTCATCTTTATTTCGGGTTTTTTGAGTTTCCTTATTTTCCCCTGAAGAAATTATCTAGGAGAGAATTGTTTTCTCCAATTATAAATTCTCTTTGAAAATCAAAACTTGATAATAAAGCTTGCCATATGGAAATTATCTATTTAGAAATTAGATTTTTAACATCCTTTTGTAAAATATCTTTGGCTGCTTTGCAGTCTACTCTTAGTAAAAATTCATTGTTTATTAAATTGTCTTGAAATTTAGTAATACATAGTACTATAGCCAAAATTTTCTTTTTAATAGTACTATAATTCCTTTGATTATCATTCCAAATTCCCAACGTGAATCTTACTAATTGTTCAGTAGACTCTATGAAAATCCTTTATTTAAGGATGCCTCCATAGCCTATGTCTGAGGCATTGGTTTCTACAATCATAAGAGCCTCTGGGTGCGGTATCCCTAGACATGGAAGTTTTTGAACTATTGATTTAATTTTTTAAGCTATATTAGTGTGTTCTATTCCCCAAGGTACTGGATTTTTCTTAAGACATTGATAAAGGAGATTACAAACCTGTCTTATATTAGGAATAAAATATGCAACATAGTTGAGACTTCCTAAGAATCTTTGAAGTTGGGTTTTATCATTTAATTCATATGGGAACTAAGAGGAGAATTCTATGGCTTTACAAATAGGTTTATAGGTTACTTGGTATAAAGCATGACCCAGAAATCTAATAGAGGTTTGGAATAGGTTCGGAGTAATTTAATATTTTTAGCAACTGACTAATAGTCCATTTTATTTTACAATTTTTAAAAAGGTTTGGAGATGTTTAAAGTGTTGATCAATATCCTCAGTAAATATTAAAAACATCATCTATATAAAGTATAGATACATGACTGTATTGATTGAATATATTATTCATAATATTTAGAAATTCAGATGGAGCATTTTTTAGTTCAAAAGGCATTACATTCCATTCATACTGTCCAAAAGGAACATTGAAGGTTGTTTTATATTTATCTTTTTCTGCAATTTGTATTTGCCAAAATCCTGATTTCATATCAAACTTGCTATAAATATTAGCTTTATAAACCTTTTCAAGAAGGTCACGTTTGTTAGGTATTGGGTACCTAATCTATTTTAATACTTTATTTAGAGGCTTATAATTGATAACTAGTCTTGGGACAGCTCTTTCCTTTTCAGCTCTATTATTGACATAAAAGGCTGAACAACTCCAAGGCGACTTAGAAGGTCTAATAATTTTTTTATCTAATAAATTATTAATTTTTTTTTTAAAAATATTTCATTAAATCATGGTTCATTTGAATGGGTTTTGCTTTTGTTGGAAATTTTTTTTCTGGTTTAATTTAGATTTTATAAATAATCAAATTAATAAGATAATTGAACTATGTGCCTTTTCCTTTCCCAAAAGGTATTAGGAAAATTCGAGAAAACTTCTCTCTCTATGACTTCTTGTAGTTTTTAAATTTTCTCTCTATGACTTGTTGTAGTTTTTAAATTTTTACTTCTACCTCTTAGGTTATTAAAGAGGATTCAATTCTTTTAACTTTTATTTTGCCTTTTAAATAATTTTTCGGTTGTGAAATTAAATTGATTTTAAACACTGTTTTATTTTTTATAAGATCACTTTTTTCCTTTGATAAACTATTTAGATAAGGAAAAATAATTTTTTTTCCTAAAATAGTGTTGTGGATGCCGTGTAATTCGAAATTGTAAGGTTTTATTTGATTTATAAAAGGTAGACCTAAAATTATTTCTTCATTTATATCTTTGGTTATTACAAAGTCATTTATGAAACAAATTTTCATCATTGAAGATGTGCACATTGTGACGTTTATAATTTATTTTAAATCTTTCGCCTATTGCAAAGAATAATTTTGTAGTACCCTTTTCAAGATATTTAGTGGGGATCATATCTTCAATGATGTAGTTTCGATCAGTTCTTGTATCTTAGAATACCACTTTTTGAATTGTGTTATTTTTATTTATAACTAATGTAATGGGTATATGGTAACTTTGTGTTTTATTTTGGTCATTTTGTAAATTTTTTATTGAGTTTCGTGAGACCTAATATATTTATCATTCTTTATTATGTTTTATGTCTCTCCAAGCTCTAATTGACATGGTTCAAATTTTTTATTAGAAGTTAAATTATCAGTAAGTGATTTATTGCTGAATTCTAGCTTAAGTTTTTTGGCTTTCTTTTTTAAGTATTGTAACTCTATTTGAAGGTCTTGCATAGTTTTTTCTATTTTTTCTTTATTTGACATATCTCTCATGTTAGAGGGTTTAATTATTTCTTTATCAAGTTGTTGATTAGGAACAATATTTTTAAGGTTATTAAATATTTTCTCTTAGGGATTGGATCTTCTAAATGATAGATAATATCAAATAAGACTTCTTTTTCATTGTTACTATTGGTAAAAACATTGATAGAACGATTATTACAAGTGCAATGTGAACCGATGCATTTGATTAGTTAATTTTTCACTGCAAACTTTATTAATATTTTCTTTTGGAGAGGAATTATCTTCATTTTCTTCAAAGATACAACATAAATTATTACACGTCTTTTGTTTTACCTAGGACTCTGCAATCTTTATTTTTATGATTTATTTTTTCATAGTCCCAACCTATACTATTATGAATTACATTATTAGTTGATTTTGATTGAGATTCTCGATTTTCATTATTTTCTTTAATAATGTCATTGATGACTTTTAATTCAGATTTTAATTTTTCATTAATTTTTCTTAAAATATCGTCTGTTAGTTCAAACTTTTCTTCAAATTTATGAAATTTATCTTTAAAAGTTGATTTATTCTCGGCTTAGAGAATCTCTTTAGATACTACATTTAATAATTGTTTTGTATAATTATTTTGTTGGAGTATCTTATTTATATCCTTATTTGTAGGATCACCTTTAGTATCTACTATATCTAATTTAAAAGGTGAGGCAGTAACAATTCTACCCTCTACCAGTAGGATAATTTATTCTAATGGAGGAATTGTTGATTCTACGACTTTATTACTAGTAGTATACCATTTATTAACAATCATGTTTAACGAGTCCTTTTGAACATCTAATTTCCCTGTAATATCGAACCATTTAAAATATTCAATGTTACATCTTAATCTTTTCATATCATTGCACCATTTTTCTCTAAAAGAATATCTTTCTTTTAATGAATAATTTTGCTTATACCATTCGCTTTTAATAGAATTCTCTGGGCTAGTCCATAATTTATCTAAAAATTCAAAGCCAGGTTCGAATATTGTATCTAACCTAATCATGCATAGGGAATTTCTTCCTCCTGGCATTTCACTAGCAGTAGGACTTATTGATTTTTTAGCTTTTAAATTTGTAGATTCATATTCTACTTTTGGAATTATTTTTGAAAATAACTCCTTTTAATTTTCTTTCAATATCTTCTAATGTTACTTCCCTTCTTCTGTAGATTTGGAGATTGAAGGTCTAGAAAAGGATATTATTTTACTTGAAGATGCTTGCTTAAAGGGTTGAGATCTTAGAAATTTTAAATAGATAGATCCATCTGGATATTGTATAACTTGTTCAATGTTTGAATTTTCTCCTTCAATTTTTGGCTCCGTTATGGAGTCAAAATACCAATTATCTTTTATTAATACATCATCCCATTTTATTATTTTTGGGACAAATATATTATTATGATTATGATTTGCTTCAACAAGCATGATAGCTCCTTTATAACTAACTATTTTAGCCTTAAAGTCTAAGGTTGTTTTCATTAATCTATAATATACTCTACATATTATTGCTATTTCTCTGGTATTTATCTTACTATTCATATTTTTCGTTTTAATATTTAAAGTTAATGTATCCATAATATTTTGATCATTAATATCTATAAAAAATTTGGATAACAATTAAAGTATACCGGGCCATTAGTGAGGTTACTTTGTAATACTGCTAATAACGAATCATCAAAATTTAATAACCTATTATCTCTTAAAAGTAGACATATAGGAACATCTAAACCTAATCTATATAATGGTTTAACTGCTGCTTGAACAAGTCCTATGCGAAGGAACTTCTAATTTTTTCTAGATCTATTACTATCTTCAGCTGCTAATAATTTATTTGTCTCAATATTTTTATTAATTGCAATGGTAGATTCAGAAGTTTTAGTATTATATTTTTTTATAAAATCAAAGTGTACAGTTTTATAGACTCTATTAAAACTTTCTTTTGGATTATTCCAATTCTATAAATCACCTTCTATTTTAGCTATTTTATTAGAGATATAAGAAATATTAACACTCTTTATTATGCTTTGGTTGGTTTGAGTATTCATAAGGATTTTTACTGATGAGAGAGAAAATACTATCCTTGGACCAAGATCTAGTTTAGATGTTACTTCTACAATAATTATTTTTGAGTGCAGTAATTGCTAATTTTATTCTTCTAAAATTCCTTTATTTTATTCCTATAGGCTTGGCGACGGGAACACCCTTCAAGTCCGACTCTATTTTTCACACACTCAGAGTTAATCCAATGGAAAATTCCAGGTTTCCAATGTCTATACCGCTATTAAATGGCTACCCAACTTACGGAATAAAACTACGAACATACATGCAGAACAATAGTAATTACTAACCAGAAAAATAATTATTCCAAGAGTTACGCTATTTTTGACCGGCTCTAGGATAG
This sequence comes from Capsicum baccatum var. pendulum, assembly GCA_030864225.1. Classification (NCBI taxonomy): domain Eukaryota; kingdom Viridiplantae; phylum Streptophyta; class Magnoliopsida; order Solanales; family Solanaceae; genus Capsicum; species Capsicum baccatum. The sequence continues at coordinate 92,393,191 of CM061559.1, read as the reverse complement.
TGTAACTGTAATACCCCGTACGCTTCTAAGCTAGAAATCGGACCATCGTTCCTATAAATATAAAATCTAGCGCCGTGATTAATACTTGAATCCGTGTTTCATGATCATTAACCTAGTGTGAAGAAAGATTATGAGGTGGGAAAGATGTTCATAAGTGTTACTTAGAACAAAGTTAGCTAAGAGCCTTTGATTCGACCAATTTTTGGTGCTCGATTTCACAAAGGTCATCTTTGAATGAGTATAAATTTATGTATATATGGAATTTGGTAGATTAAGACCCACCAAATCTTAGATAATCAAATTATCTTTCCACCGATGCCAATTTTGCCGTAATCCGATATTCAAGCAAAAAGTTATGGCTTTCCAAAGTGGTATGCATCGCCTAACAATCATAAACATTCACTGGAATGGGTTTTCCATAGGGTGAGCATTGCCAAAGCTTATGTTTTTCTATAGGTTGTGCATCTCAAACCTTAAGGTTTTCCATAGGTTGTACGATGCAAACCTTAAGGTTTGGCATAGGTTGTGTGTCACAAAACTTAAGGTTTGCCATGGGTTGTGTCTCGCAAACCCTATGGCCAAGCGACGTAGAAACTCCATTTTTGAGTTATTTTGAGGGAAACTAATTCATTTGACACCTCATAAAAATCCCTAATCATAACTACACGAGATTAGTAGCTCCTAAACACGTTTTAACCTCATTAACATTATTAGTTCATCATCTAAAACACAAGAGGAGAAAAACAACTAGGGTTTACACAATCAAGCTTAATGGTCCAATCTTTTCATAATTTTATCGTCATTAAGGTATGTGGGGTTATGAACAAGGATATTCCTTTCACCCTTGTGTCCAAAATTAGTTTTCAAAGTTGAGTTTACATGAATTTACATGATTTACGGTTTAGGGTTCATACCCAATTATCATTGTTTGATCCTTATGAAGTTACAAGTGATTTAAGTGTTGAATTGCATGACTATTTTCATATACTTATGCATGTGACTTGTTTTTGTATATTGAGCATTGAATTTCGTTATCTTGACTCAAATTATTAAAGAATTTCAAGATTTTCATTATTGAACATAAATTGTGATGATTTGACATGAGTTTGAAGAAAGGTTTTTCATGCCCTAAGTTTTAGTCTTGATATTTCAAGAAAGGTGACATTTAAGAATTCTTTTAAAAGCATGTATTCAAACTTTAAGAAAGATTTGATCTTTCGATCCTCTGCTAAGATATGGAATCCACATCGTTAGTCTTTATTATAGTTTAATATAGACAAATGCATAACTGGTTTTCCTTATAAACCCTTATTCTAGTTTCAAGAAGGATTTTCCTACACAATGAGCATACAGATTAAAGGGAGCAGTATTTAGCACCGATTTGGGCATGATTCCAAGGTCTCATACCCCATAACTATGAGCCAACACAGGTACAGATTCAGACTCTTCCTATTTATATAGATGGATATAGATACAGATTGTGATCACTCAGCTCAGGTTATACTCCTTGACAAGAGTATGACACCTCTCCCCAATGTGAGGTTTTTCCCTTACGGAAACTAGACGTTGGACACTATGATAGCTTACATACTGTATGTTGGTTAGAAGAAGCTCCCTAATTCCTAAGTCCTAAAATAGATTATCTGAATAGTTTTTAGAAACTATGTAAAGGCTCACAAATTTAGTCAAATATTGTCTTATTAAAGACGCCAGTTATCAGATTTCAGCTTTCACTTTTCATATGATAAAGGTGAGTCATTTTTTACTTAGCCTGCATAGTTTTAAAATAGAATAAGAGTAAAACTTTGTAGAACTAAGCAGTGGCTCACAAGAATTGCTACTATGCTTTACTACTCATGATTTATAATTTGACAGTTGTATTATTCAAGCCAAGGTGAGTCACTTACACTTAGAATGAAGTTTTGAAAGTTTGTTTGAATATTCCATTACTATTTTACTTATGCATTCACCCCATATGTTCAGTACATTCCAAAGGTAATGATCCACATGTATGTCTATGTGCTACATTTTTTACTAATGTAGGTTGAGGTGCTCAGTTCTAGCAACGTGATTGACCGTGAGCATCCCTATCTACATTCTGACAGTTGGTGAGTCCTCATAGTTTGAGGACCCATTTATTTTGATTTTTAGATTTATACAGTATTTGATCAGTTATTTTCAGTTCAGTTCGAGTCAGTTGGGGGTTTATCCCAGCGACTGCCTAGTTAGTAGAAGTATAGGCTTTTCCGACTGTTAGTTACATTTTAGATTTCCAGTGTTGGTTGTTTATAATTTTAACTTAAGTATTATCATACAATATGTTTAATTAAATCCAGATCAGTTCTGACAGTATTCAGTATTTCAGTATTTTTGCTTGCACAGATCTTTCTATTATGAGTTTTAGATTTAGTAAAAGGTTTAGATGGTTAGCTTATGACTACTCGTAGTCTTGGGCACTGTGTGAAGTTCAGAGTACTTTCACAGGGCGTTACAATAACGCTCTAGACGTTCCTACTCATACACACACTCCCTCTCGGGTAACTTGGCTCTGATAATATTTGGGGATAGATCTGGAAAATGGAGAGCAAAATAACAGTTCACAGCAATTATGTTAAAGTTAGATTTATACTTTAAAAGTAGAACTTTATAGAGAGAGATGGTAAATATGGGAGAATGGTAGAGAGTTTTTCAGAGTTGTGGAAATTTTAGAATGTTGCCAGCGAACCGAGCAACATAGACATGTTGGATCCACAGGGAATAGTGCAGGCATACCTATTCTTTTTCCCAAAATAGTGGTGTGGATGTCGGACTTATAAAGATAATATTTATAACAAGTTTGATATGAAATCAGGATTTTGGCAAATACTAATTGCAGAAAAAAGATAAATATAAGACAACCTTCAATGTTCCTTTTGGAAAATGTCAATGGAATGTAAGGCACTTAGGACTAAAAAGTGTTCCATCTGAATTTCAAAATATTATGAATACTATATTCAATCAATATAGTCATATATCTATAGTTTATAAAGATGAATTATAATATTTTTCGAGGATATTGATCAATGCTTTAAATATCTCCAAACCTTTTTAAAAAATGTCAAACATCTTGTATCAGAGCCAAGTTGCCCAGGAGGGAGTGTGAGTAGGAGCGGCTAGAGTGTTATGCTGTCCTAGAGCCGATCAAAATTAGTGTTACTCTTGGAAAAATTATTTTTCTATTTAGTAATTACTGTTGTTCTTCCTTTATATTCTTAGTTTTATTCCTTAAGTTGGGTAGCCTTTTAATAGCGGCTTAGACATCGGCAAACCTGGAACTTTTAATTAGATTAGCTCTAAGTGTGTGAAAATAAAGCCGGACCCAGTGGGTGTTCCCATCGCCAAGCCTATAGGAATAAAATAAAAGAATTTTAGAAGAAGAAATTTAGTAATTACTGTACTCAAAAATAATTATTGTAGAAGTAATATTTAAAGTAGATCTTGGTCCTAGGGAAGTGTTTTCTCTCTCATCTGCAAAAATCTTTATGAATACTCAAACCAACTAAAATATAATAAATAATGTTAATATTTCTACTATCTCTAATAAAATAACTAAAATAGAAAGTGATTTTCATGATTGAAATATTCCAAAAGAAAGTTATAATAGAGTTTATAAAACTGGACACTTTGATTTTGTAAAAAATTATAATATTAAAACTTCTGAATCTACCATTGCAATTAATAGAAATATTGAGACTATTAAATTATTAGCAGTTGAAGATATTATAGATATAGAAAAAAATTACAATTTCCATCACATAGGTCTTGTTCAAGTAGTAGTTAAACCATTATATAGATTAGGTTTAGATGTTCCTATATGTCTACTTTTAAGAGATAATAGGTTATTAAATTTTTATGATTCGTTATTAGAAGTATTATAAAGTAACCTCGCTAATGGCCCGGTATACTTTAATTGTTATCCTAATTTTTCTATAGATATTAATGATCAAAATATTATGGATACATTAACCTTAAATGTCAAAACAAAAAAATATGAATAGTAAGATAAATACTTGTAATGACCTAAACAAATTTGATGAAATATGTGATTTTATATGATTTAACTGTTTCACCCCTCACTGTAGTTGCATTATAATATTTTTGGGGTGTGGGAGTTATTGGCATGATTTTTGATGCATTTTGGTATCATTTATACGATATTATGGTTTTTGATGGCTTCGAGAGCCTTATTTTAGAATTATGGGGATATATTTTGATTCGTGCGATGGATGGCCAAACGGACTGCGCCAACAACTTTGAAATATCCATTTTAGTTTGGGTAGATCTTTGATTTGGGTCCTGGTGCACCCGAGCTGATTTCGACCTATTGATCAGAAAGTTAAAAATTGGAAATATGGGTGTGGGATCCACATTTGATCAAAATAAACTCGGATGGAAAATTTGACTTCGCCAACAGATGTGGAGTGTAGATTTTAGGGCGTTAACATATTAGGTGTGATTTTAGGGCTTTTAAATCTTATTTAGACCCTCGGTTTGGAAAATTATGATTTCGGGTTTCAGGGGTCAACTTTGTGAGAACAATATTTTTTTGAAAATTTGATATCGCCATCACATCCAAAACGTCGAATTTAGTATGTTTGCATAGTTCGTTTGCCTATATCGGACTCTGAACGAATTCTGGATGCCCCGTCGAAGTCTAGATTAGATTTAAGAAAAAATCAGCTTTTTTGGCTATAATAATGCAAATAATCTGTACTATTTAAGCAATTTTTTGGACCCATTTTGCTCATGTTTCATCTTACCTCTTGAGAGTTAAACTCTAAAATAGTGTGGAAGCTTAAAAGTAAAGTTTGTAGGAGCTTGGGAAGCTAGATGAACATATATTTCATGGTTTTATTACGGATTTAAGGTAGGAATTCCCTTATTCTTAATAATTCCTTTATTAATTTCTCAAAATCCCAAAAATCATAGAGCTTGATTTTAAACACCTATTTCACTTCTTTTCACTTGAATAATATTTTTATCTTATAATTACTATTTTTTCATCAATTAATCTTAAAAAAAACTTTGATTCTGATTTTAACCAGGATTTCAAAGATTTTACCTGATAAAGATCAAAAATGGTTTTTCTTCAATTTAAAATTCATTTTGACTCAATTTGACTTGATTTTTTAGCTGTAGATTCCTAAAAATATGGGGAACATGTTTTTGAAGTAAAGTTTTGTTATTACCTTTGTTTTTTGGAAATTCGTTATGGGAGTCCGTTTTGACTCCAAACTAAAAATAGTCTATATGGGTGTCGTTGATTTTGTTTTGATGTATAGATTTCAGATTTGATGTTTTTAGTGGAGTTTGGGATCATTCGTGGAAATTAAGGTCATGGGTTTGAAGTGTAGCAAACCAGTTTTGGCTTTTGAGGAAGGTTATGATTTAACTCATTCAAACTGAGCTGTGTAGTAAATGATGGTAGAAAATACTTGTTATGGTTGGGAACTAATCATGAAAAATATCTATCTATGTATTATGACTGTTTGGGGCCAATATGTGATGTAATTTTTGAAATTAAGATAATATGTGATATGTGTCACCGTGTGAGGTCCTATGTAACATTGATAGCCTCGAATACATATGAATAACTGTATTGTGTTAAAAATGTAGTACCATTGGTGTATTGTGATTATATTCATACTTTATTGGAATATGAGACATGTGGAAATTCATGGATGAAACAAAAATAATAAGTGAATATTGGCTCACGTGGTTGTGGAAATATACAATTATGGTTGGTTATGGAAATATATTATGCAGTTGGTTGTGAAAATACTCATTATGATTGGCTGTGAGTATTAAATCTTCATAGCATACTCATTCATGAGACATTAGTATCACCATGGCAATATTTGAGAAACACTGGCAATACCTGATAACATCTTTATGAGGGATATGCCAGAAAGAAGATATGATATATGTGGATTGATTACGGATTTACGAGCCCCCCATGGGTCCTGGATTGAGAGCCTTGCCTTTGTAGGTGTATACAAGGATTGTGCGACGATCTCAGATATTGTGTGATGAACTCGTACATCATCATATACATTGCACTTACTTTATTGTGTATATATTGTGTTGTATTGTGTTTATTTTACGATGACCTCATGCATCATCATCATCATCATATACATTGCACTTACACTTCCGAGGGATGTGTTGAAAAGAAAATATGATATATATGGATTGTATACGGTTTGACAAATCCCCTATGGGTCCTACATTGGGAGCTTTCTCTCCGTAGGTGTATACAGGGATTGTGCAATGATTCTGGAGATTGTGCAATGACCTCATGCATCATCATCATCATATACATTACACTTACTTTATTATGTTTATATTGTGTTATATTGTCATTTATGTAATTGTCTTATATTCTTTTACTTGTATTTGATGATCTTGCATATGCATGTTCCCTCTTGTTCTACTTATATATGATATAATACATACTTCTATTCTATCTTGTCGTAATGTTGCAGTCTATGTGATATATTAGAACTGCTAGTGTAAGCGGTGTGGGATACCGTTGTTGGATATTTTTTAGTTACAGGTGATATGCCCTTAGTGTATATTTTGTATTCTTTATTTACTACTTTTCTTGGTCAGCCTATGATACCTACTGAGTATAAGTGGACCGTACTCATGCCTTTTGTGCCCTTTCGGTGCAGGTGTTAGCTGGAGTGCACCTCAACTTGCTTAACTCGGGTGATTATTAGAGCTTCCAAGGCAGCAGTTGGGCATTCATATGTTCAAAGTTTACCTCTATGTTTTTATAGTAGTTATGTCTTTATTAGTATTCAGAGACATATATTATCCCTTTGTGGTTATTTTTTTAATGTATTTGACTCCTGGATTGTATTAATAGTTCTTACATTATTGACACCTGGTTTTAGGCATGATTGATATTTTTGATTAGTTCTTTTTGCATTGTTATGATTACTTATATGGTTCGACTTCATTCCAGAAGCCTTGCCTTGGGATATTTCTCTCTTTTTCTCTTATGTATTAGTCTGGGTGATAAGCTTACTTTTCAAGGTACGCTGCGATAAGTGCCATTATGTCCCTCATTTTGGGTCGTGACAAATTAGTATCAAAGAAGCTAGGTTTCATTAGTCCCAATGGTGTAAGAATGGGATATCTAATAGAGACTCGCAGATCGATACATAGATGTCCATATCCATCTTCGAGAGGCTTTAGGTTGTCTTTAGGAAACTTTTCTTATTTTATTCTTTATCATGCAAAGTTCTTTCAAACCTTGCATTCTAAGTTGTGTTTCACTCATTTTGCACGGATGGTGTAGCTTATATTACATCTTATCAGTTGAAATATGGAGTAAGATTGGTGGAGGTTAGTTGTCAGTTATAGAACTCTTAATTCTCCTGAGATAACTTAGAATTAGTTTGCTGATGCTTTCCTAGAGAGATCTATTCCTTTTAGTTTGAGAGGTCGAATATGGGACACATTTGATCATTTTGAGCAGGGCTCCATGACAGTTGTTGAGTATGAGGCATGCTTCCATACCCTATCTAGATATTTCTATGAAAGCATTTTTATCTTGTTTGAGAAGATTCAGAAGATTGTGAAGGTTTTGGATGTCTCGTTTTAGTTAGATACGTCATAGATAGTTGTATTTGGGGATCTTTTTTAGAGTATTGTCTATTATGCTTAGATGAAAGACGGTATTCTTAGTGCATCTTAGGGAGGCTCCAAGAAGCCGTGACATTTTGGTGAGTTTAGGAGTCATACCTCTCGAGGAAGAGATTTTAGAGGTTCTCGTGGATACCATGGTAGTCCAGTGGTGGCCTTACAGAGTTTATGTGGGGAATTTTCTAGTTCAGTAGTTTAGGGTGGCCTTTTGGTCCCAGTTGTACCTTTTCCTGTTGATGTTGTTCACAGAGGTTGTTATATATGTGATGAGATTGTCCATATGACTAGGGACTATCTCGACTAGGTAATTCAGACTACTCTTATTTCATAGGTGAGGGGTAGGGTTTCTACCATAGGTGTGAGGGGTAGAGGTAATAGAGCTTGTGGGGGTGGCCATGCGACTACTTAAGTAGTTGGTGGTCGTGGTCAGTAGTATGTTATACCAGCCAGACCTGAGGCTGAGGCTTCTGATGCCATGATTACAAGTATCGTCCCCATTTTTTTTAGACCTACATCTATGTTATTTGATCTCGGATCAACTTTCTCCTATGTGCGTATATTTTGCCTTGGGTTTTGATTCTGTTAGTGAGCCTCTTGCCATACCATTCATATATCTACCCCAATAGGTGATTCTTTAGGGGTGGATCAAGCGTACCAATCTTGTGTTATGACTTTTATCAGGCGTGAGACTTTGGTAGATTTACTTATATTAGATATGGTTGATTTTGATGTTATTTTAGGTATGGATTGGTTGGCTCCTTATCATAATATTTAAGATGATAAGACAATGACTTTAGCTTTACCAGGGGTGCACTTCATTCGGGTCCTATGAAGATTATATCTTATCTGGATGTTTTCAAATTCTTTGTCAAAGAAGAATTGATCACCCACTTTTATGCAATGAATGGACAGCTTTTCCAATGGTGTAGCTTTACCTGGCATTCTATTATATAATTAATATAGAATTATATAATATAGGGTCATCGGTTGATAGGTCTGTCTACTCCCAAGATCGATTTTGCTAGTTGGTACTAGAATTGCAAATGGGATGGTTAAAGACTGAAATCTGAGATTGGTTCCTCTTTTGGGGAGTTCACTCTCAACCAAGCGCGTTAAAGGAAGACCTATGATGTGTTAAGAAGTTCTCTAGTTAGCAATTCAGGATTATAAATTAGTTGAGACGAGATATTTATCTTACTTGGCCCATATTCGTGACACCACTGTTGTTTTGCCTCCTTCCTTAGATTCTGTTCGTGTTGTCCATAAATTTATGGATGTGTTCCTTATAGACTTGTCTGGTATGCCTTCAGATCAAGTTATGGATTTCAATATTGATGTTGAGCCGGGAACCAAGACCATTTCTATTCTTCTATATAGGATGGCCCCAGCAGAGTTGAAGGAATTAAAGGATCAGTTGTAGGAGTTGTTGGATAAGGGATTTATTTGACCTAGTGTTTCACCTTGTGGTGCGTCTGTCTTATTTGTGAAGAAAAGGGATGGGTCATGTATTGATTATCTACAGTTGAATAAGGTGTTGGTTAAGAATTAGTGTTTTCTTCTTCGCATTAATGATTTATTTGATTAGCTTCGGGTGTTGTAGCATTTTCAATGATTGATGTGAGGTTCAATTATCACCAATGGGGATTAGAGCTTTGAATATTACAAAGGTAGCTATCCAGACTCGATATGGTCATTATGAGTTCTTAGTCATGTCTTTTTGGTTGACCAATGCCCTTTCCGCGTTCATGGAGTTGATGAACCGGGTGTTTTGACCATATCTCAACTCCTTTGATTTTATATTTATAGATGATAGCTTGGTTTATTACAAGAGTGAGGTTGAGCTTTTAGAGCATTTGCGGATTATGCTTTGGAGATTGAGGGATGAGAGGTTGTATGCTAAGTTCTTTAAGTGTGAGTTTTTATTGGAGCCTATTTCTTTCTTGGATCATGTGGTGACTAAGAAAGGTATTATGGTTGATCCAGCATGGTTACAGAGGTTCGTGATTAGTCTAGACCTACTTCGACCATCAAGATTCAGAGTTTTATTGTCTTGGTGGGTTTTTGTCGTCATTTTATTGAGGGTTTTTCATCCATTGTATCTCCATTGACCAAGTTTACCCAAAAGAAGATGTCTTTTCAATGGTCTGATGCTTGTAAGGTGAGCTTTCAAAATCTCAAGGATTTATTGACTTTAACTCCTATTTTGACTTTGCCCGAGGAGGGTGTGGGTTTTACCATCTTTTGTAATGCTTTAGGTATTAGGTTAGGTATTGTGCTAATGCATGAGGGCAAGGTGATTGCATATCAATCTCATTAGTTGAAGCCTTATGAGAGGAATTATCCTATGCAAGATTTAGAGGTGTGCGTAGTTGTTTTTTCATTGAAGTTGTGGAGCCACTACTTGTATGGAGTTTATTGTGAGATCTTCTCAAATCATCATAAACTTCAGTACCTCTTTACCCAGTGAGAATTTCATATGAGGCAGCGTTGTTGGCTTGAGTTGTTTAAGGATGATGACTTGACTATTCTCTACCATCTGGGTAAGGCTAGTGTGATTGTGGATGCCTTGAGCCAAAAGACTACTAGCATGGGTAGATTGGCGTATCATTTGACCCAGGGGAAGCATTTGGCATTAGAGGTTCAGTCTTTAGCTAACCAGATACTTAGACTTAAAATTTTGACACCTAGGCGTGTTTTGGCATTTGTGGAGGCTAGATTTTCTTTGATAGAGAAGATTCGAGCTTATTAGTTTGCCAATGTTTGATTGAGGTTGATTCGAGATAAGGTGTTGAGTGGGAAGGCTAAGGAAGCCTCACTTGATTCAGATGGAGTTTGGAGGATTGGGGGCTGAGTTTGTATGCTGAGAGTGGGTGATTGGATTAGGTTGATCTTAAAGGAGGCCCATTTTTCCAGATATTTTATCCATCCACGTATGACTAAGATGTATCATAATTTGAGGAAGCTCTACTGGTGGGGTGGTATGAGGTGAGATATAGTGAATTTAATGGCTTATTTCCTATGATGTCAGCAGGTGAAGGCTGAGTATATGAGACCCAGTGGATTTCTTCAGAGGTTACTCATTCTCGAGTGGAAGTGGGAATGGATCACCATGGACTTTGTGACTACTTTACCTCAAACATCTCATGGTTCTTGATAGTGTTTAAGTCATTGTGGATCGATTGACCATGTTAGTTGATTTTATTCTGGTTCAGGTCTCATTCAATGCTGAGAGGTTGACCTGTATCAATATTTGTAAGATTGTACGTATGCATAGTGTGTTTCAGATCGAGGTTCTGCATTTATATCTCACTTTTGGAAGACTTTTCAGGATGAATTAGGTACTTGGGTTGATCTTAGCATAATATTTTACCTCAGACTGATGGTCAGTCTGAGCGAACTATCTAGGTTTTGGAGGATATGCTTTGCGCCTGTGTGATAGATTTATGTGGCCAGTGGGAGTAGCATTTGACTTGAGCAAAGTTTGTATATAATAATAGCTACTATTTCAGTATTGATATGGCTCATTTTGAGGTGTTGTATGGTAGGTGTTGTCGCTCACCAGTGGGTTGGTTTGAGGTTTCAAAGGTGAGACCTCCAGATACGGACTTGCTTCATGAGTTTTTGGATAGAGTCCAGGTCAGTCAGGATAGACTTAGATCGGCTCAAAGTAGGCAGAAGTGCTATGCTGATTGTAGACTTCGTGACTTGAGATTTGGTGTTGGTGATCATGTTTTTCTTCAAGTTTCACTAATGAAGGGTGTGATGAGGTTTGGGAAGAGGGGAAAGCTTAGCCCCATGTTTATTAGTCTATTTGAGATTATTTGGACTATTAGTTATGTGGCTTATGAGTTGGCTTTGCCCTATGATCTATCACTTTTTCATATAGTTTTTCATGTTTCTATGCTTCGTCGCAATATTTCTGATGAGTTTCATGTCATTCATTGGGAGTCGGTTCAGTTCGATGAGCGGTTGTCTTTTGTTGAAGAGCCAGTTTTCAATTTGGATCGAGATGTTAAGTGGTTGCGCTCTTGAGTGATCCCTGTGGTTAAGGTCCAGTGGCGACATCGACCTATAGATGAGGCTACTTGGGAGGTTGAGTTTGATTTGCATAGTTCTTATCCCCAGCTTTTTGTTGATTTAGGTATTTCTTTTGCCTTAGTTCGGGAACGAACTAGATTTTTAGTGGTAGATAATGTAACGACCTAAAAATTTTGATGAAATATGTGAAATTTGTGATTTTATATGATTTGACTATTTTACGCCTCTCCGTAGTTGCATTATGATATTTCTGTGGTGTGGGAGTGATTGGAATGATTTTTGATGCATTTTGTTATCATTTATCCGATATTATGGTTTTTGATGGCTTCGACAACCTTATTTTAGACTTATGGGGATATCTTTTGATCCGTGCGATGGATGGCCGAACGGACTACGCCAGTAGCTCAATAATATCAATTTTAGTCTAGTTAAATCTTTGGTTTGGGTCCCGGTGCACCCGAGCTCATTTTGACCTATTGATCGGAAACTTGAAAAATTAGAAATATGGGTGTGCGACCCATATTTGATCGAAATGAACTCGGATAAAAAATCTGACATTGCCAGCAAATTCAAAATATCGATTTTAGGGTGTTAGCATATTTGGTATGATTTTATGGCTTATAATTCTCATTTCGTCCCTTGATTTGGAAAATTTTGATTTCGCTTTTCGGGGGCAACTTTGTGAAAATGATTTTTTTTTTAAATTTGATATGTCCATCGCGTCTGGAACATCGAATTTAGTATGTTTGCATAGTTCGTTTGCATATATCGGACTCCGAACGAATCTCGGACATTCCATCAAAGTCCGGATTGGACTTACGAAAAAAAACCCAGCTTTTTCTGCCATAACAATGCAGAAAATCTGCACTATTTAAGCAGCTTTTTGAGCCCATGTTGCTCAACTTTCATCTTGCCTCTCGAGAGCTAATCACTAAATAGTGTGGGAGCTTAAAATTAAAATTTTTGGGAGATTGGGAAGCTAGATTAAAATATATTTCTTTGTTTTATTACGGATTTAAGGTAAGATTTCACCTTTTCTTAATAATTCCTTGATTAATTTCTCAAAATCTCAAAAATCTTAGGGTTTCATTTTAAATGCATATGTCACTCCTTTTTACTTGAATAATGTTTTTATCTTATAATTACTAGTTTTTCATCAATTTAACCTTCAAAACAACTCTGATTCTTGATTTTAACCTGAATTTCAAAGATTTTACCCGATAAAGCTCAAAAATGGTTTTTATTCAATTTGAACATCGTTTTTGACTCGATTTGACTTGTGTTTTCATCTGTAGATTTCTAAAAATATGGGAAACATATTGTTGAAGTAAAGTTTTGGTTTTGCCCTTCTTTTTTTAAAACCCGTTGTGGGGGTCCATTTTGACTCTGAATCAAAAGTAGTCAATATGGATGTCGTTGATTTTGTTTTGATGTATAGATTTGAGATTTGATGTTTTTAGTAGAGTTCAAGATCATTCAATGAAAGTAAGGTTATGGGTTAGAATTGTAGCGAACTGGTTTCGACTTTTGAGGTAGGTTATGACTCAACTCTTTCAGACTGGGCTGGGTAGTAAATAATGGTACAAAATGCATGTTAAGGGTGGGAACTAATCATGAAAAATATCTATCTTTGTATTGTGCCCGTGTGGGGGCCTATATGTGATGTAATTGACGAAATTGAGATATTATGTGATATGTGACTGTGTGGGGTCCTATGTGACATTGATAGCCATGAATACATGTAAATAATTATATTGTATTGTTAAAATGCTTAATGTGGTACCATTGGTGTATTGTGATTATATTCATACTTTATTTGCATATGAGTCATGTGAAAATGCATGGATGAAACAAAAATAATGAGTGGATATTGACTCACGTGGTTATGAAAATGTATCATTGTGGTTGGTTGTGGAGCTACTTATTGTGATTGGTTGTGAGCATTACACCTTCACATCATACTCATTCATGACACATTGGTACCACTATGATAACATCTGAGAAACATTGGCAACACCTGATAACACCTTTCTGAGGGATATGCCGAAAAGAAGATATGACATATGTAGATTCTATATCAGTTGACGAATCCCCCATGGGTCCTGCATTGGGAGGATTTCCTCCGTAGGTGAATATAGGTATTGTGCGATGATTCGGGAGTTTGTGCGATGACCTCGTGCATTATCATCATCATCGTATACATTGCACCTACTTTATTGTGTTTATATTGTGTTGTGTTGTCATTTATGTAATTGTCTTATCTTCTTTTACTTGTATTTGTTGATCTTGTGTATGCATGCTACCTCTTGTTCGAGTTATATGTGATATAATGCATACTTGTGTTCTATCTTGTTGTAATATTACAATATATTATGTGATATATTAGAACAGTTAGTGCAAGCAGTGTGGACTACCGTTGTGGGACATTTTCTGATTGCAGGTGACGTTCCCTTAGTGTATATTTTTTATGCTTTATTTACTACTTTGCTAGGTCGGCCTATGATACCTATTGAGTACATGTGGACCGTACCCATGCCTACTATGCCCTTTCGGTGTAGGTCCTAGCTCGAGTGTACCTCAACTTGCTTGTCTCGGGTGATTGTTGGAGCTTCCAAGGTAGAGGTTGGACATTCAAGCGTATGAAGTTTACCTCTATCCTTCTATAGTAGTTATGTCTTTATTAGTATTCGGAGACAAATATTATCCCTTTGTGGTTATTTTTCTGATGTGTTTGACTCCTAGATTGTATTAGTAGTTCATACACTATTGACACCTGGTTTTAGGCATGGTTGGTATTTTGGATAAGTTTTTTTTTTCGCATTATTCAGATTATTTATATGGTTCGACTTCATTCTAGAAGCCTTACCTTGGGATATTTCTCTCTTTTTCTCTTTCGTATCAGTTTGGATGATAGAGTTACTTGTCAAGGTATGCCACGACAAGTGTCATTATAACCCTCATTTTTGGGTCATGACAATACTAGAGAAATAACAATGATATATAGAGTATATTATAAATTAATGAAAACAACCTTAGCCCCTAAGGATAAAATAGTTAGTAATAAAGGAGCTACCATGCTTATGGAAGCTAATCTTAATCATAATAATGCATTTGTCTCAAAAAATTATAAAATGGGATGATGTATTAATAAATGATAATTGGCATTTCGACGTTATAATGGAGCCATATATTGAAGAAGAAAATTCAAACATCGAACAAGTTATACAATTTCCAAATGGATCTATAGATTTAAAATTTCTAAGATCCCAATCCTTTAATCAAGAATCTTCAAGTAAAACAACGTCCTTTTCTAGAACTTCAATCTTCAAATCTTTAGAAGATGGGAAAGTAACATTAGAAGATATTGAAAGAAATTAAAAGGAGTTGATTTCTCAAAACCAATTCCAAAAGTAGAATATAAATATACAAATTTAAAAGCTAAAAATCAATAAGTCCCACTGCTTGTGAAATGCTAGGAGTAAGAAATTCCTTATGCATGATTAGGTCAGATGTAATATTTGAACCCGACTTTGAATATTTAGATAAATTATGGACTAGAATAGAGAATTCTATCAAAAGAGATGGCATAAACAAAAATATTCATTAAAAGAAAGATATTCTTTTAGAGTAAAATGGTGCAATGATATGAAAAGATTAAGATTTAATATTGAATTTTTTAAATGGTTCGAAATTATAGGGAAATTAGATGATCAAAAGGACTCGTTAAATATGATTGTCGGTAAATGGTATACTACTAGTAATAAAGTAGTAGAATCAGAAATTCCTCCGCTAGGAGAAATTAGCTAACCAGTAGAGGGTAGAATTGTTACTGCCTCACCTTTTAAATTAGATATAGTAGATACTAAAGTTGATCCTACAAATAAGGATATAATAAAATATCCAACAAAATAATTATACAAATCAATTAATACATGTAGTATGTAAACAGATTCTAGAAGCCGAGAATAAATCAACTCTTAAAGATAAACCAAGTTCTTCTCATTATGATAAAAAGTTAGAAATTCATCAAATTTTTAAATTACCAGAATGCTCAAAAGATAAATTTCCTGAATTTGAAGAAAAGATTGAAGTAACCAACCATATTTTAGGAAAAATTAATGAAAGAATAAAATCTGAATTAAAAGTCACAAATGACAATGTTATAAGAACTTTATCGGAAAGGTATAATAATGAACATAATGAAATTAACAAATTAAGCTCTAAATATTCAGTAAAAATGAATTATTATAAAAATCCCACATTTTCAGATATCCGGTATGAAGAAAATGAATTTTTATCTCATGCTTCACATTCTGAAAAAGAAATTGCTAAATGGAATATAGATGGATCAGCAGAACATCAAATATATAATAAACTATATGAAATGGGAATGGCCATTACGATATATAAAATTGCCAGGATGTCAGATAAACAAGCAATGTTTATAAATATATCAGGTTTTATTAGTACTATAAAATATTGGTGGGATAATTACCTCACAGATAATAATAGACAATGCATTTTAAATGCTACTACTATTACTCAAATTATTAAGAATGAGTCAACAGGACAAACAGTTGAAAATCAAGTCTTAGAGGATGTCATCGCTACATTAATTTATAGTATAGCTAAACATTTTATAGGAGAACCTGAGCTTTTTCAAGATAGAAGTTTAGAAATATTATCAAATTTATCATTTCCAAAGTTAGAAGATTTTAGATAGTGTAAAGATGTTTTTCTCAACAAAGTCACGGTTATAGAAGACTATAATCATGATTATTGGAAAGAAATATTTATAAGTGGTTTACTAACTTTATTTGCAGAAAAGGATAGAATAAATTAAAAGATAGATTTGAAGGGAAAATTCCTTATAGTAATTTAACTTATGGTGATGTTATAAGTTTTATAAATATAACAACACAAGAATTATGTACAGATATTAAATTTAAAAATCAACTAAGAGGAGATAATAAAATAACTCGAAATGAGCTAGGAAGCTTTTGCCAAGATTTTGGTTATATAAAATTATCAGCCCCTTCAAAGGAAGCTACCAAAAAGATTAATAGACAACATAACAACTATAAAGATAAATCTGAAAAATCTCATTATTATAAAAGATGATTTAAAAGATCTAAAAAGCTTATTAAGGTGAAAATAAAACCAATAATGAAACATGTAGGAACTTTGAAAAACTGAACATAGGGCAAAAGATTGTTGGGTTCCAAAAAAAAAAAAGACAACATAAATATGTTAGGATTAAGAAACGACGTTAAAGATAAATTATATTAAATTCTTGATGAGAATGAAAATATTTCATCTTTAGAAGAAAGTCTTCGTGATGATAATCAACTTAATGTTGCATACAGTTCAGATAGTACTAAATCAATAGACCATTGTAATTATAGCGCTGCTATTTGCCCTTGCGATTGTCATTCTATAAATTTTATCACCAATAGCCTTAAATGATGTTGTTCTTGATCAACAGGTTGATAATAAAGAAATTATTGAACCATTTAATATGAAAAATGTACTAAATAAATTTAAAGAACATAAGTCTGAAACAACAATACATGATCTTCAGAAAAAAATTATTATACATAAGAGAAAAACTTAGGCAAGTTAAGCAAGGACTTAACAATCTAGAAACAGAGTCACTTGGTAATAAAATATTAAAGGATTTAACTCGAAACCAAGACTCCAAATCACATCAGTTTAAGCTTAGTGAAACATCAGGAGTAAATAATGACAACAAAGAAATAGAGTCTCTCAAAATAAAATCTCTAGAAAAACTTTCTATAAAAAAATTAGGAATTAATACAATTACTATAGTTAAACCACAAAGTTACCATATACCAATTACTGTAGTTATCAAGAAAGATTATAAAAATCATAACATTGCATTATTTGATACAGGTACTGATGAAAATTGCATTATAGAAGGATTAATTCCTATAGAATACCTAGAAAAAGGCACTACACGCTTATTCTCCGCAATAGGAAAAAAATTAAAAATAAATTATAGACTCCCCAAAGCCCATATTTGCAATGACAGAGTTTATTTTATTAATGATTTTGCAATAACTAGAGATATTAATGAAGAGATAATATTAGGTCTTCCTTTTATAACTAAAAGAAATCCAACCTTTTATTGTCGAGCTAGATGGCATCCACACCACTATTTTAGGGAAAATGATTGTTTTCCCCTATCTAAATAATATATCAAAAGAAGAAAGTGATTTCATAAAAGAACAAACTATTTTTAGAGTAAATTCAGTCCAATGGGGATTAGAGAAAAACTAATCCACTATAAAAAGAAAATTTTATAGTATCATGAAATTTCAAATTTCTTTAAAAAGAGCCAAAACTGTTTTACAAAAAGATGTCAAAAATTTGATTTTAATAAAGGGAGAAATTCTCTCCCAAAATTTTTCTACAGGAAAATTATGAGAGCTGGAACACCAGGACCGAGGTTGAGGCCTCTATTCTATCCCTTTTAACTAGAAGAAAAAAATGAAAAGACCCTTCCGTGAAGAATATAAAAAGTCAGAAAATAGGCTTTCAATCCTGGCAGAATTTCTATCCCTGCCAAATCCTACCATTCCCCTACCGTCAAGAGAATCCATTACCAGTTTACCTATGATGCAACCTCTTAAACAAATATTTAAAGGAGAATACTCCTCAGCCAATAAAAACATTGATATCCAAACTAAAGATAGTTATACGATGAAACCACCAGAGACATATTCAAAAACAGTCTCCCCAGCCACACCATAAAAGAAAGAGGAACGGAGTATTCTAATGAAAAGTAATTTGAGATAGTAGATTTGCAGGTACTACCGTTAATGGTACTTTATAATAAGTACGAAGGTTTTTTAGTACCAGAATTATTAAAATCTTGTTATACAAATTGGGACTATATGGAGACAGATGATCCCATCAAGATCCGAAGGTATTATGAGTTCATATTAACAGATACTGATTCATTGGAGCATAAGTTAGCAGATATAAATGATCCCAATAGTATTCAATATTCAAATTTTACAATCAAAAGGATATTAAGCCCATTTAAATGGTATGAAGATCACCTACATGCACCCATTTCATTGTTGAGAAATTACCGACTTCAGACCTGTAATTGCTATGATTTTAAGGCAGCCTGGTATAACTTTATGTATTTTAGTCCCAACACTCACTCTTAGTTCGTCAAATATTTGGAGCAGACAAAGTGTAACTTCCTGAGTCTGTACCCTGGACGTCACATAGTTCTTATGATCCCAAAGGACCACAAGCTAACCCATTACTGGTACCTGTTGTGAGAACTAAATAGTAATACTGTAATAATGCAGAATTATAATTGAAATGACATAAGGTTCACAAAAATTGAAAAACAATACTAAAATACAGATGTAATACTAAAAAGAAAACTGAACAATTGTCTGAAATAATCTAATCTGAAAGCATCTAACTGTCTAAATGGGAAGTGGATGGGACAAGTCCCCAACTAAATCCAACAACTAAATAAAATGAGTCTAATGAAATACTAAAAAATAACTCATTCCTCAAAATATAAGGACTCACCACTATAGTCGCTGCTAATAATCTAAACTGCTAAGTATGATTTGGAGCCCGAGCGTCCGAACCTATGATATGAAATACCATAGCGCAAAAGATAAGGTATGCATCATTACTTTAAATGTACTGGTATGCTGAGTGAGGTAGGATTATATACATGGGTTAATATGCATGAGATGATGACTGACTGAATGATATAAACATGATTGAATGAGACTATATGGATAACTGAGACTACTGTGAATATTGAGTATGCAATACTATACACATATACTGTATCTGGGATCAAATTTAAAATGAACACTGAGTTTTAATTACTGAGTGACTGATATCTGCGATTTCTTATCACTGAATTACTGATGACTAGGTGAGTATTTGTAACACCCCATATTTCGGACTAGAAATAAAATCTATCATTCATATGGGCAGATGTTCCAAAATCCTTGAATCTTATGCAAATTTAGTGTATTAATCAATTATGTAGTGTGGGAATCTATTCAAGCATAAATTAAGATCATAGAGGTCCCCTAATTCAAGGAAAAGTTAAAAACTTTCCTATCGTTCAAGTTTTAGTGAGCGTCAAAACTTGGGTCAATTTCAATTGACCATAACTCCTTATGCATAACGAATTAGAGAACCTACTATATGTCAAATAAAATCTCTTTGAATTATCTTTCCAAAAATATAAATTTTTCCCAAATCCGATATCAGATCAAAAATTTATACCCATTTTACTCCAGCATGCCAGACTGGAAAACTGAGTGACGACATTCGTGATAACCTATCATAAGTTTGACGAATTATCACAAATGTTATCAGCCTTAGGCAGAATCCAGGCCCCAGTGATGAGATTTCTAATAAGTTATCACAAATGTGCGGACTTATCACGAATGTTGCCACCCTTAGGTAGAAATTCATAAATTCCAGACCCCAGTGACGACATTTATGATGACTTATCACAAGTCTGACAGCCTATCACAAATGTCATCAGCCTTAGATGTTCAGCAACTGAGAAGAAGTTTAGTAAGAGTATTTTAGTCTTTTTCCTTCACCTCCCACGACTTAAAACCCTCAAGGGACGTAACTTTCTCCTATTTTTCTTTAGTTGAACATCTCAAAAACCCTCTCTTACACTTTTAACCATAAGATTAGGGTTTTTATTAAAATCATCTCCCAAAAGCAAGATTCAAGCCCCTTTTCTGAGAAAATCAAGAATTAAGTTTCCTAATCCAAGAAATCTCCAGCAATATAAGTATCATTATCATTCCAGCTTCAATTCAGTACTCAGCTCAGATCTCAGTAGCATTCAAGAAATCTATTCAGAACTTAGTATCATTTAGTCAGATAATAGATTCAGTAGTATTTTGTCAGATAACAGAACTAAGTGAACTCAGTCAGCTCAGTCAAGTAAGAAACTCAGTAACAGCTTCAGTTCAGTTCAAGTACAAATTCTAAGAATCAGTTCAGAGTCTTTCAGTTAGGAGTAGGAGCTAGCACCATGAAAGTGCAGGGATGGCGGCTCTCCATCAGAAAGGCAGAGTCATTAGGAACAATCCCTGAACTCTAGAACTGTATATCCAGTGCAGGATGCAGGAGTCACCTGTCAGAGAGGCTTGACTATTATACTTCCTTAGGCTTGACTTCCTACGAGGGTCACCTGTCAGATAGGCTTGACCAGAGAGGTCTTTACTCGTGGCACGGTATTGACACCTTCCAGCTGGGGTTACAAGTTGGACCCCACCATTTCAGATTCGGGACATATCGTTTAAGTGAGAACTTCCACAGTTATAATTCCAGTATCAGTCTTCAGAGTAGAACTTAGAAACCAGGACTGTCAGATATAGTCATCAATCTTAGTAAGGAACTCAGATAGTTCCACATATTCATAGACCTCCCACTAGATAGGCTTGGTATAACATAAAGTTATTTAGTATCAGTACTTATAGAGGTCACCCATCAGATAGGCTTGATCTCAGTCTTAGATTCAATTAAGTATTCTCAATATCAATTCTAGAGATAACCTGTTAGTTAGGCCTGATCTCAAGCTTAGTCACTCTTAATCATTATTAGAAGATTTAGACTGTCAGATACAGTCGCTCAGTATCAGTTACATCGGTTAGGCTGATCATCATAGTTATATTAGTTAGATCAGTCATCATAGCTTATGTTATCAGTATTCAGTTTAATGACTGTTAGATACAGTCAATCAGACCAGTTTTTCATAATTTGAACTATTAGAAATAGTTATTCATCTATTCAGTATCTCAGTATTAGTAAACTCATGTTGTCAGCATTGAGACATAGTAGTCAGTATCACTACGAGTTCAGTTATAGTTACTTATGCATGTATGTATTCTCACATTCATAACAGTCAGCATTGTTCATGCATATAAACCCTTTGCATTTAGACTACCTCACTAGTATACTCACTACATTCAGATGTACTGACGCATTTTCACTATGATATTTTATTTTACCCTATAGGTTCAGAGTCTCAAGTTCTAGAGCAGCAATAGCATTGCAGATTTCAACATTCAGTGTTAGAAGTGAATCCTCATCCTTTGAGGACATGATTATTTCTCTATCTTCTTATTGATTAGTTCATTTGTTAGAGTTAGTGGGGGACATATCCCATCAGCTTCTTATTCAGGTTATTCAGACAGTAGAGACTTTTAGACTAGATGCAGACTAGATTACAGACTATATTCAGACTTCAGTATTTAAATTTTGTTTTGGTATTATGATACCTCTTTATTCAGACATTTTTATTACTCAGATTATGTTCAGTATTGAACCTTATGTCCTTCAGTTTATGTTTTCGCATTTATATCTATATATTATGCCGTGTACAGGTACAGATATCAGTCATGGGTTATCTTGTGGTCCTTTAGGGACATGGGAACTATGTAGTATTCCAGTTCAGATAATTAGGGTGTTACACTATTTTTGACAGTCCTAATTCTGTAGAACTGAACAGAGTTCTATAAGAAGTCTAAAACTGAAATTGTATCTATGGGGGTGTTCATCTAACCGACATACTCTAATATAAGTTGAGTTGGGATCCAACCTGTAACACCAGTTAGAAGTGTTTTATCACCTTGCCAAGGGATACTAACAGGGCTAGGTAAACTCTAATCTGGTAGAAAGACCCATAATTATATGTATGGTTGCGTCAACCCTAGCCTGCCAAGAAGACTTCTTCACCTATGCTTGCTACTTAGTTCTGTAACGTAGGGAATACTACTAAGTGTTAAACCCTATGCTAGCAGGAATACCCCTATCCCTGGGTTCGCTCGATGCTGAATCCTACTCCTAACTGAAAGGACACTGAACTGGTCACTAGGCTGTTCTAGGCTTGACTGAACTGTTACTGATCGTATTAACTAACTGAAATGTACTGAGTTCACTGAGTTCTATAATTGACTAAATTCTACTATTTTTGACGTTACTGAGACTATCCTGTAGCTACTGTACTTCTAGGTAAACAACTAGATTGTCGGGTATTGAATAATCCCAGGACTCGATAGCATAAAGACTAATAGAACATGACAATACTTGAAAATATGGCAATAGTCAATTGCTTATAATGCAATCATTAAGACATTTCATCAAGAACTTGGAAGTCACGAACTTGTACATGAATAGAAATACATGCTACCATGTCATAATTACACCATTCAATTCACATAGGCATTCCAATAAACACTTGCAAGGCATAACTTTAGCATGATAGTAATTTAAACATGTAGTAATGGCATGAGTTCAACACTAGGGTCACCAATGAATCACAAATGCACCAATTAACTCAATTAAGAATTTTTTCAAATACTTAGGAGGCATAATCTTGTACATAAGCATAAATAACATGTTGATGCATCATGACTATAACCATCAATTCACAGTTCAAGGGATATGACATGGGTATAACAATAATTCCATACATGATATATTATACTCATGAAAACTACAATTAAATCTTGAATTGAAAACTCATTCAAGCAACATGAACATGAAAACAGCCCAATTGATACATGTAATTCATGAAACTATTAACTTGAGATTTTGAATAGGGTTCTTGAACTCTAAGGGTGGAAGGAAACCCAATGATGAACACCTAACATACCTTCATAATCAAATTTATGAAAATCGCTGGTGTGTTATTGAAGATTGAAATTGAAATTGGATGCCCTAGGGTTTTGCTCTTGAGAGTATTTGAGAAAAAGTAAGTGATTTTGATCTTTTGGATGATTAATTTCATATTTTGGGGATGATTAGTAGTGGGGAAAATGACTTAATTACCCCTCTAAATGCGGAATTAAATTAGAAAAATCATGCCCAGTAATACACTGGGTGCCATGCCGCATCGATGGTCAACGCGATAGTCAATGCAATGTGTCAATATCACATTAGCTCACTGGAATTTTCACTAAAGGTTGGTGAAAATCTTGGTCGACATGATGGACAACGTGAAGCATCAATATCGCACTGATCCACTATTTTGGACTCCTAAATATGCCTCAAATAATGTTCGACAAATCTAAAACTCGTCTGAGAACACCTACTAGCATCCCTAATCATGAATCAATTTATGAATTGACATTTTAGGGTCATAGTGATTGAAAATAAAGCCATTGAATTATTTAGCCAAAAGTGAGACTAAGTGTCAATACTTAGCTTAAATTTTCTAAGCCTGAGACCTCTTTCATGTTATAAAGGATTGAGTTCGGTTTGGAATTTTATGGGGTCTTACAATATCTTCCCTTTGAGAACATTCATCCTCGAATGAGACTGAATAAGCTGAGAGTACTGATAGACTGAGTTTACATACTGAACATGTACAATTGAAGCATGATTACATAACTGAAATATCTAATAAACTGAGTTTTCATAATAAATAAGCATAACTAAAGAATGACTAAATTCTGAAGACATGACACATAGCTGAACCTTCTCTAAGGCATCAAACACCAAGTCCAGCCCTACTACTGTGGCTTCACCTACCTCGAACCAACCAATGGGAGATCTACATCTCCTCCCATAAAATGCCTTAAATGGAGCCATCTTAATACTGGAATGATAGATGTTATTATACGCAAACTTAATCAAAGGTAAATGGTCATCCCAACTGCCTTAAGTCAACAATACACACTCTAACAATATCTCCTAGCGTCTGAATAGTCCTTTTTTCTTGACCATTTGTCTGAGGGTGAAAGGCCGTATTGAGGTGAACTTGGGTACCAAGACCCTTTTGGAAGGCTTTTCAAAAATGAGAGGTGAACTGTGTACCTCTACCTGAGATAATGATTAATGGGACTCTGTGTAACCTGATCAACTCTCTAACATAGATCTTGGTATAATACTCGGCTGAATAATAAGTATGAACTGGCAGGAAATGGGCTGATTTAGTCATCCTGTCTACAATAACCCAAATCAAATCTTGTTGGTGACGAGTACGAGGCAAACTTGTCACAAAGTCCATATTTACTTCCTCCTACTTCCAAGTGGGAATACTAAACTCCTGTATAGACCCACTAGGCTTTTGATGCTTAATATTAAGCTACTAACATGTTGAGAACTTAGCTACAAACTCTATAATGTCTCTCTTCATCTCGCTAAACCAATAGACTTCCCACAAATCATGGTACATCTTAGTGGCCCCTGGATGAATCGAGTAATGTGCACCATGCACTTCTGCAAGAATCCTATGCCTCACACCATCCACACATGGGATACATAGTATAACCTGGCAACGCAACACACTATCTCCCCCTTGGGATAAAACCTCTACCTTTTGATCTCTGACCGACTCTTTCAACTTAACTAAATTAGGATCTCTATCTTGCTTTTTTATACCTTAGAAACAAAAGAGGATTCTGAACTATTCTTTACCTACACGCTGCCTTTATCTTAATCAACCAAACGAACACCCAACCTGGCAAGCTGCCAAACTTCCTGAACTAACTTCTTCTTACCATCCTCAACTTGAGCAATACTATCCATGGACAATCTACTTAGAGCATCAGCCACAACATTGTCCTTGCCCGAATGATACGAAACACTTATGTCATAGTTTTTTAACGACTCTAACCAACTTTTGTGACCCAAGTTCAAGTCTTTCTGAGAAAATACATACTGCAGACTTTTATGGTCTGTGAACACATCAACATGCACCCCATACAAATAGTGCCTCCAAATCTTTAAGGCAAATACTACAGCTGCTAACTCAAGATCATGGGTAGGGTAAGTCTTTTCATAAGGTTTAAGCTATCTAGAGGCATAGGTTATGACCTAACCTTTATACATTAAAACACACCCCAAACTAACTCTGGAAGAATAATAATACATAACAAATCCGTTGGAACTATCTGGTAAAGTCAAAATTGGGGTTGTAGTGAGTTGAGTCTTCAAATCCAAAAAACTCTTCTCACAAGAATCTGACCGCAGGAATTTGACTTTCTTTTGTGTCTATCTAGCCATGGGTAATGCAATAGACAAAAATCCTTTAACAAGCCATTAGTAATAGCTAGCCAAAACCAAGAAACTCCTGATATTTGACGGAGAGATGTGTCTGGGCTAGTTTCTCACTGCTTCAATTTTTTAAGGATCAACTCTAATGCCATCACCAGAAATTATATGACCAAGAAAAGCTACTAACCTTAGCCAAAATTTGTATTTGCTGAATTTGGTGAATAACTGACGGGTTCTGAGGATCTGAACACTATTCTGAGATAGTCTGCATGATCATGTTCACTGCGGAAGTAGACAAGAAGGTCATCAATGAAGACTATGATGAACATGTTCAAGTACTGCTTGAACACTCTATTCATCAATTCCATGAAGGCTACTGGGGCATTGGTAAGACCAACTAACATGACTAGGAATTCGAAGTGACCATACTTAGTTCTAAAAGCTGTTTTTGAGATGTCACATTCTCTGACTCAGAGTTGCTATAGCCTGATCAGAGGTCTATCTTAGAAAAGTAACTGGTACCCTGAAGTTGGTCAAACAAGTCATCGATTCTGCGAAGTAGGTACTTGTTCTTAATGGTGACTCTTTGTTCTTAATGGTGACTTTGTTCAACTGATGGTAGACATAACACATTCTGAGTGAGGCATCTTTCTTGCACACGAATAGAACTAGTGCACCCTATGGGGAGATATTAGTCCTGATAAATCCCTTATCTAGGAGCTCTTTCAACTGTTCTTTTAATTCTTTAAGTATAGCTGGAGCAATTCTGTATGGCAGAATAGAGATGGGCTAGTGTTAGGAAGAAGGTCTATTCAGAAATCAATTTCCCTTTTAGGAGGAACTCCAGGAAGATCTTCGAGAAATACATCTAGAAACTCACATACTACTAAAACTAACTCAAGGTTTGGGGTCTCTTAACTATAGTCTTTAACTCAAACGAGATGATAGACACACTCCTTAGATATCATCCTTTTTTCTTTAAGGTACGAAATAAGCTGACCTCTAAGTACTGAAGTACTACCCTTCCATTCTAGGACAGGTTGATTCGGGAACCAAAAATGGACAATTCTATTTCTACAGTTAACTGAAGCATTGCATGAATGAATCTAATCCATGCCGAGATTAATATTAAAATCTATCATCTCTAACTCTATTAAGTTTGTTGAAGTTACTTTCTAAGATACCATAATCGAATAGTTCCTGTATACTCACTGGGATATGATAGATTTACCTACTGTGGTAGAAACTAAGAAGGGCACTACTAGGATTTTGGGACTGACCCCAAAATTAATAGCTGCATAAGGAGTTATAAAGGATAAAAAAGCTCCTAGATCTAGCAAAGCTTAAATATGTAAATGGTAAACTTCCAACGTACCAGTGACCATGTTAGGAGAATTTTCCTGATCCTGTTGGGAATGAAGTACATAGAGTCTATTTGGGCATTACCCACTGGTCGCACTGGAAGTGGAACCCTGCTGAGATGGGCGACCTGACTGAGTTGGGGGATGACTATACTGACTCTGGGAACCTACCTGAGGACACTCTCTGATTCTATGACCTAGCTTTCCGCACCCAAAGTATACCTCATTGCGAGCTTTACAGATACCTTGATGGTTTCTACCATACTTCTAGCAAAGAGTATTTGTTCGGGCATTTTTGAAACTACCCAGAGATTTAGATCCTGGCGCCCTATCCTTATTACCATTTCTGAAATTGAGCACTGGAGCACTGGCTGAGGACGGAGATGGAACTGAAGAATTCAGGAACTGGGGATGATTACCACCCTTTGTCTTAAGCTGAGCAAAGTTGAAGCTACCTGTTCTAGCTCTCATGTTCTCCCTCTCTTTTTCCTTAGTCTTTTGCTCCTTTATCTATTAAGCGTGGACCATCCAACCTATCCCTATCCTTTTCCTTAGTCTTTTTCTCCTCTATCTGCTGAGCATGGACCATTAATCTAGCTAAGTATATCTCTTTAATTAGCATAATGGTACTACACTTCATAACCACTCTATCAGACATCCCTGACACAAACTCACTCATTTTAGATCGGCTATCGGCTACCACATGAGGAGCATATCTGGCTAGTTAAGTAAACTGGAGAGAATACTCCTTCACTGTCATACTGCCCAGCTTCAAGTTAATGAATTCCAACACCTTAGCTTTCCTCAACTCAAATAGGAAGAACCTATTTAGGAAGGAAGTAGCAAACTCTTCCCATTCTATAGGCCTTGCATCTGCTTCCCTCTCTGCTTTCAACTGCTTGAACCAAGAGTGAGACACATACTATAACTGATATTCAGCTAACTCAGAACTCTCTCTAGATGTTACCCCCATAATATCTATGACTTTTTGTACCATATCAAGGAATTCCTGTGGGTCTTCTTCAGACTTAGACCCTGTAAAAGATGGAGGGTTTATTTTGGTACAATTGCAAATTTTGGTTGCAGCAGTATTGGCCACTAGGTTAGCATGAATAGTAGCTTGACATTCATTCTAGACTGCCATAGAATGAGCAAGAAAAATGAAAGCTTCTCTGAACTCTACATGAGAAATATGCTCATCTAGGGGATCTGTCTTGATGGGCAAAGGTGCTAGCTGGTTTCCCATTCTTCTTCCATTAGTCTTTTTGGGAGGCATATAATGTAAAAAAAAAGGGAAACTTGAATTACACAGAAATTTTAAATTGAGCTTACGCTCACTCGCACGACATGAATACTAAAAGAAGGAAAACTTTTCCTATAAATACCTCATAGCCCCTTATCTATAAGTTTGATGTACTATACACCCATGCACAAGACTTTACTTGACACATATTTTAGACTCCCTAGGACTCTTTAGAACCTTAGGCTCTGATACTAAGTTTGTAATGCCTCGAGTCTGTACCCCAAACATCACACAATGCTTACAATCTCGAAGGACTACAAGCTAACCTATGACTGGTACCTGCTATCAATACTGAATAGAAAAATAATAATAATGCAAAAGTATAACTGAAATGCCATAAGGTTCATAAATATTGAAAACCAATACTGAAATACTGATGTATTACTAAAAAGAATAACTATCTAAAATATTCTAGTCTGAAAGCCTCTAACTGTCGGAATGGGGAGTTGATGGGACAAGTCCCCAACTAACTACAACAACTAAATAAAATGAGTCTACTGAAATATTTAAAAGAATAACTCAGTCCTCAAAATATGAGGACTCACCATAGTTGTTTCTGCTAATAATTAGAACTGCTAAGTATGATTTGGAGCCCGAGCATCCGAACCTATGATATGAAACATCATAGCACAAAAGAAGCGTTATGCATCAGTACTTTTTTCAATGTACTAGTATGATAAGTGAGGTACGTTGATATATATAGGTTTATATACATGAGATGATGACTAACGAAATGATATAAATATGAATGAATGAGAGTACATGAATAACTGAGACTACTGTAAATACTGAGTATCCAATACTATGCATATATACTATATTCGGGATCATACTAAAATTGAATAATGAGTTTTGATAAGTGAGTGACTGATATCTGAGATTTTTGATAACTGAATTACTGATAAATGGGTGACTGTTTCTGACAATCCTAATTCAATTGAACTGAACTGAGTTATATACTGAGTCTAAAGCTAAAACTGTAACTAAGAGAGTGTTCATCTAACCAACATACCCCGATATAAGCTGAGTTGGGGTCCAAACTGTAAACCCAGTTTGAATGGTGTTAGCACCTTGACAAGGGATACTAACAGGGCTAGGTAAACCCTAATTTTGCAGGAAGAACCATAATTTATATGTATGGTTGCGTCAACCCTAGCCTGGCAGGAAGACGTCTTACCCTATGCTGGCTACGTAGTTCGGTAATGCAGGGACTGATACTAAGGTTCAAGCCTTATTCAGGTAGGAATGCCCCCATCCCTAGGTTCGCTCGATGATAAATCCTACTCCCAACTAAAAGGGCACTGAATTGATCACGAGACTATTCTACACTTGACTGAACTATTAATGATCATATTGACTGACTGAACTGGACTGAGTTTACTAAGTTTAGTGATACCAAACCGTATCCAAAAGAGCACAAAACAATCCATAAAGTCATAAAAATAGTCCACACGTACAAGACATCAAACGAGAACAACAAATACACTAACTTGCAAAATAAGGAGATAAATAACTTGACACAAAGAGAAATTATTAGGTAGTAATTAAAGAGTGTATCAAAATCTAAAACCTCTAAAAAACAAGTTAACTAGCACCAAGTTCTTACAGGAAGACAAGAGGGACTCGGTTCTCTCAAGCACTCTCGTTTCTAGCCGTTTCACAACAAAAGTGGAACCTTTCACTTGTTATCTTCAAATGTTTGTTGGTCTACTCTCTTCTTGAGAGTAAATGTGATGTTCAATATTAAAAGTGTTTTCAAGAATGAACTAACTAAGGAACCAATATAAAGAAACACCTTAAATAGTCTTTACGAAAAGGATGGCAAAAGGACCCCTTTGCCCTTAATGAAGGGGTTGCAGGTGTGGGCTATTTGGGGCAGCCTTGGGGTGTATTTTTGAGAACCTAAGGTCAGCCCACACATTTCAAGACGTACACTCCCTTGGGCGAGTTCTCAACAATCTCAACCGCATCCATTTTCATAAACACGCCTTGAAGTCTTTGTAGTTCA
This sequence comes from Capsicum baccatum var. pendulum, assembly GCA_030864225.1. Classification (NCBI taxonomy): domain Eukaryota; kingdom Viridiplantae; phylum Streptophyta; class Magnoliopsida; order Solanales; family Solanaceae; genus Capsicum; species Capsicum baccatum. Next base: position 92,362,749 of record CM061559.1, on the reverse strand, counting down.
CGAGCTTGACTTTTACTAAAAGATCTCAAGCTCGTGACACCCGTATCATCCTCTCCATCTTGAGAGGTGTTTGACCTCAAACTAATGGTTTCCTCATATTCAATGGTATCAATCCTTGAGAGATCACACATGTTGAAAATGTTATGCACTTGGTATTTCGATGGAAAATCAATCTTGTAAGCATTATCGCTGATTATTTCAAGAACTTGGAATGGACAGTCACCTCTTGGAAGAAACTTGCCCTTTCTTTGGTTGGGAAGCTGATATTTCCGTAGGTGTACCCACACCCAATCTCCCGGCTCAAGAACAAGATGCCTTCTTACTTTGTTGACTCATTTGGGCACCTCTTTCTTCTTCTTCTCAAGCCGCAACGTCCCCAAATCACGTAAGCTTTTCATGGTATCGGCCCTCTTGTTTCCATCTAAACTAACAACAACATCACTTGGCAAAGGATTTAGATCCAAAGGGTTTAGGAGATTGAAGCCATAGACACACTCAAAGGGCGTGATGCCCTTACTCGAACGGATCACCCAATTGTAAGAAAATTCTATGAGAGGTAGGTGATCTTCCCAAGATGTCAACTTACCTTTAACCATGGAACATAGCATGGAACCCAAGGTTCGATTTACTACTTCCGTTTGGCCATTGGTTTATGGGTGTCAAGACGTAGAAAACAATAATTTATTTCCGAGCCTACCGCACATTGACTTCAAAAAGTTACTAAGGAACTTAGAATCCCTATCACTTACAATGGTCCTTGGGATGCCATGTAACTTAACAACATTTTCAATAAACAAAAAAGCTACCCTAGGCGCATCTTCACTATTTTTGAAAGGAATAAAGTATGCCATTTTGGAGAAATAATCAACGACAACAAAGATGCTAACCCTACCCCTTTGAATTCGTGGCATCCCCAACACAAAATCCATAGAAATATCAAGCGACGATCGTGATGGAGTGGGAAGCGGGGTGTATAACCTGTGAGGAAGGAGCCTAGACATAACACTCCTACAATATATGCATTGGCCATAAATTTTGACAACATCTTTGCGCATCCTTGACCAATAGAATTGCTCCTCCAATATTCCAAGAGTATTATAAATTCCAAAGTAACCCATGAAACTGTCATCGCGTGCCTCCCTCACAAAAAAATCTCTCCAAGAGCTAGAAGGTACACACAACTATCTCCCCCAAAACAAGAACCCATGAAATACAACATAAGGACTAAAATCTGAGGGACTCCTTTTCTTACCCACGGATTCACTTTCCCTATAGATAGGAGTGAAGTAAGGGTCCTGGGGATACAAAGTCTTGAGGCTCTCAAACCCTATTAGATTGGAAGACAAAGTGGACACAAGAACATGTTTTCTAGACAATGTATCGGCTACCACATTATCCTTCCCCTTTATGTATTAAATCATATAGGGAAAGGTTTCAAGAAATTCAATCCATTTGGCATGCCATTTGTTAAGTTTATCTTGTGCCCGAAGGAGTTTCAAGGATTCATTATCCATTAGGATTACGAATTCCTTGGTCCAAAGATAGTGTTGCCCATTGCCTAACGCGCTAACCAAGACATATAACTTCAAATCATACATAGAGTAGTTTGGAGTTTCTCCTTTGATCTTTTCACTAAAGTAAGCAATGGGCTTTAAATCTTACATCAAAATAGACCCTATGCCTACTTTACTAGCATCACACTCAACTTAAAATATCTTATCAAGGTTAGGTAATTAAAATAATGGTGCCGAAATGAGCATATCTTTCAAGGTCCAAAAGGCCTAAGATTGCTCTACACCCCACTTAAAAGGTTGGTCCTTCTGGATGATTTCGGTCAAGGGGGAATCAAGGGTACTAAATCATTTGACAAACCTCCTATAAAAACTTTCCAACCCATGGAAGTTCCGAACATGCCCCACGGTTTTTGGGGTTGGCCAATCTTTAATGGTGGTTATCTTGGATTCGTCTACCTCCACTCCCCCCGAGCTTACAAAAAACCCTAAAAACACAACTTTATTAACACCAAAGGAGAATTTTTCAATATTAGCATACAACTCTTCTTTCCGAAGAACATCAAATACGCTCCTTAGATGTAAAACACGTTCATTAAGGGATTTACTATAAAGTAAAACATCATCAAAGTACACAACTAAAAACTTTCCAATAAATAGCTTCATCACATGATTCATTAGCCGTATAAAGGTACTAGGAGTGTTGGTAACACCGAATGGCATGACTATCCACTCATATAGACCAAACTTAGTCTTGAATGCAGCCTTCCATTCATCACCCGATTGCATACAAATTTGATGATATCCACTCCTAAGATCAACATTAGAAAACACACAAGAGCCATTAAGTTCACCAAGCATATCATCTAGCCTAGGAATAGGATGACAATAGTTTACCATAATTTTATTTATGGCTCGGCAGTCCACGTACATTCGCCATGTCCCATCCTTCTTTGGCACAAGAAACTTCGGGACCATGCAAGACTCATGCTTTCTTTGATGTATCCTTGGTTGAGGAGGTCCTCAACTTGCCGTTGGAGTTCCTTTGTATCTGTGGGTTTGCTCCTATAAGTTGGCTTGTTAGGTAATTGTGACCCCGAAAAATAGTCGATTTGTTGCTCAATTCCTTGAAGTGAAGGAATTCCTTGCAGCAACTTACTTGGAAATACATCATCAAATTCCTTCAAAACATCAAAAATAAAAGAAGGGATAGGGAACGTAGACAGGTTAGCATTTAAAACATTAGCCAAAATTAGCATGGGAGTAGTACTATCATACTCTTTGAAGAGGTCGCCCTTTCGAGCCAACATTACCATCAGATCCCTACATCTCAATTCCAAAACTCCCTCCTTACTCTCACCCTCCTACCTCTTAGGTTCCTCCTCCTTACCCATGAGTTCCTTCTCTTTTTTCACTTTCCTTGAAAAATCTTCATTTGTCGAAATGCCTCACACACTTGTGATGGTGATAGTGGTCGGATGTTGTACTTCCGGCCCTTGAACTCAAAGGAATAGTAGTTGGTTCGGCCATCATACTTGGTCGACCTATTATATTTCCATGGCCAACCCAAAAAAAGATTATAAGCTTGCATAGGAATGATGTCTCAAAGTACCTCGTCCTCGTAATTTCTAACTTTCAACCGAATCACCACTTGACGGGTCACCTTCAATTCTCCAGAATAATTCAACCATTGGAGTCTAGACGGACTCGTATACGGAGTATTCATCAATTTCAAGTGATCCACCATCGAGGCACTAGCTACGTTAGCACAACTTTCACTATCAATAATCAAGGAGCACACACTCCCCTTAATGAGGCACTTAGTGTTATAAAGGTTTTCCCATTGGCTAGGATCATCCAATCCTTTCCTAATCATAACTCTCCAAACCACATAACTATGTAATTCAAGTTCACTTTCTTGAGGCCAAACCTCCACTTCATCATAATTACTAGGCCTCTCGGCCTCCCCTCTCTCTCCATCTTGAGAGACTTTCCTATTTACAACCATTTCAAGTTCTAATTCTTCTCCTAAGAAATACAACTTCCCTTCCCTCAATATCATATTTCTCCGATTAGGACACTCACTAGCCTTTTGTCCCCATCCTTGGCATTTGAAGCATTAGAATCCCTTAACATTGGAAGAAATATTAGGTTTGCCCTCAAACCATGAAGGAGGTGGTTGATAACTCTTAATCATGGGTGGAGGAGTCTTGACTGGTTGTTTCTTAAATTTGTTCCACCCCGAAGATTATGGAACCACTTCAATCCCCTTGGTCTAACCCGAGGACCCTTGGTAGGCTTTGGTTTTGTATGCCGACCTTTCTTTGTTCTCTCATTCAATTTTTAAAGCCACTTGAAAAATACCTTCAATAGTTTCAAACTTATGAAGTGTCATGTGCGTAGAGATTTTCTTGTTTAGGCTGACCATGAACCGAATTATGTCGTTGATCACTTGCTCTCCTCTATGATCAAATTTCAAGATGAGCTATTGAAACTCGTCATAATAGGCTACCACACTCTTGTTTCCTTGCTTCAAGTTGTACAATTTTACAAGGAGTTAATGTTGATAGCTTTCTAGAAGGTACCTTTGCCTCATAAGATACCTTAACCAAAACCAAGGAGAGGGTTTTCCCTCAATCACTATGTTGCCAAAACATTTGACATACTCCCATCACGTCGTAGCATATCTCTCAAAATGAGCAATGGCGTAGAAGCTCTTCTTCTCCTCCATGAGATCATTCACTTGAAAGACTTTCTCGCATGCATATTCCCATGTGAGAAACACTTTCGGATCAGTTTCTCCCTTAAAGATCGCGAGCCCTATTTTTATGGTGTTGAGGCTAACATCCCTTTCCCAAGAACCTTGGCTGCCTCTACCTTCAAGCCCCCACTTCTCCATAGGTTCTACCCTTCTACCTATTATCCCATATTCCATCAAATAAGGATCATCATATATTCCATACCCTCCCCTTCTTATCATATTGGTGGGTTTTGGACATTTGGAATTTGGTATGGTGGATTGGCATTTACTGGTGGAGGTATTTGGATTGGCTGGTTTTGGTTTGGAGGAGTTGGATTTAAGGGTGAAATTTGGGTTCCAAATCCATCATGTGGGACTTGGGGATGTGGAGAATGGCTAGGTCCTTCAAGGCTTCGGCCTTGTGAATAATAGTTGGCTTGAGATATGGTATTTGGTGGGTATATTCTTTGGTGTGTCTATTCGGGGGTAATTGTTGGGGATGTGTTTTGGGGATTTGAAGGTCGAGAATTTTGTTGACTTTCTACCCTTTCTATTCGTCCACTAATAGAGGCCACTTTCACTCCCAACTTCTCAACCGTAGCATTTACTCTAGCCACGTCCCGAGACAAGGACTCAAGACTAGCTACAAGGGCATTCATAACATTATTATCCATAGTTTGTGCATTGGCCATTTTAGGTTCCATGTGCGGTGGTTCCATTTGCAAATGTACCTACAAAACGAGTAAACATTAGCAGAAAATACTATTACACACTCTTTTCACTCGGCTCACCCACTTGGCCCTTCAAATATTGTAAGCCGAATATCAATCCTTGATTGCTTAGGAATGCATCTAGTCTTGAGTTAGAATGGATTTCAATTTTTAAGACTCAAGGAAGTTTCATACGCACTTGAACCAAGAACAACTACAAATTGTAAATGAGCAAAGTACCATAAAGAACATTGACACGAAAGACGTACTCGAAAACTAGAGCACAACTTAGTAGGTTGTTACTTAGTTGTCAACTAGTATAGAACATAAATAGAATAAACTAGTAGAGACAATGAAAGAAACTTAGAAGGTCCTATGACTTAAGTTTTGTTGTTGATACGGCCCACAATTTTATTTTTGTCCGTTGGTGTTCTTGTTTTGTTGAAGTTTGATGTTGTCCAACTTGAACGATTCAATTTTGTTAATTTGGTGAGGCTTTTTAGGTTTTTGGAGTGAAAATTCAAAACTTGGAACTCTCTTTCCAAAGTTCAAGGTGTCAATCAACTTTCCACCAACTTGCACCAAAATGGCAAAACACCTTTCTGGCTTTGGTTTTTCCTTTCCCGTTTTGATTCCTTTTGAAAAAAGGTTTGACACCCTTTTGGTAAGTAAGATTTTTGTGAGGTACCTTGTATATTTACCTCTTTGGTGTTGTCTTGAAACTTCTTCCAAGACAAACACAAGACTTTCACCTCTCTCTTCCTGTTTCAAATCAAACACACCTTTTGTTGAACATTCATCTCAAGAACATCATGAGCAACAATAAGAACACTTAAGAACAACAACAATATTCAAGCCGTCTGACCTTCAAAAACACTAAAATAAAGGCTCAAATTTTGTACCATAGACTCAAGTGTGCTAGGGAAACAACAAACTAACACATGAAACTACTAAGACAAGCAAAATAACACCTAAATCTAGATACTTCTCAGCTAACACAAGTCACCAGATAACACCCATTTTTTTTTAAACTAGAAGAGCCCAAGATTGGTGGTATAAGAACACGACCAACCTTCTCTTTTATACCAAATGATACCAAACAGTATCTACAAGATCATACAAAAGTCCACAAACTCACAAAAATAGTCCAGACGTACAAGACATCAAACGAGAACAACAAACACACTAACTTGAAAAATAATGAGATAGATAACTTGACCCAAAGAGAACTTATTTGGTAGAAACTAAAGAGTGTATCAAACTCTAAAACCTCTACAAAAAAAGTTAACAAGCACCAAGTTCTTACGGGTACACAAGAGGAATGCATTTTTCTCAAGCACTCTCATTTCTAGTTGTTTCACAACACAAGTGGAACCTTTCACTTGTGATATTCAAATGTTTGGTGGTCTACTCTCTTCTTGAGAGGAAATATGATGTTCAATATTACAATTGTTTTCAAGAATGAACTAACTAAGGAACCAATCTAAAGAAACACGTTAAATATTCTTTACAAAGAGGATGGCAAAAGGACCCCTTTGCCCTTAATAAAGGGTTGGTGGGTATGGCTATTTGGGGCATCCTTGGGGTGTATTTTTGAGAACCTAAGGTCATCCCCCGCATGTAAAGAGATACACTCCCTTGGAAAAGTTCGAAACAAGTTCAACCGCGTTCATTTTCATAAACACGCCTTCAAGTCTTTGTAGTTCACGAGCTTAACTTCTAGTAAATGGTCTCGAGCTCGTGACACATGTATTATTCTGTAACTGACTGAATTATACTATTCATGACATTACTGAGAATGTCTTGTAGCTATTATATTCTAGGTAAATATCTAAATTATCGGGTATTGAATACTCCCAGGACTTGATAGCATTAATACTAAGAGAACATGGCAATACTTGAAAACATGGCAATAGTCAACTGTTCATAATGCAATCATTGAGATATTTCATCAAGAACTTGGAAGTTATGAACTTGTACATGAATAGGAATACATGCTACCGTGTCATAATTACACTATTCAATCATATATTCATTCCAATGAACACTTGCAAGGTATAACTTTAGCATGATAGTGATTTAAACATGTAATAATGGCATGAGTTCAACACTAGGGTCACTAATGAATCACAAATTCACAATTAACTCAATTAAGCATTTTGTCAAACACCTAGGAGGTATAATCTTTTACTTGGGCATGAATAACATGTTGATGCATCGTGACTGCAACCATCAATTCACAATTCAATGTGACATGAGGATTATAAAAATTTCATACATGATGTCTTATACTCATGAAAACTACAATTAAATCTTAAATTTAAAACCCATACAAACAATATGAACATGAAAACAACGCAATTGATACATGTAATTCATGAAACTATTAACTTGAGATTTTGAAAAGTGTTCTTGAACTCCAAGGCTGGAAGGAAACCCAAGGATGAACACCTAACATACCTTGGTAATCAAATTCATGATGGTGTGTTCTTGAAGCTTGAACTTGAAATTGGATGCCCTAGGGTTTTGTTCTTGAGAGTATTTGAGAGAAAGTGAGTAATTTTGCTCTTTTGCATGATTAATTTCATGTTTTGGGGCTAATTAGGAGTGGGGAAAATGACTTAACTACCCCTCTGGAAGTTGAATTAAATGAGTGGAAACCGTGCCCAATGACGCATTGGCGCTGCATCATGTCTATGGTCAATGCGATAGCAATGCAATGTGTGGATATTGCGTTGGCTCACTAGAATTTTCACTGAAGGCTGGTAAAAATCCCATGCAACGCATCGATATTGAGTTGATCCACTATTTTGGACTCCCAAACATACCTCAAACGATGTTCAAAAAATTTAAAACTCATCTAAGAACACCTACTAACATTCCTAATCATGAATCAATTTACAAATCGATATTTTAAGGTTATAATGATTGAAAATAAAGTGATTGAATTATAGAGGTCGAAAATGAGACTAAGTTTCAATACTTAGCTGAAATTTTCTAAGTCTGGGACATCATTCACGCTATAAAGCGCTGAATCAGGCTTCGAATTTTATGGGGTCTTACATTAAGACTGTTGTAATTCTCTGATGGTTCTACAACTGGTGTGACCAGTTTTGACGAAATAAATAGTTATTTTTAACACAGTTTCAAAAGAAATTTAAAAAATTTTAGGTAGAGCAGAATATTTCTACACTACCAAAAAATGTTAAATGGTGTAAATTTCTAATTGCTAAAAGAATTTCATATATTATCTATTGGTCCTTCAATATTCATGAAATTGCAAGGATCAAATATTTAAGTAAAACCATCAAAATTAAAAGATTTAGTCTAATGGAGAATTTAGTAACTAGTTCATCCTCACAGAAGGAATCTTACCTCTCCAAGGAAGAATGAAAAAGAAGACTCAAAGAAGCCTTGTTAAATCTAGATAATGAGAATCATTCAAAACAGATAATGGAGTTATTAGATACGATAGCAACAAGGACATGTTGGATGCACAAATAATAGCGCAGGCATACCTTCTTAACTGGAAGAAAGGTGCCCACACCCCTTAAAAGTTTGAAAAGCTACTTAATAGACCCCACAAATAAAATGGTGACTAGAAGACAAATGACATTAATCTTCAAGGAAGAAAAATCCAAATTCTTCTCGAAGACATAAAAAGAAAAGTTCAAGATAAGGATGAAAAGATAGTCAGAGAAACATATAGAACAAGTGATAGTCATCATCTACTCCTAAATAGGCGTAGAATAAATAGCTTATATTAGTGTATTGACAGATGTATAATAGATAGTGTTTATTGAATATTAGTTAGCACTTCTCAGGCCTATTTAAGGATTTCAACATGTAATATCCGGGAGCATTCTTAAATTTCCAATGGATTCTAATGGAGATGTCAGTAACTAGTTTATCCTCACAGAAGGAATCGTACCTCTCCAAGGAAGAATTAAAAAGAAGACTCAAAGAAGCCTTGTTAAATCTAGATAATGAGAATCATTCGAAACTGATAATGGAGTTATTAGTTACGGAAGCAACAGGGACATGCTGGATGTACAAGGAATAGCACAGGCATACCTTCTCAACTGAAAGAAAGGTGCCCATACCCCTTCAAAGTTTGAAAAGCTACTTAATAGACCCCACAAACAAAACGGCGACTAGAAGACAAATGACATTAATCTTCAAGGAAGAAAAAGACAAAATCTTCTCAAAGCCATCAAAAGATAGTTCAAGATAAGGATGAAAAGATAGTTAGAGAGACGTACAGAACAAGTGATAGTCATCAGCTACTCCTAGATAGGCGTAGAATAAATATCTTGTATTAGTGTATTAACAAATGTAAAATAGATAGTGTTTATTGAATATTAGTTAGCACTTCTCAGGCCTATTTAAGGCTTTCAACATGTAATAGCAGGGAACATTTTGGAATTTCCACAACTCAGAAAAACTCTCTCATTTCCCAAATCATTAAAAAAATTTTGTAAGTATAATTTTCTCTCTTTCTCTACTATTTAAATTAATTTTGCTTTACATTTATTTTGTTGTTTTAAAGTTAGTTTTATACTTTAAACTACTTTGAAAGTATAAATTACTTTAAGTATAATTACTTTGAACTATTATTTTACTCAATAATTCTTTATTATTAACCTATTGATCAAGAACAATACCTTTTGAGTCTATTAAATATTTTATTCCTTAAGTTGGGAAGTCGTTTAATAGCAGCTTAGACGTTGGCAAACCTGGAATTTTCCGTTAACTTCTCTATGAAATTTATTTTAGTTCTTTAATATTATACTAAAATTCTATGTGGTTAGATATGACATCCTCACATGCCAGCGAACCAATAGACCCAGAAATTTAAGAAGGAAATTACATCTGACCTAATCATGCAAAAGGAATTTCTTACTCCTAGCATTTCACTAGCAGTGGGACTTATTAATTTTTTAGCTTTTAAATTTGTAGATTCATATTCTGCTTTTGGAATTATTTTTGAGAAATCAACTCCTTTTAATTTTATTTCAATATCTTCTATGTTACTCCCTGTTCTTCTACAAATTTTAGGAAGTGAAGGTCTAGAAAAGAACAATCTTTTACTTGAAGATGCTTGATTAAAGGATTCAGATCCCAAAAATTTTAAATCAATAGATTTATCTGGATATTGTATAACTTGTTCAATGCTTGAATTTTCTTTTTCAATTTTTGGATCCATTATGGAGTCAAAATGCTAATTATGTTTTATTAATACATCATCCTATTTTATTATTTTTGAGACAAAGGTATTATTATGATTATGATTAGCTTCCATTAGCATGGTATCTCCTTTATTACAAACTATTTTAGGCTTACAGGCTAAGGTTGTTTTCATTAATCTGTAATATACTCTGTATATTATTGCTATTTTCTAGTATTTATCTTATTATTCATATTTTTGTTTTAAAATTTAAAGTTAATGTATCCATAATATTTTGATCATTAATAGATATAGATAAATTAGGATAACAATTAAAGTATATTGGGCCATTAGGGAGGTTACTTTATAATACTACTAATAACGATTCATAAAAATTTAATAACCTATTATCTCTTAAAAGTAGACAAATAGGAACATCTAAACCTAATATATGTAATGGTACTACTTCTTGAACAAGACCTATGTGAAGGAACTTGTAGTTTTTTCTATATCTATTAATATCTTCAACTGCTAATAATTTAATAGTCTCAATATTTCTATTAATTGCACTGGTAGATTCAGAAGTTTTAATATTTATAATTTTTTACAAAATCAAAGAGTCCAGTTTTATAGACTCTATTAAAACTTTTTTTTGGAATATTCCAATTTTGTAAATCACTTTCTATTTTAGCTATTTTATTAGAGATAGAAGAATTATTAATACTATTTATTATGTTTTGGTTGGTATGAGTATTCATAAGGATTTTTGCAGATGAGAGAGAAAACACTATCCTAGGACCAAGATAAACTTTAGATGTTACTTCTAAAATAATTATTTTTGAGTGCAGTAATTACTAATTTTCTTCTTCTAGAATTTCTTTATATTATTCCTATAGGCTTGGCGATGGGAACACCCTCCGGGTCCGGCTCTATTTTTCACACACTTAGAACTAATCCAATGAAAAATTTCAGGTTTGCCAATGCCTAAACTGCTATTAAAAAGCTACCCAACTTAAGAAATAAAACTAAGAATATAGAGGATGAACAATAGTAATTACTAACCAAAAAAATAATTATTCCAAGAATAACACTAATTTTGACCGGCTCTAGGATAGTGTAACGCTTTAGACGCTCCTACTCATACTCATACTCCCTCTCAGACAACTTGGCTCTGATACCATTTGGGTGACGGATGGAGAAACGGGGAGCAATATAACTGTTTAAAGTAACTAAACTTATTTATACTTTAAAAGTAGTTTAAAGTATAAAACTAACTTTAAAACAACAAAATAAGACCAAAATAAATGTAAAGCATAATTAACTAAAATAGTAGAGAAATAGAGAAATTTATACTTACAAAAAACTTTTTATTGATATGGAAATGAGAGAATTTTATAGAGGGAGATGGGAAATATGGGTGAATGAGATTTTTTTTGAGTTGTAGAAATTTTAAAATGCTCTCTGCTATTACAAGTTGAAAACCTTAATAGGCCTAAGAAGTTCTGACTAATATTTAACAAATATTGTCTATTTTATATTTGTCCATACACTAATACAAGCTATTTATTCTACAACTATCTAGTAGTAGCTGATGACTATTCACTTATCCTGTACGTGTCTCTAACTATCTTTTCAACCTTATATTGATCTTGTCTTTTTATGCCTTTGAGAAGATTTTGGCTTTTTCTTCCTTGAAGATTGATGCCATTTGTCTTCTAGTCGCCGTTTTGTTTTTGGGGTCCATTAAGTAGCTTTTCAAACTTTGAAGAGGTATGGACACCATTCTTTCAGTTGAGAAGGTATGTCTGTGTTATTCCTTGTAGATCCAGCATGTCCCCGTTGCTCGGCTCGCTGGCATGTGAGGATTCCGTATCTAATAACTCCATTATCTTTTTTAATGATTCTCATTATCTAGATTTGACAAGTCTTCGTTGAGTCTTCTTTTTAATTCTTCCTTGGAGAGGTGTGATTCCTTCTATGAGGATGAACTAGTTGTTGGGTTCTCCATTGGACTCCATTCTTTAATTTTTATGGTTTTGCTTAAATATTTGATCCTTTCAATTTCATGAATATCAAAGGACCAATAGATAATATATAAAATTCTTTTAGCGATAAATAATCTACACCGCTAACATTTTTTGGTAGTGTAGAAATATTCTGCTCTACCTGAAACTTTTCAAATTACTTTTGAAACTGTGTTGACAATACCTATTTATTTTCTCCAAACTGGTTCCACCAGTCGTAGAACCAATCAGGAATAACAACAGTCTTCATATGCTCTAAATATTTAATGAACCAAGAGTGAGTGTTTTTCCTAACATACATAAAGTTGTACCAGGACGCCTTATAATCATACCAATTATAGGTCTAAAGTTGGTAAATTTTTTACAGCGGAATGGGTGTATGTTGGTGATCTATATAACATTCAAATGGGATTAATATCATTTTAATTGTAAACTTTGAATATTGAATACTATTGGGATCATTTATATCTTCTAACTTGTGCTCGATTTGTATTGAATCAGTATCTGTTAATAGAACTCATAATACCTTCGAGTCTTGAGGGGATCAGCTATCTCCATATATTCCCAATTTGTATAACAAGGTTTTAACAATTATGGTACTCAAAAACCTTTGTACTATTTATAAAGTGTCATTATTGGCAGTACCTGCAAATCTAATATCTCAAATTACTTTTTATCAGGAATACTCTATTCCTCTTTCTTTTGTGGGGTGGCTGGGGCGACTTCTTGTATGTCTCTAGTGGATTCATTGCATGACTATCTTTGACTTAGATATCGATGTTTTTATTGTCTAAGAAAGCGATATGGTAAGGTGCCATCGTAATAGGTCGGGTGAAAGGCTCAAGATCAATAACAAACTCAACCTTATGGGAAAGCGGAATGCCAAGCAGATCAGTAGGAAAAACATTATGAAACTAAGGGACTACAAGAATAGACGAAGTGATAGACTCTCCATACTAACATTTTGAATATAAATGAGATAGACTCGCAAACCCTCGAGACAAATCCCAGCCCGAACGTAAGAAATAATCCACATCACCACATGGCTAATAGCTCCCTGCCACATGATCTATGGTATGCCGGGCATAGCTGCGGTCATGGTCTTGGAAAAATAATCCATGACAACATGATAATGGAATAACCATTACATGCCCAGAATCACATCAAAATCCACTATATCTAGTATAATAAGATTAGAACGAGTATCAATATCTCTAACCATCCCAATACATAATTTGAAAACTCGATCTACTACTAATGAATCACACATGATAGAATTACACATAAAGGCAAAGATAATGAATCCCAAGATAACTCTAACTGCAAGGCATAATTATAAGACACATAAGAGTAAGTGGATCCCATGTCAAATACAGCAAAGGCCGATGGATGGCATACTAAAATCATACCTGTGTCAATAGCATTCAAAAATTTAGCCTTGGGCCTAGCAGGTACTGCATACAACTTGCCACGCCTACTACCTGGTTGGGCCATTGACTGATCTCCAGCTATACCTTCTTGAGAATCTCTATGAGTACCTTGATGACCAACTCTATAACCATGCTTACCATCTTTAGCTTAGGGATGAAATACTTTAATATAGGGAAAACTCTTAGTTGTGGTAACAACTACCATACGACTAGGGAACTCTTACGGGTGAAGTACAAAATTCCCACAACCATAACAATCCCCATGAGTTGAACTAAAACCAAAAGTTACAGTTGGACCTGAATAACTACCTATACTTGATAACTAGAAGATGAGCCCCTCGAATACTGAGTGCTACCTTGACCAAGGTGATCACTAAAACAAGACGAACCTCCATCAGTAATTTAGGGCACTACCTGAATGGGTCTACTAGGCTAAATTTGAGGCTGATACGTGGTCGTGGACGGTATCTACCCTGAGAACTGCTACCTCTAAATTGGGAGCTACTATGGCTCCTATTAAAACATGCTTGATATATGGCTCTGTTATCGCTGCCCCTATGTAATGCCCAAGTTTCTAAGCTATAGATCCACTAAGAGACAAATAATTAAATTAGCTTTCCAATGCCATTAGTCTCACCTTAATTCGATATTATGGTAAAATTTATGAAAATTTTTCTAAGGCTCTGTCAAACTACCAGTGACGACGACTCAAACAATGAATTATTATTAGGACATAATGAGTTATGATGAAGACTTGTTTTCACAGAAGTGAGGGAAACAGATTTTAGTCTGGTGATGATGAGTCTAGCATACAACTCATTATTAGTCTAAATGAGTTATTAGGTGGACCCATCGTCATAACAGTGAGGAATCAAATCCTTGATCCTCTATTTACGAATTCAGTCCATGACTCGTGGTTAGACCCAATGAGTCATTAATTGAGCCATTACAACTATTTTCAAAAAATTTCTAAATGCTTTCAAAAGGGTTGTTTGGTATTTTCCCACTCTTTAACACCAAACCCATGTCGTTTAGTCTTTCCTAAGGCTGGAATATAAGGGGAAAATTCACCAAATTCCTTATTAAATCACAAATTCAATTTACACTTAGAAAAGAGGCAATCTCTCTTAATATCTCTAGTTATTACAAAATCATTAATAAAATAAACTCCATCATTGCAAATATGGGCTTTGTAGAGTCTATAATTTATTTTTAATTTTTTCCCTGTTGCGGAGAATTAGCATGTAATGCCTTTTTCTAGGTACTCTATAGGAATTAATCCTTCTATAATGCAGTTTTCATCAGCACCTGTATCAAATAATGCAATCTTATGAATTTTATAATCTTTATTGATAACTATAGTAATTGGTATATGGTAACTTCGTGGTTTAACTATAGTAATTGTATTATTTCATGATTTGTTTATAGCAAGTTTTTCTAGAGATTCTATTTCTAGAGACTCTATTTCTTTATTGTCATTATTTACTCTTGATGTTTCACTAAGCTCAAACTGATGTGCTTTGGGGTATTGGTTTGTAGTTAAATCCTTTAATATTTTATTATCAAATGTCTCTGTTTCTAGATTGTTAAGTCTTTGCTTAACTCTCCTAAGTTCTTATTTTATGTATAATAATTTTGTCTGAAGATCTTGCATTGTTGTTTCAGAATTATGTTCTTTAAATTTATTTAGAACATTTTTCATATTAAAATTTCAATAATTTATTTATTATCAACCTATTGATCAAGAACAATATTTTTTAAGGTTATTAAATATTTTCTCCAAAGAGTTGGGTCTTCTAGATGATCTATCACGTCAAATAAGGCCTCTTTCTCTTTATAATTATTGGTGATAACATTTATAGAATGACTATCACAAGTGCAAATTGCACTGCTACAATTACAATAGTCTGTTAGTTCATTACTATCTAAATTGTATGTAACATTAAGTTTATTTCATCACTAATACTTTGTTCAAATGAAGAACTATTTTCATTTTCATTAAGAATTGAATATAATTTATCTTTAACATCATTTCTTAATCCTAACATATTTATGTCGTCTTTCCTTTTATTTGGAACCCGACAATCTTTCGCCCTATGTCCAGTTTTTCCGCAGTTCCAACATGTTTCATTATTGGTTGTATTTTCACCTTAATAAGCTTTTTATATCTTTTAAATCATCTTTTATAATAATGAGATTTTTCAAATTTATCTTTATAATTTTTATGTTGTCTTTTAATCTTTTTGGTAGCTTCCTTTGAAGGGGTTGATAATTTTATATAACCAAAATCTTGGCAAAATCTTCCTAGCTCATTTCAAGTTATTTTATTATCTCTTTTTAGTTGATTTTTAAGTTTAATATTTGTACATAATTCTAGTCCTGTGATATTTATAAAACTTATAATATTACCATAAGTTAAATTACTATAAGGAATTTTTCCTTCAAGTCTACCTTTTAATTTTTTTTCTAAACGTTTTTGCAAATAAAGTTGGTAAACCACTTATAAATTTTTCTTTCCAATAATCATAATTACAGTCTTCTCTAACCATGACTTTGTTGAGGAAAATGTCTTTATACCAACTAAAATCGTCTAACTTTGGACATTATAAATTTGATAATATTTCTAAACTTCTATCTTGAAAAAGGTAAGGTTCTCCTATAAAATGTTTAACTATACTATAAATTAAAGTGGTGGTGGCATCTTCTAAGACTTAATTTTCAACGGTTTGTCCTGTTGACTCGTTCTTCATAGTTTGAGTAATAGTAGTAGTATTTAAAAGGCTTTGTCTATTATTATCCCTGAGTTAATTATCCCACCAATATTTTATAGTACCTGTAAAACCTGATATAATCATAAATGTTGCTCGTTTATCTGACATCTTGACAATTTTATATGACATAATGGCCATTCCCATTTCATGTATTTTATTATATATTTGATGTTCATCTAATCCATCGATATTCTATTCGGCAATTTCTTTTCCAGAATGTGAAGCATGAGATAAAAATTCATTTTCTTCATACTAGATATTCGAAAATGTAGGCTTTTTATAATAATTCCTTTTTACTGAATATTTAGATCTTAATTTGTTAATTTCGTTAATTTTATTATCATTCCTTTTTGATAAAGTTCTTATATCCTTGTCATTTGTGACTTTTAACTCAGATTTTAATATTTCATTAATTTTTCCTAAAATATTGCCGGTTACTTCAAACTTTTTTTCAAATTTAGGAAATTTATCCTTTGAGAATTCTAGTAATTTAAAAATTAAATGAGCTTATAACTTTTTATCATAATGGGAAGAACTTGGTTTTTCTTTAAGAGTTGATTTATTCTCCGCTTCGAGAATCTGTTTAGATACTACATGTAATAATTGATTTGTATAATAATTTTGTTGGAATATTTTATTTATATCTTTATTTGTGGAATCACCTTTAGTATATACTATATCTAATTTAAAAGGTAAGGCAGTAACAATTCTACCCTCTACTGATAGGCTAATTTTTTCTAATGGAGGAATTGTTTCTTTATTACTAGTAGTATACCATTTATTGACAATCATGTGTAACGAGTCTTTTTTATCATCTAATTTTCCTTTATTTTCGAACCATTTAAAAAATTCAATATTACATCTTAATCTTTTCATATCATTGCACCATTTTTCTCTAAAAGAATATCTTTCTTTTAATGAATATTTTTATTTATACCATTCTCTTTTAATACAATTCTCTGGGCTAGTCCATAATTTATCTAATTATTTAAAGTCAGGTTCCAATATTTCATCTGACCTAATCATGCATAGATAATTTCTTACTCATAGCATTTCACTAGCTGTGGGACTTATTGATTTTTTTAGCTTTTAAATTTGTAGATTCATATTCTACTTTTGGAGTTCTTTTTGGAGAAATCAACTCCTTTTAATTTTCTTTCAATATTTTCTAGTGTTACTTGCCCCTCTTCTACAGATTTGGAGATTGAAGGTCTCTAAAAGTACAATCTTTTACTTGAAGATGCTTGATTAAAGGATTGAGATCTCAGAAATTTTAAATCAATAGATTTATCTGGATATTGTATAACTTGTTCAATGCTTGAATTTTCTTTTTCAATTTCTGGCTCCATTATGGAGTCGAAATGCCAATTATATTTTATTCATACATCATCCCATTTTATCATTTTTGAGACAAAGGTATTATTATGATTAGGATTAGATTCCATGAGCATGGTAGCTCCTTTATTACAAACTATTTTAGGCTTAGGGGCTAAGGTTGTTTTCATTAATCTATAGTATACTCTATATATTATTGTTATTTCTCTAGTATTTATCTTACTATTCATATTTTTTGTTTGAACATATAAAGTTAATGTATCCATAACATTTTTATCATTAATATCTATAGAATAATTAGGATAACAATGAAAGTATTTCGGGCCATTAGCAAGGTTACTTTGTAATACTGCTAATAATGAATCATAAAAATTTAATAACCTATTATCTCTTAAAACTAGACATATAGGAGCATCTAAGCCTAATCGATATAATTGTTTAACTGCTACTTGAACAAGACCTGTCTGAAGGAACTTGTAATTTTTTCTATATCTTCAACTGCTAATAATTTAATAGTCTGAATATTTCTATTAATTGCAACGGTAGTTTCAGAAGTTTTAACATTATAATTTTATTCAAAATCAAAGTGTAGTTTTATAGACTCTATTAAAACTTTCTTTTGGAATATTCTAATTCCATAAATCACTTAATATTTTAGCTACTTTATTAGAGATAACAGAAATATTAACACTATGTGTTATATTTTTGTTGGTTTGAGTATTCAGAAGGATTTTTGAGGATGAGAGAGAAAACACTATCCTAGGGCCAAGATCTACTTTAGATGCTACTTCTACTATAATTATTTTTGAGTGCAGTAATTAGTAATTTTCTTCTTCTAAAATTCCTTTATTTTATTCCTATAGGCTTGGTGACAAGAACTCCCTCTAGGTTCGGGTCTATTTTTCGCACACTCAGAGCGAATCAAACAGAAAATTCCAGGTTTGCCAACATCTAAACTGCTATTAAGGGATAAAACTAAGAAGATAGGGGAAGAACAACAGTATTTACTAACCTGAAAAATGATTATTTCAAGAGTAACACTAATTTCGACCGGCTCTAGGATAGCGTAAGGCTAGAAGAATACACCTCAGCCAATAAAAATATTGTTATCCAAACTAAAGATAGTAATGCGATGAAACCACCAGAGATATATTCACAAGCAGTGACAACGACTCTAACAATGAATTGTTATCAGGACATAACGAGTCATGATGAAGACTCATTTTCATGGCAGTGAGGGATAAAAGATTTTAGTCTAGTGATGATGAGTCTATCATACAACTCGTTATTAGTCTAAATGAGTCATTAGGTGGAACCATCATCATAAAAGTGAGGAATCAAATCCTCGATCCTCCTGTAACGAATTTAGGTGTTAATTGAGCCATTACGACTATTTTCAGAAAATTTATAAAAGCTTTCAAAATGGTTGTTTGGTATTTTCCTACTCTTTAACACCAAACCTGTGTCTTTTAGTCTTTCCTAAGTCTTGAATATAAGGGGAAAATTCCCTAAATTCCTTATTAAATCATAAATTCAATTTACATTTAGAAAAAAAGGGCAATCTCTCTTCTCCAAAGACAAAGTAGGGTTCCTCAACTTCAAGTACAAATTCTAAAGAATTCTACAAGGATTTTATCTCCAGGTATGTGGGATTTCATCAATGGGTTCCTTCCACCCATTGAATCCATAAGACTTCTCAAACTTTCAAGTTTAATCCCCCGACCAAGTTTAGGGTTCCATAACAAATATGAGCTTTTCTTAATTTCTTCAGTTTACTCTTATAACTAAACCATGTGTACATGTTTTCCAATAAGAATAGAATCTTCCCATACTCATAATCGTGAATTCCCTTTATATTGATAAATTGTTCAGTTTTGGGGTTAAAATGTCCAATTTCTCCTAGTTTTTAGTTTAATATTGTGATGATTAGAGGTGGTGGGTTATGAGCACCAAATATTTAGGAGTTCCCACATACATCAACTTACATATTCTTGAGCACTTCAGATAATCCATTGTTGATATTTTTAGAATGTAATTATATTAAGCATATATCATTTTTTAGTGTCATTCAGTTAGGAGTAGTACCTAGCACCGATTAAACCTCGGGATGAAGGATCACCCATCAGTTAGGACAAAGACCTTTAGTATAAGTATATAAGTTCAAAAACTATGACACCACCATAGGTTACAACGGGTCACCCGCCTATTGAGGACTGTCACCCTAGTCCTTTCGAAATTAGTTTAGTGGATCCACGCCAACCACTGTTTGTATTCTTTGAAAGGTACTGAACACCCATCCAACTGGGGTTATAGATTGGACCCCGGTCAGCTAATATTAGGGTATGTAGACAATTGTTAGCTCCCACAGTCTTATGTTTCCATTTTCAGATTTTGTATGACCTTATATTCAGTTGTTCAATTTCCATTCAATACATGTTTATACTTGGTATTGCATTATTTTACCATGTTTTATGCATTCATGTTCATTTAATATAAGTTAATTTTTCCATGTCACATACTCAGTACATTCATTCCTGCTTTATATTTTCTTATAATATATGTTTTGATGCTCATCATCCAGATCTTTATTAGTACGGTTTAGTACCACATTTAGCAGCAGTATTTAGCAAGTCCTCATCATTGGAGGATTATCTTTCAATATTCTTTTAGTTTTAGTCACTTGGAGTTAGTTGGGGTCATATACCAACAACTCATATGAGTAGAGGCTTTTAGACAGAAAAACAATTAGTTATATTTCAGCATATTGTTTTTTGTCAGACAATTCTAGTTTTGATATTCTTATTTAGCATTAATTTTTTATCATTATTACCAGATTATTTCAGCTTAGCTTCCATCTAGTATTTTGTTACTTCTTTTGTACTTTTTATGTTTTGCCAGGCCATAGGTTAGCTTGGGGTTACTTGTGACTCTAAGTACCATTTTATGACTAGGGGTAATCTCAGGCCATAACATCCTTGGGCCTCGTGATGCATCTCCTCCGCCCCCTGAGCGTGGTCATACACCTTAAAAAAGACCTACCTGTAATGACCAATCTCTGAGTGGACAAATAAAGAGGAAGTCCCAATCCTCGAACAAAACAACAGACCCTCCCATACTCAATAGTCAGAATAAAAGTGGTATGCCTAGCCAACACGTGAAAATGTCCCACATACTCCATAACAATCATGGAACCCTACTCCAACATCAAGAACTAATTCATCAAATAACCCCTAAGTCTGCAAGGCATGTACTTCTCAAATAATATCTCAGAGAGCTAATCCCATGTCAAAGGACAAGATTTAGCTGGCCTGGAATCAAGATGACCTCTCCACAATGTTGAGCTGCCAAGTCCGACTAAAAAGTAATAAAATCCATACCATGAGTCTCAAATAGGCCCTAATTATGGAACCTTCCTAACAAGCAATTAAAAATTCATATGGATCCTTGCCTAATGCATCAGAAAACCTAGGCAGAGCCAATCTCAAGAATTTAAACAATATCCTCTGCTCCTCAATAGACACAGCAGGCTGGGAAACCACTGGAGGAGCAACTACCGATTGAGCAACTACCATCGTAGGAGGGACCTTAACTTTAGGAGCCACATACCCCTACCTTAGTAGCACTCTAATCTGTATTTTGTGCAATATCACATTGTGCACCAGCAACCAACCGTAAATACTGAACCAAAGAATTCCCAATCACTGAATAAAAAGTAAATCTCGGTGAAGTGTAGTTTGGTCCCTGGCCACCACTGGCTGGGTTGGAAGAACCTCGGGCTCAAGAGTGAGAATAGGGTATGGTGAAGGCCTCTTATCATATCCCCTACTGAGGTTGTCCACGACCTCTAGGTCATTTAAGAATAGTGATGGATCCCTAGGTTTAATCATAGGACCCTTATTTCGTGCAGCTGTAGCACTGTCCTAGCCATCTACGAAAGAGTAAAAGCAAAAGAATGCCTTAGAAACCAACTCAGACACATAGCAAGAAATAAGTGAAAGAAGAAAAGAAATCCTAAGAATGTCTAGTGAACTCCCAAAGATAAAAAACTGAAGTTGTCATTCTGATTTGTGGGACTATACTAGACACTTGCTCTTGTACCAACAATACTGATGAAACCTAGATTCTGATAATAATTTTTCATGATTCGATTTACGAGTCATGATGACACTTATTATATCCCACCAATAGGTAAGACGAACCATAGCACAAAGCTAATTCCAATGGGCTAACTTGGTGGGAAATACCTTAAAAGGCAAAATAGACAATATAACTCATAAATAAGCAAGGCAATAGGAATAGTCTAAAAGGTAGCCACACATAAAAAACCATCCAATGACCTAGTAAAGTAAGTACAAGAGCTACTATAACATCATAAGTTCTAGAATAGTCAATACAATCTATCTCGAAACAAAAGACTACACATAGATAAATAGAAGTAAAAGGGGTATCTCTGACTCAAATAGCTCACCCTATCTCCAAAATCCAACATAACACGATTGTCAAATACCGATGATAACTAGAACTTGGATCTGTACAAAAAAGGTGCTAGAGTATAGTATGAGTAGAAAAAACATTGGTATTCAGTAGGCATCATCGGTCGACTGAGCTAAATCATAATATAAATACGATAAATTACAAAAAAAGCATAACTAAGTCAAAGTAAATGACTAACCTAGAAGTAACTCTGACTGTGTTGTACATAGTTAAATACATGAATCAAAACAAAACATAAAGATCATACGATTATAACTACAAGATTTGCCTCCATAAGATAATTAATACAGAAAAGTAAATAACCCAACACAAGCTCCCATAATCTTGAAGCGTACAATCAAGGAAAAATATAACACATATACCCGAGCAACCACAATTTGCCATCCTTTATGATATAAATGAGAACCCATCCACAATATATCCCAATAAGAACCACTCTCCGTATCAAACTTGAACAAGTGTTTATATTCTCAATATCATAACCAATAGCCAAACTCGAACTGGTATATATATAATCAATATCTTAATATATTGTTAAACTCAAACCGATACATATAATATTAATATCAAAATCTATAGCCGAACTCGAATCGATATTTATATTATCAATATCATAACTACCAGGTTTTACTATAATTTGCATCAACTTCTAATATCAAATCATTATGAATATTAAGTATCTAGTCTCATCAATCCCCATAATAAGAATTTCTAAATGTGTAATGGCTATATAAAGGTTTACTAAAACTAGCTCAAGTCTTGGCTTAATGCGAGCCAAAAGGGCCCATATTTAATCCCCAAATCCTTTATGAGATAACTCTACCTCAGACTAGACTAAGGTGTCTAAATCAACTTTTAGATCTTAAGCAGTCTTAGTTAGCCCTAAGATTAAAATTCTACTAAGTAACTAAGCAACTAAGCCAACTATGTCCAAATTACAATTTTTGGATATCCTAAATGTTCTAACCAACCCAAGTAATATCATTCGTATCACCAATAACTAAACCCAATTTCAAATCTAACATAACATTATAAGTATACCATGAAATATCTCAATCTCTATGGGAGGAAAACATAGCCTACCTGGACGCTGAAGAAAACTTAAAATATTTTGCTAAATCACCAATTTTTCCTTTTGAGAAGCTTCCTCAAGGTTTGATGCTATCAAAATAAAAATATAATCATCAATAAAATAACAATGATACCCATATTTCACTATTGTTATTTGGATCCAAAATCACACAAAAATCTCATGTCGAACCCTTTTACGAAAATCCCATTTCTGAAACTAACTCAACGTCCCTCTATGCTCAAGAAATATTTACCCAAAAAAATGGGTGAATTATGAGATATATTGGTGAACAAAAAAAAGTCACCAAGCTTTTCAGATTTTTATATGAGAATGGAAAAATAAACCATGAAAATGAAGAAATATTACCTCAAATTTGAAGGACAATTGCATAATTAACATTTATCAAAGCTCTCAAAAGTACCGACAATGCTATTCCTAAGCTTTCCCAATTTTTAGGGCTTTAATATCTTAGGAATGGATGAGAAATGGTGAAAATAGGCTGAAGGGGGATTTTATAGCCTTCTAAGGTGCACAAGTACACATTTGAGATCTGTTGATAGCATACAAGATACTCGCAAGCTGATTACCCTATCGCTTACGTGATACTTAGTATCCGCTTACGTAAATATTGTGATGCATACATAAATAAGACATCAAGGACTTGAAAATGCGAGTGCACTAGCACCAGCTAATACTTAGAAATTTCCAAGTCTTCGCCAACCATTCGAGATTCATTCAAAATCCCATAAAAATGAACTATACTACGCTATCAAATTTGATGTTTCAGACTCGATGGCATAGCCAAAACTTACATTTGAGGTCATTTCAATGAAAAGTGGGTCCCACACCTAACTTACTATTTTCTTAACTTCTGACCAGTATCTCAAAATAAGCCCGGGTGTCTCGGTACCAAAACAAAGGTCCACCTAGCGTAAAATCAAAATTTTTAAGTTGTTGGAATAGACAAAATTGGCATACGAGGTTATTTGACTGAAGTTTTTGCCCAATAGCCAAGTTGAACTTGAAAAGATTTCAAAATAGGGAATTGACTCTAAAAATCAAACAAATTGCTCGGTAACTGAACTGTCAGTCGTAGCAAGTCATAAATAATTTAGGGTAGCTATGAGAAAGATCTCATGGAGAATATAATAAGAAATATAGAAAATGACCTAAAGTGTCATTACACCACCAAAAGTAACTCCTGCTCAGTCACCATATAATTTTTCTGTGCAGGGTTATGTGCTTTACTTGCATAATAGATGGGATAAAGTATTTTGTCACATCTTTGGCCTAGGATAGCTCCTAGGGATACACCACTGGCGTCACACATCACCTCAAATAAAAGATACCAATTTGGATGCACAATGATAGGATCTGAAATCAACCTCTCTATTAGGCACCAAAAAAACTTAAGACAAGTATCATTAAACACAAACTTTGCTTTCTTCACAAATAACTTGTACAATGGATTTGAAATTTTAGAGTAGTCGTTGATGAACTGACTATAGATCCCTGCATGACCCAAGAAACTCAGAATACTTTTAACGACATAGGTGGAAGCAATTTTCAAATCACCATAATTTTAGCTCGGCTAACATATATACCCTTCTTCGAGATCTTATGACCCAAAACTATACATTTTTCCACCATGAAGTGACACTTCTCTTAATTCAACATCAAGTTCTAATACTTACATCTCTTAAGTGCATTTTCTAAATGGGCCAAAAAGTCATCAAAAGAGTTACCCACAACTGAAAAATAATAAATAAAGACCTCAATAGTGTCCAACACCATATCAGAAAAGATGGATATCATACAATGCTGAAAGGTGACGGGAGAATTACAACGTCTGAAAAACATCCTCTTTAATATGAATGTACCATATGGACATGTAAAAGTTTATTTTTCTTAGTGTTTGGGGGAAACAAAGATCTAATAATACCCCGATTAATCATCAATAAAATAATACCATCCTCTACCTAAAAAATGATCTAACATTTGGTGTATGAATGGCATAAGAAAGTGATCCTTGTGAGTCTAAGTATTCAGCTTTTGATAATCTATACAAACTCTCCATCCTGTGACTGGTCTCATGGGCACTAACTCATTCTTTTCATTTGGGACCATAGTGATCCCACCCTTCTTCGGCATACACTGAACTAGCTTACCCACTTGCTTTTGGTAATAAGGTAAAACACACCTACATCTAACCACTCAATGATTTCCTTCTTCACCATCTCTTGCATAGGTGAATTCAAAATATATTGATGCTCAATGCTAGGCATACACTATGATTCCAGCAGAATTTTATGTGTTCAAATATAGGGTGGAATCCCAATAATATCTTCAATGGTCTAACTAATAGCCCTTTTAAACCTCTGTAATACCGAGATCAAGGTCTTAACCTGTGTATCTATAATTCCCCGATTATCTGAACCGGAATACTACACGATGTTCATGACCCCGAAGGACCACAAGCTAACCCATGACAAATATTTATACCTATACACTACATAATATATAAATATAAATGCGAAAACAAGAACTGAAGTCTATAAGGTTCAATATTGAACATAATCTAAGTAATAAAAATATCTGAATAAAGAGGTATCACAATACCAAAATAGAACTAAAATACTGAAGTCTAAATCTGGTTTGTAATCTAGTTTGCGTCTAGTCTGAAAGCCTCTACTATCTAAATAATCTAATTAAGGAGTTGATAGGACTTGTACCTAACTAACTCCAACTAATGAACTAATTAATGAGAAGATAGAGAAATAATCATGTCCTCGAAGGATGAGGACTCACTTCTAGCTCTGACTGCTAAAATCTGCAATGTTACTGCTGCTCTGGAACTCGTTCCTATAAACATATGGCGTAAAATAAAACACCATAGCACGAATATAACACTATGTCTGAATGTACTGAGTATACGAATGAGGTAGGCTAAATGCAAAGGGTTTATATGCATGAACAATGTTGACTAGTATAAACGTGAGAATACATATATGCGTAAGTAACTAAAACTGAGCGACTGTATCTGACAGACTAAATCTTTTAATAATTATTAAGAGTAACTAAGCTTGAGATCAAGCCTAACTAACAGGTGATCTCTGGAACTGATATTGAGAATACTCAACTGAATCTGAGACTAAGATCAAGCCTATTTGATGGGTGACCTGTGTAAGTACTGATACTGAATAACTTTATGTTAGACCAAGCCTATCTAGTGGGTAGTCCATAAATCTATGGAACTATCTGAGTTCCTTACTAAGATTGATGACTGTATCTGACAGTCCTGATTTTTGAGTTATACTCTGAAGACTGATACTGAAACTGTAACTGTGAGAGTTCTCACTTAAACAACATACCCCGAATCTGAACTGGTGGGGTCCAACATGTAACCCCAACTGGAAGGGTATCAATACCATGCCATGGTTAAAGACCTTTCTGGTCAAGCCTATCTGATGGGTGACCCTTGTAGGAAGTCAAACCTAAGGCAGTATAGTAGTCAAGCCTCTCTGACGGGTGACAAAACTTTTTTTGATGGGTGACTCCTGCATCCTGAGATTGCTACGTAGTTTTGTAGTTCAGAGATTGATCCTAGATACTCTGCCTCTCTGATGGGGAGCCGTCATCCCTACACTCGCTTGGTGCTATCTCCTACTCCCAACTGAGAGACTCTAAACTGATTCTTAGAATTGTACTTTAACTGAACTGAAACTGTTACAGAGTTTCTTACTTGAATGAGCTGACTGAGTTCACTTGGTTCCATTATCTAATGGAATACTACCAAATCTATTATCTCACAGAATGATACTAAGTTTTGAATTGATGTCCTGAATGCTACTGAGATCTGAGTTGTTTACTGAACTGAAGCTAGAATGATAACGATACTTAGATTACTGAGATTTTTTAAGTTCTATAACTATCTAAGAGTTCTGAATTCTGTAACTGACTGAGTTCTACTGATCATAGCATAACTAAGATTATCTTGATACTGACTCGACTCTGGGCACACAACTATATTTTTTAGGTACAAGTACCCCAGGACTCAATGGAAGGAAAATGACACACATGATACTTCTTGATCAGAGGAACAACATCCACAATTCATAATACCATAAGTAGGGTATTTCATACTACACATGATTCTCAACAACTTAATCATGAAAGGGAATACATATAACATGGGTATAGTTGCATACCTCAATATCATGGAAATTCCATATCACAACAACAATACACAATAATTATCATGGAATTCATGTTGAGTCATAAGGAATATAACGTGGACTTGTCATTTAAGCACTATTAAGTCATAAAAAAATCAATTCTATCATTCTTGGCATTTTATCAAACACCGTACTTGCACAACTTTGTGCATAGATGTACTTATCAATTTGACAATCTTAATCCATCCAAAATTCATGGTTTTCAACTAACCTACTCACATGCTTCATGAAAAACACATCAAGATGCAGCCTTGAATCCAAACAACAATCATAAACATGAATATAGTCATAACACAACAAGGAAATCACAATTTATAATTTAAAACATGATTCTTGAGCTCCATGGATGAAAGCGATCCTTGGATGAACACTACGCATACCTTAGAAAAGAAATTTTGATGAGTTATTAGAGAGTTCTTCAATTGGGAAACTTAATTCTTGATTATCTTGGAAGAAGGATTGAATCTTGCTTTTGGGAGATGACTTTAATAAAAACCCTAATCTCGTGGTTGAGAGTGTAAGAGAGGGTTTTAAGATGTATAACTAAAGAAAAATAAGAGAAAGTTACGTCCCTTGAGGGTTTTAAGTTGTGGAAGGTGAAGGAAAACGACCAAAATACCCTTACTAAGCTGCTTCCCAGTTGCTGAAAATCTAAGGCTGATGACATTTGTGATAGGTCGTCAGACTTGTGATAAGTTGTCACAAATGTCGCCACTGAGGGGCTGGAATTGATGGATCTCTACCTAAGGCTGACGACATTCGTGATAAGTCATCATACTTTTGATAACTTATTTGAAATATCGTCACTGGGGTTGGATTCCGCCTAAGGCTGATGACGTTTGTGATAAGTCATCACACTTGTGATAAGTTATCACGAATGTCGTCACTCGGTTTTCTAGGCTGACATGCTAGAGTAAAATGAGCATAACGTTTTGCTCCGATATCGGATTTAGGCAAAATTATTATCATTGGAAATCTAATTCAAAGATATTTCATTTGAAATATAGTAGGTCCTCTAATTTGATATATACAAGGAGTTATGTTTGATTGAACTTGACCTAAGTTTTGATGCTCACTAAAACTTGAACAATAGGAAAGCTTTTAAATTTTCCTTGATTTAGGGGACCTCTATGATCTAAATTCATGCTCAAATAGAATGCCACACTACATAATTGATTAACACACTAAAGTTACATAGGATTTGAGGCTTTTGAAATATCTACGTATATGAATAACGGATTTTCATTCTAGTCTAAAATATTGGGTGTTACATTATCTCCCCCTTGGAATCATTCATCCCCAAATGAAACTTGATAGACTGAGAATACTGATAGACTGAACTTACTTAAAGGATGTGATTTTTTGAAACACTACTATATGGATAGAATTACTGACATGCTGAAAATTCATACTGAACATGTATATCTGATGCATGACTATTTGACAGAATTTTTCTACGGAGCATACATACCTGATGCATAAAATACATGACTGAGCAGTTCTCATGAATGCATAACCGGATACACTAATAAACTGAGCTTCTACTACTGTTCATGCATATGTAATGCATGAATACTTGACTGAACTGACTCTTAAATGCTTGAATAAATATGTACTGATAACTGATACTAGCTTTGTGAGAAACATTTGGACATGCAATTGAATGGGTTTAAAGACATGAAATCATGGATAAATTATGGGGTATCTCCTCTTTGGGACTCTATGTCCCTCTCAGAAGGCTTACTTTACTGATACACTGGGGCGATATAGAGGGCATCTACAAACTGGATCATGACTGAACCTCGGGAGTCTGAAACTAATGCATATCATAAAGATAAAAGATTCATATGTACTCGAATCTATGTCAGGAAAATTTTCTGGATCATAATGAGTTTGAAGTGAATAGAGTCAGTTCTGAAGCTGACCACTATTGGTACTAGGAGTGGCGCCCTGCTGACGCGAATCTATACGTTTCTGAGCTAACACTCTACACTCCGGCACTTTGTGACCTAGATTACCACATCAAAAACATACCTGACTATTGTCTATGTATGTACCTAGATGGTTCTTGTCATACTCTCCATAAAGCGGATAAGTGCGCTCAGTTCTAACACTACTCCGGGCTTTGGATCCTGGTGCCCCATTATGACTGACATCTCTAAAATTTGGTGCAGGCACACTAGCTGAGGTTGGAGCTGGTATTGAAGTCTTTTGACTATGTTGAGAATGATTACCACCGTGTGACCCAACTTGAGAAAAGTTGTAACTACTTGTTTTGAATCTTTTATTAGATCTCTCCCTCTTCTTTGATTTATTTGCCTCTATCTGCTAGGCATACATCATTAACCTAGCAAGATCCATGTCTCTATTGAGCATAGAGGTTCTACACTTCTTTAATACCAACCCAAACACACTAGTGACAAACTTAATCATACTCGCTCTAGGGTCAGCTATCAAGTCAGGAGCATACTTAGCTAACAGGTTAAACTTAAGACAATACTCCTTTACTTTTATGGATCCTTGTCTTAGGTTCATAAATTCTTCTACCTTAGCTTCTCTTATCTCTAGCGGGAAAAACTTATCTAAGAAGGCATCATGAAATATCTGCCAAGTCATAGGAGTTGCATCTTCTCCTCTACTCTTCTTCCACAACACTACCCAATCATGGGCAATATCTTTCAGCCTATAGGACACTAATTCCACACTCTCCTCCTCTGACACATGTATAATTTGGGTGATCTTATTTACCTCTTCTAGATAAAGCTGTGGTTCCTCACCTGCTACTGACCCAAAGAGTTCTGCCGGGTTCATTCTAATAAAATTTCTGATCCTGGCTATGGCTGAATGCCCATCTTTCTAAGGTGGGGCTGCAACCTGATGGTTTCCCTAAACACTAGTGGTCACAGCTTGGGATAGCACCTGAAAAGCTGCTCGGAACTCTGTATGTTACACATTCTTATTCAGAGAATCTATGGGTAGAGGTAACTGATTGTCATTCCAATGGGCATTATCTCTACGGGGAGACGTTCTGCAAATGGAAGAGGAATAAGGATTAGACTGAGAGTTCAACTTGAGCTTTTTGCTCACTAGCACGACATGAATACTAAAAGAAGGGGAATTGTTCATAAAATATCTTATAGCCTACTATACATAAATGTGGCGTGCAATACACCTATGTACAAGACTCTACTAGATGCATCTTTCAGACTTTCTAAGACTTTATTAATTCTTAGGCTCTGATAATAAGTTTGTAATTCCCTAATTATCTAAACCGGAATGCTACACAGTGCTCATGACTTTAAAGGATCACAAGCTGGCCCGTGACTGATATTTGTACCTGTACACTGCATAATATATAAATATAAATAACATAAAATAAAGTCCATAAGGTTCAATACAAAACATAATCTGAGTAATAAAAATGTATGAATAAAGAGGTATCACAATACTAAAAAAGAACTAAAATAATGAAGTCTAAATCTAGTTTGTAATCTAGTCTGCGTCTAGTCTGAAAGCCTCTACTGTCTGAAAAATCTAATTAAGGAGCTGATGGGATATGTCCTCAACTAACTTCGATAAATAAACTAATAAATAAGAAGATAGAAAAATAATCATATCCTTGAAGGATGAGGACTCACTTCTAACTCTAATTGCTGAAATCTACAATGCTACTGCTGCTCTGGAACTCCTGCCTCTTAACCTATGGCATAAAATAAAACACCATAGCGAGAATGCGTCAATACGTTTGAATTTACTAAGTATTCGAGTGAGGTAGTTAAAATGCAAAGGGTTTATATGCATGAACAATGCTAACTGATTTGAACGTGAGAATACATACACGCGTAAGTAACTGAAACTGAGTGACTGTATCTGATAGTCTAATTCTTCTAATAATGATTAAGAGTGACTAAGCTTAAGATCAGGTCTAACTAATGGGTGATCTCTGGAACTGATATTGAGAATACTCAAAAGAATTTGAGACTAAGATCAAGCCTATCTGATGGGTGACCTCTAGAAGTCCTGATATTGAATAACTTTATATTAGACCAACCCTATCTAGTAGGTGTTCAATGAATCTGTGGAATTATCTGAGTTCCTTACTGAGATTGATGACTGTATCAAATAGTCCTAATTTCAGAATTCTACTCTAAAGACTGATACTAAAACTGTAACTGTGGGAGTTCTGACTGAATTGACATACCCCGAATCTAAATGATTGGGGTCCAACCTGTAACCCTAGCTGGAAGGATATCAATACCATGCCATGGGTAAATAACTCTCTGGTCAAGCCTATCTGATTGGTGACCCTCGTAGGAAGTCAAGCCTAAGGTAGTATAATAGTCAAGCCTCTTTGACGGGTGAGAAGCCTTTTTAGGACGGGTGACTCCCAAATCTTGCTTTGGCTATACAGTTATGGAGTTTAGGGATTACTCCTAATGACTCTGCCTCTCTGATAGGGAGCTGTCATCCCTACACTCGCTCGGTGCTAGCTCCTACTCCCAACTAAAAGACTCTTAACTGATTCTTAAAACTTTTACTTGAACTGAACTGACGTTGTTACTGAGTTTCTTACATGACTGAGCTGACTGAGTTCAGTTGGTTCCATTATCTAATGGTATACTACTAATCTATTATCTGACTGAATGATACTAAGCTCTTAATTGATTTCTTGAATGCTGCTGAGATCTGAATTGAGTACTGAACTGGAGCTAGAATGATAACGATACTTATATTATTGAGATTTCTTAAGTTCTATAACTGTCTGAGTGTTTTGAATTCTATAACTGATTGACTTTTACTGATCATAGCACGACTAAGATTATCTTGAGAGTGACTTGGCTCTGGGCACACTGCTATATTTTTTAGGTACAGGTACCCCCAGGACTCGATGGAAGTAAACTAACACGCATGATACTCCTTGATCATAGGAATAACATCCACAATTCATAATACCATAAGTAGGGGATTTTATACTACACATGGTTCTCAACATCTTATACATGAAAGGGAATACATATAACATGGATATACTTCCATACCTCAATATCATGAACATTCCATATCACAACAACAATACTCAACAATTAGCATGGAATTCATGTTGAGTCATAAGCAATAGAACATGGACTTGTCATTTAACCACTATTAAGTCATAAAAATATGGATTCTATCATTCTTGGCATTTTATCAAACACCTTACATACACAACTTTGGGCATAGGTGTACTTATCAATTTGACAATCTTAATCCATTCAAAATTCATGGGTTTCAACCAACCTACTCACATGCTTCATGAAAAACACTTCAAGATGCAACCTTGAATCCAAACAACAATCATCAACATGAATAGAGTCATAACACAACTAGGAAATCACAATTTATAATTTAAAACATTATTCTTAAGCTCCATGGATGAAAGGGATCCTTGGATGAACACTACACATACCTTAGAAAGGAAATTTTGATGAGTTGTTGGAGAATTCTTCAATTAGGAAACCTAATTCTTGATTATCTTGGAAAAAGGGCTTGAATCTTGCTTTTGGGAGATGATTTTAATAAAAACCCTAATCTTGTAGTTGAGAGTGTAGGAGAGGGTTTTGAGATGTATAACTAAAGAAAAATAGGAGAAAGTTACGTCCCTTGAGGGTTTTAAGTCATGGAAGGTGAAGGAAAAAGACCAAAATACCCTTAATAAACTGCTTTCTAGTTGTTGAAAATCTAAGGCTGACGACATTTGTGATAGGTCGTCAGACTTGTGATAAGTCGTCACAAATGTCATCAGTGAGGGGTTGGAATTGATGGATTTCTACCTAAGGCTGACGACATTCGTGTTAAGTTGTCACACTTGTGATAACTTATTAGAAATGTCATTACTGGGGGCCGGATTCTGCCTAAGGCTGACGACGTTTGTGATAAGTTGTCACACTTATGATAAGTTATCACGAATGTCGTTACTTAGTTTTCCAAGCTGACATGCTAGAGTATAATGGGCATAACGTTTTGCTTTGATATCATATTTGGGAGAAATTCGTATCGTTGGAAAGCTAATTCAAAGATATTTCATTTGACATATAGTAGGTCCTCTAATTCAATATATATAAAGAGTTATGGTCGATTAAAGTTGACTCAAGTTTTGACGCTCACTAAAACTTGAACGATAGGAAAGCTTTCAACTTGTCCTTGACTTAGCGGACCCCTATGTTTTAAATTCATTCTCAAATAGATTTCCATACTAAATAATTGATTAACACACTAAAGTTACATAGGATTCGAGGCTTTTGGAACATCTACGCATATGAATGACAGATTTTCATTTTAGTCCGAAATGTGGGGTGTTACAGTATCCAACAAATCTGCAACAATAATAATTGGAAAGGTATTGTTAGCCCGTAAGAATGCATAATGCAAATGAGAAAGGAGGGCCTTTAATTCTAAGACCAATGGCTCCTCAATTGATGGTTGAGCTGGTGGAGTTGCTCTTTTCTTTAAGTCCAAATCAAACTTCTTTGGTACATAAGTATAAGATCCTCTACAAATCAGAGCACTCACCATCTCATCATACTCATCAATGCTATCACTATCCAAGTTCACGATCGCCACTGATAATGCCTTAGCACCAACTCTCTCCTCAATAGGCATACTCACTACATCATCCTCAATAATGTCTATCATGTACACCACACATATCTTTTGACATTCGCATCGATTGACCCATATTAAAAGTAAACTGTTCATCATCGAGTCTAAATTTCTTATATCCCATCTCCATTTCAGCCAACACCCTACCCGTGTCTAGGAAGGCCCTTCATAATATAACACTAACATCAAAATATACCTCTAAATCAAGAATTATAAAATCATTTGGGAATATGAAGGAAGATACCTTCACAAATACATTACACAAAATATCAATTGATTTGTTTACAGTTTGATCAACCATCAATAATCTCATCGACTAACTCTCAAGACACACAATGCTCATAAAAAATTTAGAGACTCAATACTGCAAGGAATAATGAATGCTCTAGGATCCTATTTCTTTTCATCAAAAGGTTAAGAACTGATAGCACTGGAATGGTGCATATTATCAGTAGGCTAAAAACTTACTGCCTGCTTATTCTTCACTACGTCCTTCATAAACTTTACATAACTAGGAATCTACTCTAATTCTTTATCCATAGAGATATTCACATATAATACTTTCAACATAGACATGAATTTTAAATATTTCCCCTATTCTTGAATCTTCTTCAACCTTTGAGAAAAAGGTGGGAGAGGTTTTGGAATGGTCTTGAAAAGTGGTTCGACTTTCTTATCCCTTCCTTTTCTAGTATCATATAATTTCTCAACACCAATAGACTTCTGTGACATCTCACCATTTGTCAACAACTTCTCAATTTCAAATTTGGGTGCAAAATCAAGATCAACAGTAGTATACCTTACCTCATCAACTACCACCATAGAAAGATCAATAGTAGACTTACCACTCCGAGTGGTAATGTCTAAATAGTGAATTTTATTTTTTGAATTCTAAACAGTATTAATTGAAAGAGTGCCTGGTTGATACTAATTCAATATAGTCGATATCTGACCAAAGTGGAGCTTAAGCTGCTTAATGGCAGTAGTATATGATTTTACCTTTTTGCTCAATCTTAAAATATCTGCCTTAATCTCCTTAAGGAAACTCTATTGATTTTATGAACCCTTAACCAGCTTCACAAGTAATTCTTCCATCCTCAAGACAATATCATGGTTCCCAGGTAAAACATACACACCACTCTTCTCTTTATAGTCAAACTTTTACCTATGATCATCATCACTCTCCAGTTCAATCCCTATACCTATTTTGATATTAGTTTCGACCTTGTGTTCATTCCCTAGAACTCTAAAAGTCCTAATTGGACCCTTGTAGCTTATATAAAAGACCCTCTATCTCTTTTTCCAAATACATAGCCTCCTCCTCAAAGTCAAACTCATCATGTATAGTAGACTTACCTTATACTCCCACTACATTCTCTTTTTCAGCATTCATAGTTGCAAACTGCTAAGTAAGTAACCCAATTTCCATCTTCAGTTATGCCACCTCTTAAGCCACTGTCTCATCTATGACTTTTTGCTTATTGGAAGAACCAATATCATAAGTACCGACTCTTTCTACATCCTGAGTATGCCACCCTCAGTTGTTATTCGAGACTCGATATAAGATTTCAACAGCTAGTTCCCAGTGAAGGATCATGAAATCCCCACCAATAATAGTATCAACAACATTATTGGTGTTTGTATTCAAGAATCTATAGAATATTTTGAGCAAGATCCTCTTTAAAATTTGGTGATTGGGCACAGTAATTAACATTTTCTTTCTTGAACCTCAACCATGTCTCGTACAATGACTCTAAATGCAATTGCGTAAAATTATAAATCTTATACATACTCTACAGCATTCTAGAAGACGAGAAGAATTGGTCCAAGAACTATATTTGCAACTCATTCTAATTAGTAATGGAACCACAAGATGTTACCCTAACCATAATGTCGCTTCGCCTATATGAGAGAATGAGAATAATCTGAGTCTCAAATATTCTTGACTCACCCCTGGTAAATTATACAACTGTAAATCCTAAAAAAATTCATGATGTGCATGTTGTATCATCAGTCGGCAAACAAGAAAACACATATTTAAGATTAAGCAACTGAATCATAACACTCGTAATGCCAAACTTCGCCCCTTAGGGAAATTCGGGAGGAATGATAGCTCTTGTCTCGATAGGTTCAAAGTATCCCATTCTTTCTCCAGTAAATAAATGCTGGTACGTACTGAAAAGCGAGGGGGGGTGAACTCTATCCCTTTTATCTCTATCTCTATCGAGTATTGCACGACAATTTTCTTCTTATCTCACTTTTTATCTTAAGCTTTATGCTGGGCAACTTCTCTCCTTGCATTCTCTTTAGCTAGTTACTATATAGTAGTTTGTGCAATTATTTCTTAAACACCATACAGAGATGGAGGAATCAAATTAGGGTCCTCATGAACCCCATGCTCATCCTCTACTATCTTATGATTTTTTCGTAAGTTTTTTTCAAGTTCACGATCAAGG
This sequence comes from Capsicum baccatum var. pendulum, assembly GCA_030864225.1. Classification (NCBI taxonomy): domain Eukaryota; kingdom Viridiplantae; phylum Streptophyta; class Magnoliopsida; order Solanales; family Solanaceae; genus Capsicum; species Capsicum baccatum. Next base: position 92,326,165 of record CM061559.1, on the reverse strand, counting down.
ATTGCCTTGACTCCAAGTACTGGGCATACATCGGAATATGCCCCAAGAATAGTAGAAAAACAAAAACCAACAACCTCAATCAATTTATTCATAACCTTATTCTCCGGCAACGAAACCAAAATATTTGTTGCCCAAAATTACACCACCTAAAAAGTACAACATGGTCGCTTTCAAATAAAGAATCCAATAAATGTTGGGATCGAACTTAGAGAGAATAGGCAAAATCTTTATCACAAACTTGTTGAAGTAGCCAGAAGGTGCAAAAAGTAAATGTGAGGGTTTTGTGAGAACAGTAAGAGTAGTAACTAATCTTTATAACCTTAGGTTGAAATAATTATGAGATGAATAATGGGACTGTGCTCCCCTGACTTCGTAACTTCAAAGACTTATCATGCTTCATCAAACTATCCCAATGCATTGCATGAAAAATTTGACAAGCTATCTATCACCAACTATTTTTAGGACACCTTTGGTGAATTTCACTCATCACCTTTTGAGTCTTAGAATTTCGCATTACTAACCCTTGCCCTAGATCCTTGATTAACTCTCTCCTTTTTGGTCTCAAGTTAATTAGATAAAGGTTGATAGATTTAAATTACTGTTGTGATCTTCATTAGATAATCACAATACATGCAAGAACATCAATCAAGAACAACCTAGCACTTTCTCTACTTTGTTATTCCATTAGGGTTCCTACTATCCTAGATAGGATATTTTTAGCTGCTCATGTTTGCTAGAACACCCATAGAATTCATGAAAGAATACAAATGGATAATGTCATAGTAAATTGAGAATGAAAACTAGAATATCAAATTAATATCCAACCACAAAAACCAAGAACAAGGATTCGAAGATAAAAATCGAACCTTAGAATTAATATACTATTGTAAGTATAAAGAGGGTGTAAACTAATAACAAAACATCAATAGGGTATTTTGAGGATAAAATAGAACCCTAAAAGTCATAACCAAAATAAAACAAGAGAATCTATGTTTGCACCTTCCTACAGACCCACTTATAGGTCGTAGGTACAGCTATGGACCCTATGTAGGTTGGTAGGTCTCAGAGGGTATCAAAAACTTTATAACATCCACCTATGGGGGTATTTACGAGGATTTTAGGTGCCACCTACACCATGTAGGTGGCTTTCATAACTCTCGGGTAAGAACTTCAAACTTTCAAAACTTGGTTCTGGCACTTGTGAGGGGTGTAAGTCCCACTTACAGCAGTAAGTGGATCCATAAGTGGGTGTCTCTATAACACTTTACTCTTTTTCTCCTTTTTTATGTACAACCCCATTTTCCTGCAAAACAAACACAAAAAATACATCACATCTAACAAAAAAGACCTAAGTACTTGCATAATTTTTTGTCTTAAGCGTCGAAAATGTCATAAAATCATGGCACATCAATGAGATCACATATTATAATAAATTAAAAGATTATTGATATATGATTGGTGTCAATCAAATCAGAAGTTTAATAAAGTAAACAAACATATGTCATGATAAATTTAGAATTTACTAGTATAAAAGTTCATAGTTGACATGAAAGATTGCGACATCCCAAAAATATGCATATTTAGTTTAGACATGTATTGAAGAACTAGAATATTCTTCAAGAATTATTTATGTTGTATGTTCTCATGATAAGTCGGTTGACCAACTAATATTGAGATTAAATACCTTAAAATTTAAAAAGTATAAAAAGTGAATCTAGACTCGTTTATCTATCATGTGATATGGTTTATAGATGCATCAATACACCAGCACATAAACGTTTATTGTCAATCTGCATTTTGACATCAACAAAATTTCTTGCACAAAATAATTAAATTAAGAGAACAACTTTTAGATTGATAAATCAAAGTTGGTTTGGCATTAAATACCTTTAGAAAATTAGCCGAATTATTGCTTATGAGAAGAAGTTTTATGTGTTGGTTTGAAATATTATACCAAAGTGCTTTTATGTATCAAACCAATAAATTATGATTAATTTCCCCTTAAAGTTGGCTCAGGGTTTGGAATTACATAATTTTCATCTAATAATTATGATGTGGGTTATATGATTAATGAATGTACAATGATGCACAAAGATGAATTTTCCAAAGAAGATAGAGGATATATGTCAGTTATTTTAACATAAGTGGGAGATAATAAGCAACTTTGAAATATGTTAGGAATTATTATCAAATCTTCATTCAAAAGATAATTTAAGTGAAATGTCGGAAGCATTTTCTAACCTAGATTTAATCCCATAAGCTACAAATGATTCTATTGAATGTCTATAAAGGACAACGTCTACTTCATGCATGAAACAAGGTAGACCAATGTAATACCCCGTACTTCTACCTAGCTTAAAAATCATCCCAAAAATGTTAAAGGCTTACTTTAAAAGATGAATCCACTTTTATACTTGTGGAATTTCCAAGATTTTAAATTTTTTATGTGTGGAAAATTGAATAAGCTTTCCATCAATACAAAATTCATCCAAATCTGATACCCAGGCGAAGAGTTAGAGATTTTAGTAAGATAGTGTGCCACCAGAGCCATCAACGCATCGTGAAGCATGACAAAATGGCAATCATCAAATCCAGTAAGCCTCCGTGATTATGGCCCATCATTCCAAGGATCAAATTCAGAATTGTCCCTTTTTAGTGTCTTAACACGATACCACCACGTCACAGTGAGCTTCCAGGTCCCATCCAGTATTGCAACACGATTTCATCGTGTCGTTCCATGATGCAATTTCTCAGTAGTCATTTTCTAGAGACACGACGCGATAGTGCCGTGTTGTGCCAGGTGCCCAAATCGGGTTTTCAGTGCTAAAAAACAAAAACTTTCTAAGGGAAATTGGGTCTTTTTTCATGACCCAGATCAGCCTTTAACCACAAAATTATGTCCTAAAAACCCTATTATATCATTTTTCCTCACTTTCTCTCAAGAACAAAATCTTCTCTCTCAAGAGACAAAAATCCTAGCTCAAGAAATCAAGGTCAATTCCAAGAATCACTCCAAGAACCTTAAGAACTTAGATTTTTAGGTATGTCAAGTGTTCATCAAAGGGTTCCTTCCACCCTTGGAGTTCGAGAAACCATTTCAAAAACTCAAGATAATGTTATATGAATTTCACAATTTAGTTTGATTGTGTTTATGACTATAATGTTAATGGGTTCTCTAGTTCATGATTTAATTGCAATATCTATGTGAAGTAATGTGATATATGTGTAGTATCATGGAAAACCATGTTAAACCCTTGAAATTTATCACTAGGAATGTGAATTATGATGACTATTTATTGACTAGCGTTATGTGCATATGTTATGCTCACTAGGTGTTTGATGAATTTCCATGTGAGTTAATAAGAGAAAGAAATCATGCCATGCTAGTTTATGTGCAAGTTGTATCATGCAAGTATTTGATAAATTATCTATGAGAATGAAATAATGTCATGCTATAGTATGCTAATGTGTTTTTCTCATCCATGTACAAGTAATGTATCACAAGTGTTTGTTGAAATATCTTAATGAAAGAATAATGAACATGTAGCCATTGTTGAGCTTTTAAGATGATGCTATGATTTACTTATTATGCTATCGAGTTCTGGGGGTATTTAATACCTGATAATTTAGTTATGTGCCTAGATCCAGTGTCAGTTTTCACGATACTCTCATTCAAGCCACGATTAGTAGAATTTAGTCAGTCACATGACTCAGGAAAACTCAGTAAATTTAGTATCATTCCAGTACTCAGTAATCTCAGTAATCTTAGTACTCAAAAATCTGAAAAATCTCAATCAGTTATCAGATCTCAGTAGTATTCTATCAGTCAACAAAATCCAGTGAACTCAGTTCAATCTAGTTAATCAATACAATCAATAATAAATTAGTCCAAACCAGTTCAGTGTCTATTCATATGGGAGTAGGATGCAACACCGAGTAAACCCAATGATGGGAACACACACTGTCAGCAGAGGGTGTGATTCTTGGAAGAAATCCTTGCATTCTATAACTATATAGCCAGCGTAGGTTAAGACATTAACACTGTCAGTTGAGGGTTGATGAGGTGGATTAACATTGTCAGATGAGGGTTCCACCGTTATCCTTTGCGGAAACTATCGGATGAGTGTCACTCATAGCTTGTCCTTACCAGTGGCGCGGTATTGACACCCTTCTAATTGGGGTTACAGATTGGACCCCAACTCAACTATAATAGCTTATTAGGAGCATGTCGGTTAGATAAATTCTCCCACAGTTTTAGTTACAGAATCACGACTATCAGATACGGTCACTCATTCTTAGTAATAGAACTCAGATAGTTCTTCAGATATTAGGACTGTCAAATATAGTCACTTAGTAAAGTACGAAACTCAACTAGTTTCATCAGAATCTAGACTGTCAAATAGTTACTTAGTATCAGTTATCTCAGTTATTAGTAACTAATGTTATCAGTATTCAGACTCAGTAGTCTGCATTACCACTTATTCAGTTTCAGTTACTTATCCATGCATGTATTCTCATGTTCATGTTGTACAGTCTGTTAGTATTATTCAGGCATATGAAACCTTTGCATTCAGCCTACCTCACTTACATACCAATATATTCAATCATACTGACGCATTTGTGCTATGGTGTTTTTATACCATAGGTTCAACAAGAACGAGCTCCAAAGCATTAGTAGCATTCTAGTTTCAGCAGTAGAAGTCAGCAGTGAGTCCTCATCATTCGAGGATTTTATTATTTGATTATTTTATTCCTTCGATACTTAGTTTATTTCAGTAGTTCAGAGTTAGTTGGGGACATGTCCCATCAACTCCACAGTTTTTAGACAGTTTAGAGGCTTTCAGACTACAACATATTTCAGACAATTTATTTTAGTTTTGGGTATTGTTATACCCCATTACAAATATTGTTTTATATTTAGTATTAGTTCAGTTTTTAACCTTATGGCGTTACAGCTCATATTCTGCATATTTACAGTATATTATTCAGTGCTCAGTTACAGATATCAGTCATGGGTTTGCTTATGGTCCTTCAAGGTCATGAGCACCGTGTAGCGTTTTGGGTACCAGATTCGGAGCATTACAACCAATCAGTTCCAAATGCAGTAATTCTTGAAGAAGGAAAAGAAGTAATAATAATAATCATAAGAAGAAGGCAATGTGCTCTTAAAGAGCATATGACGTTACACTTCATAAAGCCTCAGGAAAGGTTTAGGTACCTAAGAAAAATAATTAAAGTGATTAGATCTCAAAAGTTACGTCTTATTGTGAATTAATATAATTGATATATTGTCGAAGATACGTTTAATACAATGAGGTGCAATGTTGTAAAAAAATTATGAGGATTTGAGTTCTACATATATTTAAGCATGTTGGCATATAAATATTTATCAAGTGACATAGAAGAATGTACCTTGTTAAGCATAAAGCTTACTCCCTCTGTTTCAAAAAGAATGACCTATTTTTCTTTTTAGTCCATTTAAAAAAGAATGACCCCTTTCCTTTTTTGACAATACTTTAATTTCAACTTTCCACATGGCATGTTTAGGACCATAAGATTAAAGGTCATTTTGGTACATTTGACGCAACTTTAATTTAAGGCCACAAGATTCAAAAATTTTCTTTATTTTCTTAAATTTTATGTCACGTCAAAGTAGGTCATTCTTTTTTAAATGAAGGGAGTATTTGATTTCCAAACCAGATATTACAAGATGTAACACATTTAATGCTGAATAGTTGACAGCAAGCGTATTTTTTCGACGTGTAAGAGCTAATTATTGGAGAGCTCCCACAATACTCTGATATTTAAAATGGTCAACTGAAGCATGAGTAGTAGAGGTATCATTGAGACATGCTTTTGTGTGAGAGGGGTTTGACTATCTCTTGCATCAACCATTTTGGGTATGTTCCATAGTGTCACATCATATTTCTTTTGGTTTAGAAAGAAACCATTGGTGTATCATGTTACTCAAATGCCCAAAAAATAATTCAAGTCACCAAGATCTTTCATAGCAAAGGTGGACATCAACGTGTGAATGAGTTTACGTAGGATGGAAGGATTAATTCCAGTAAGTACAACATCATCTACATAATAAAGTACCAAAACAAATCCTCTAGAACAATGCCAAACAAATAGAGAGGGATCGACAGTGCAACATAAGAAACCAATATGGAAGAGATATGTGTTGAATTTGTGAAACCAAGCCTTAGGAGCTTGTTTCAAGCCCTAAAGTCCCTTTCATGAGAGACATGCGTGATCAGGGGAGGTTAGATCTTTTTATCCCAGAATTTGTTCCATAAAACAATTTCCTTTAACTAACCATGATGGAATGTGTTCTTGACGCCAAGTTGTCGGGTAGTCTAGTTGTGAGAGATAACACTTGAGGGTACAAGTAGAATAGTCGTGTCCTTTACAATCGAGCAGAATGTATCTTCAAAACTTACACCCTAAATTCGATTTAACCCTTTTGAGACCATACACACTTTGAAACGTTCAACCAAACCATTTACTTTCAACTTTGTCTTGTAAACACATCGAGGCCCAACAATATTTATATAGGGTTGATGAGGAACTACTTGTGATATGTTGTTGGACTCTAATGCCTGCAGTTCTTCATACATAGTATCTACCCAATGATATTGAGCTAACACCTCCTTGATGTGTCAAGGTTCTTTTACATCTTGGTGAACGCAACATGTAGGGGATGGAAAGTAGGATTTGTTACAGTTTTAGTCTTGTTTTGAGTGTTAACAGTGTCAACATGGGAGGTGGATGTATCTGAGGGAATAGGAGGAAGATTGGCAAATAATTGAACACTTTTAAGCTTAGATGAGTCCACGGAAGAAGATACTACGTTCACTGGAGGCGTGGTTATGTTGCTCAGTAGATTTAGGTGTATTTAGTTTAGCTAAATGATTATGTGTTGACTTTGGGTTGTAGGTGAGTCACATATGGTATGAGTTGTATGGGTATAATGAATTTGTTTTTGGTGTTGCATGACTTGTCTAGGCATATTGTCCAATGGAAATTCCTAGGGGGTCATTGTTGTATCAATTTCAAATAGAGAAGACGTAACATTTTGGCCCAAAGTTTATATGTGTTCAAGAGTATTGCTGTCAGCGTGATTGTTTGTATCATTGGTCTCCGGAAATTCTTGAAATGTACTGAGATGAGAAGAGCGCGATATGGAAAAAAGTTGGAACTAGAGGATACAATGGTAAGTTATATTCCTCAAAAATAACATGCGGTGATATATAAACGTTTTTTAATGATGGGTGATAGAATTTGTATCCTTCGTGAAGTAGATTATAGCCGATGAACATACTTGGAAACATGGGCTGAAATTTATCCTTTCTATACCCTTACAACAAGTAAGGAAAACATCTGCAACATAAGAATTTTATCGAGGTACACTTAGGTTCTTGCCCATAAAACTTCTTGGGTGGAGAATCCATGCGTAAATTTGAAGTAGGCATTCTATTATGAGGAAAATGGCAGGCATGAACTCTTCAACTCTAAGAAATATAGATAAGTTAGCATTAAAAAGTTGGTTAAGACAAATTTCTACAAGATGCCCATATTTTATTTATATAGCCCCATTTTGGAGTTGAAAAATTAAACGGTCACTCAACTTTGAAATTTTATCCCAGAAAGTCGGGATAGTTTGACATTTAGACACTTTCAAAACTTATTTTGGCATTTAGACACAAGTCTTGAAAAATTAGGTGTTTAGACGCATTTATGACATTATTCATTCTTACATACAAACCTACCACACAAGTTTTAAAATTTGCACTTTAGTCCCCCACCTCATCCATTTAATATTTAATATTTTTCACCTTTTTTTATATTTCCACCATTTTTTTATATTTCCTATTTTAATTGAGAAAATTATCCAAGAAGCCACCAATAGAAGATCCCTTTTTCACCAATAATTTCCAATTCTGGCCACTTTTCCGACGAAAAATTGTTCATCACAACTGAAATCTCCATTCTTCATCATTGCCTCCATTGTTGTTCCATCCTTTTTGAAAAAAAAATGTAAAAGAAAAAAGTTTCACCATTTCTACTAGCTCGAAAAGCTTTCCAAATCCGCTCAATACCTCGTCATGAGATATATTTCAGTAGTTTAGAAGTCCTACACATACATTTTTCCATCCCAGAGCTAGGAGGTCTACGATTATATCGAAATCAATCAATTCGCGTCTTTGTACGAACATATTCATACCAGTGATCGACCAGTCATCGATCATCTATATATATAAACCTTGATCTATTATCGATTTGTGTGGTCTATTATGGTAGTAGCTGAGGTAGTTATCGTGGGTGGTAATTATATGGGTGTTTGGGAGGAGGGTCCTAATTGTTGGAGATTGAAATCATCTATAAAGGAGACGGTTCCCATCCTGCTACGTCGCAATAGATCGTACGACGACATGGTTCGAAGCGTAATTGGGAGCGGAGAATTAGAATGCGAGCCAAAGAACATTGTGATTAGCTATGTAATGAATGGGCGGGGTAAAATACATCCCACTTTCATAAATAATAATCACCATGTGTCGTTATACATGTTGGATGTCGCTACTAATGACTCTAGGCTATTATTGAGGATAAATGTCATTCCGGGGTCTCCGATAATTCCGCCACCACAGCCGACAATTGATGAACATGATTCATTTGAAGATGAGAGTTTGGATGCTCATCCAATGGATTCGGAAGATGATTCAATGAAATTGGAAGATTTAATTTTCTCTAAAGAAGGGGGAAAAGAGTGCAAATTAGAGGCACAAACCAACCACACCTTCTCCGACGAAACTAATTTTCAGGTAAATTAAATATTTAGCAGTAAAAAGGAGCTGAAATTATTGTTGGACGTAGAAGCTGGGAGAAATTCTTTTAATTATGCTACGTTGAAGAGCTATAGCAAATTCCTCAAGGTGAAATGTGCTTGTCCTAGCTGCGGGTGGATGTTGCGAGCGAAGAAGTATGAATGCACGGAAAGATTTTCCATCTATCAATACATCGTTGATCATAATTACGGCGTCAAATACGCCACCCGCTGCCATAGATAAATCTCATCAAAAGTCATTGCATTGCTGTGTGTGAACATATATCGTGAAGGAAAGGGTTCGGACACTAGCGAGATTTGGAGGATCATTTTCAAGAACTTGAAAAGTAGACCAGGCTATTGAAAATATTAGTTGGGGGTGTGATTGCTAATGAAAATGGTTCAAGGGACAGCAGAGCATGATTATTCCTGCCTGTTTACTTTTTCGTACATGATCAATGCTCTTAATATAGTCACTACCTATTCCATCATGGTGAACAAGGTCGATTATAGGTTTATGTACTACTTTTTATCGTTGGGCCCTTGCATTAGGGGATTCGCCCATATAAGGAAGATTATTGCAGTCAATGACACTCATTTATGTGACAAGTATGAGAGTGTGCTGCTAAGCGCGGTTGCACAATATACAGAGAACCATATTTATCCCATTGCCTTTTGCATCGTTGACTAGGAAAAAGATGTATCTTGGACGTTCTTCTTTGAGAAGCTGAAGTCTATTTTGGTCGATGGACCAGATTTGTGCTTTATCTCATATAGACACAAGAGCATCGCCAATGGCATCGCGAAGGCGTACAACCATGCTCATCACGGGTACTGCATAAGGCACCTAGGTGAAAATCTCTGAGTAAATTACCACTGTGGAGAACACCTCTGTCTATTCTACAATACGATAAAGGCATATTCTCCCGAGGAGTTTAGCGACCATTTTGTTGAATTCAAGAAATACTATCCCGAGGCATCCTTTTTCCTTGAGCATGAGCTTAGTTTAAGAAATGGAGCAGGGCATATTTCCCCGGCAATAGGTTTGACGTGATGACCACAAATATTGTTGAGTCGGTTTATGCTATGTTGATTGACCAAAGGGAGTACCCCGTGGCATCCATATTCAATTTTATTGCCAAGAGGTTTGGTGAAATATTCGGGGAGAGGCGTACCTACGTCCTCAAATGTAAGAATAACAAATTTGTTTCCGTCGTCGAAAAGATCTTAAGAGATAATATGGGCGAGGGCGACTTCTTCTATGTGGAGAACATAAGCGAGGACGAAAGACAATACACTGATTTTTGAAGTGGCTATACGGCCAAAGTCGACCTATTGGAAAGGTCGTGTTCTTGCAGGAAGTTTGACCTGGTCAAAATACCATGCCATCACGCGATGGCCGTTTTGCGTTCGAAGCACGGTGAAGATTATGGTTTGAGAGTATATGATTACTCTTCGCCCCTGTATAAAGTGGAAGAGTACCTCCTTGTGTATTTGGAATCAATTAATGTTGTCCCTTTGGAGTGTGAATGATGCGTGCCACAAGAATTGCTAGACATGAACATTATTCCACCTCTCATGGTCACCAAGCTCGGAAGAAAGAAAAAATTGCGTTAAGGGCATGGGCGAGACTTTCAAGTCAAAAAGGAGAAAAAAATATTCACTGTGCAAGAGACCCGGGCACAAGAAAACCACTTGTAACAACAACAAATCGTAGTTAGCCTTGTATGAATTTGTGTTTTTGTAAGTCATAGAAGTGTATGTATTTTGACAACCCTTCAGTTGTCTGATTAATTCTAGATTTATCGACTGCATTCTGTGTATTATCAACCTTTTAAAGTATTGCATATATTGTGTGTCCGGTCTATTTCGTTTATTATTTATTTAACACATAGTTTATTATCAATACCATATAAGGTCTATTAAAAACACTAAATATTCAAAGGGACAGATGAGTAGTTGAACATTTATTACACATCAAAAAAGTTGTTGCACGTCCAATCACATGTTGCGTTGATTGAGCATATGCTACCTTTCTTCAATTTCCACTATTCACACGTCTACCAACGAATGGGCGGGAAGACCAAAGGGTTTTATTTTAGTCTATATAAATGCCAATCTACTGTACCCAAAATTCATCTTCATCAACTCAAAATTAGATTTAATAGACAAAATGTTAGACATTCCTTTGAGACCAAGATGGAAGATCCGCCATAACTACGACCTGCTCCTCCTTCGCAATGACGTCAATCGGCTGTTCTATAGGCTGGGACAGGATAGGGAGCACCTCCACAGTGAACTCCGGCGGATTGCTCATTTTTTATGGGCGATTGTGGAGCGGCTCAACATGGAGCCGGAGGAGATGATCACCCCCCCTCTACCATTCCCTTAGATTTAAGTTTTATTATTTCAGTTTTTTTTTAATTTTAAGTTCGTTGCAAGAAGAAGCTTTCATAGTTAGGAATGTTAGATGAAAGATTCTTATTTTTGATTTGTTTTTGCTATAAATATGGTTCTGCACCATCATTGCATCTAATTATTAACGAAATGTGTTTGTTTGCATACATTCGTGTTTATTTTAATTTTTAAATTTTGTTCTGATTTAATATTTTGCAATTTCTGATGCTAGAAGATGAATCAAATTCTTGTGATATGTGAAATTAATTCTATGGTGTTTATTCAATACTGATCTCAATGTCTATGCTCGAACAAATAAATAATCGATGCGTTAAACAATACCGGTCCATCGATTGTGTTCAGTAAATTTCATAGACTGTAAGCCTTGTCAATAATATACCGTGTTGGTTTATTTCACTTAGTAGCATATTTGAAAATAAATAAATTAATCAATAAAATAATAAATCATTAGATTTTATGCAATTAAAGGATCTTGAACAAGTCATGTGATAGTATGAGAGTCCAAATAAATTGGATAAGGTGATCAATGATGTGTGAGGATGGGTAATGAATGAACAAATGAATTCCTCACAACATACTTGTGCTTTGGTAAACATTGCCCTAAGGATGTTGGTAAACAACTTATCACTTCATATCTTGTTTCACCACTTACAATTTATGTGGACTATTATATGATCACATGACTTGTTTAGGCTCATTTGATTGCATAATATTCAATTACTTATTATTTTATTAATTAAATAATTCTTTTCAAAATGTGTGTTAGTCATGGTCTATAAATAGGTGTCATAGTCTAGTGCATGTATTAATGAAGTTGTACAAAATCTATGCTAGACTATGCTTAGTTTTGTACTCGAGCTGATATTGTCTGGCATAGACTCTTAACAACTTCCACAAATAAATAACTAGACTATGATATTTATTCATAGACCATAATAGCACATATTTTGAGAAGGATTAATTAATTAATAGAATAATCAATAGTTGAATTTTATGTAATCGTTCATGTGATCGTAGGAGAGTCCACATAAATCGAAAGTGGTGAGGTGATGAGTTGTGGTTTGAACAAATGAATTCTCCACAACATACTTGTGCTTTGGGTAAACATTGCCCCATGCATGTTTGTTGTTCATCCATTATCCATTCTCACACATCATTGATCACCTTATCCAATTTACATGGGCTCTCATACGATCACATGACTTGTTCAAGCTCCTTTAATTGCATAAAATCTAATTATTTATTATTTTATTGATTAAAAATTCCTTCTAAAAATATGTGCTAGTTATGATCTATGAATATGTAGCACATTCTAGTGCGGTTATTAAGGAATTAGTTCCTAGTATATGCTAGACTGTCTATCTATTTGGTGAAGCATCTACCAAAGCCTGAGAAGACATGGATTATAAATAAGGTCTATGAAACAAGTCCAGTAGTAAAAAAATAAAAATATCAAATTTTTACAATGGTTATAAAGTACATGTCAAATCAACACCCAACAGTAATATCTCACTTTTTTTTCTATAAAAGGAAGGCTATTTTTTTGTTAACACTCTAATTTTTTTTTGCTTTAATTTTTTGTTAACAACTATAATGTCTCAAGAATCCCAAAAATCAAATGCAATAGCGCTCTACATTTGTCATTGTGGCAATCCAGCTGTTTTTAGGACGTCACGCACCGATTGGAATCTAGGTCAAAAATTCTTTAACTGTGCGGTTGGAAAGGATAATGGCGGATGCTCTTTTTTTAAGTGGCTTGACGAAGACTCACCGAAGAGCAGCCCATCAACATCAAATTTTTTAGGCGCTTCCAAGTTTCATAGACTCCAAAGGCTTCGGGAATCAAAAGAAAATAGATATCTACTCATGACATTGTTAAAAGAATCTGAAAAGCAAAGGGATTACTTGAAAGGATCGTTAAAAGAAGTCGAAATGTAGAGGGATCAAGTAAAGCAAATCCTGATTTTGGCCGAGAAAAAAGTGAAAGGCCTAAAAAATTTATTGTTTGATTTGTTATTGTTGTTGGCTTTCTGGAAAGGTGTAATAGGGATATAGAAAACTGAATAAATAGATGTAAGATTTCTTACATCAATCCTGGGTGTAATCTATAATTAATAGAGAATTATGTCTATGTCTTTTATCATCGACCTCTATAAACCTAATAGTTATGGTAAGTAAATATGAATTACTTAATCGATAGAATGTTAAGTCTATAAATTATAGAGAACAACTTCTATTATACTTCCAATCAACCAGTATAAATTAGGAAAATAGCTGAACCGGTAACGTAATGCAGCCATCTATTTAATCTAACGAGACAACGGAATAACTGAACATTATTTCATCAGTAAATGCCATCATTGATATGTCAAATATATGTAATTCAATTATCCATAAAGAACAAAACACTAAAAAAAAATCATTAAGAAAATTATTTGTTTCAAATCCACAAAACTACTTATTTTCTTGATTGAGTTCCTCAACAATGCCCATCACATCCCCTTTTTTTCCTCATGTTTTTCTTCTCTTCTTTAACTTCTTTCTTCTCATTTTTCTTCTCTTCTTCTTCTGATGATTTCTTCTCTTCTTCAATGTTTTCAACCTCCTGTTCGACCACTAATTCTTCTTCAACTCCCTTCTCGTTTTTTGTCTTCTTCTTTTTCTGATTTCTTTCTGCCATCTTCTTTTGTTTTCTCCTCATTTCCTTCTTCTGCTTCTGCTTCAGCTGCTATCTCCTCATGTCTCTCTTTTTATTCTTCTTCTTTTGCATCTTCTTCATCTTCTGTATTCTCCTCTTTTGTTTCTTCTTCTTTCTTCTCTTCTTCACCTTTTTCATCTGCTGTAGTCATGTTTGTCACTACGCCTGTAAGTTCTTCGAGGTTTACTTGATGCCGACTACGAAGGGGACTGTCCAGGTGCACAGTATTATTTTAAAATGATTGCAAAACATATGCAACAAAATTAAATTGGAAGAGCAAAAAATAAATTAATTTACCTTCTTCTTGTTGCTTCTTCTTATTCTTCTCGATTCTACTCAGCCTCTCATCTTAAACAAAAGAAGTAATATCCAATAGAATTTTCTTGAGCAAAGCAACGCGTTCGCATAGGTCATCATCATTAGAAGTGTCTGGTGATGGTTTGAGTCTACTTGAACCAGCATGATAACAAGCGCGTGGTGGACTTGAAACATAATGGTGGCCACCTAAATCTTTGTCTTCGTCCGCGACCTCCACTGTTGAAGTCAGGACAGTTACGCCTTTTAGTTGTGCCTTCAACGCATCGATGGATGTATCCTTAACTCTGTCCATGTATGGCTTAAAAGTTTTCATGTATCTCTACTCCATCTCACGGACAGTAAGGGTAAGGTACGGATGCACAATCTATAAAAAATAAAAATAAATTACACTACATTCTCTAATATACTAATATTAGTATCATATCATAATAAGTATAATTTTACCTTTGTGTTGTTTTCTTTGTACTTAAACGGGTCACCTTTCATTATGTTATCGCACTTCGACGTGTGCCATCGAAGAAGACGGGGAATAGGAAGGGAAGAATCCGACGACTTACTGGCGTACCTTCCCAGATAAGTAAAGGTCTCATATATCCAAAACTACAATCAATAGAAGCACAAGTAAGTCTACAGTATCTATGTATTATTTCATAAATATGTAGGAGTCTATAATAAATCAATAGGATGGTAGATTATAAGTACCAGAAATGCCCAGGAAAAGCCAAATAACGTGTACAATGCAGTATTCCTCTTGACAAAAGCTTCTTTCTGCTTGGTTAGATCAATCTTCTTTTTTAGATAGTTCAAGGTCCACTCAAAGGACTCTTTACCCCATGATACCCCCTGAAGAATTCTAAATTAGCCGCTATCCTGATGTGGTCCGAATCCACCTTCTTTCATGGGTCATTTGCCAGCAACATTGGATGCACAAACCAAACCAAAGCACATTTCAACTTCTGTTGATTATTCATCCTATTACCTTTCATCAGGCTAATCAACTTTGCAGTAGTAATGCTCTTGTTCTTCGTCACCTTAAAATGAAAGTTTTCTCCATTTTGGAGGACTTTGTTCATTTTTGATTCACGGGGATATGTTGAACAATTCAACCCCGTAATCAAAGCAAATTCCTTTAAGCCGAAACAAGCTGGCTTACCATTTGCACAAAATCAAATTTCGTATAGTTTTTTTGTTTTTATTCGCCGCAGCAATATATAATGAACCATCTATCCATTAAACTTAAAATGTTCCAGCATATGCCTCAAGTGTCTGAAACATGTCTTCTTAAATCACAATACAACTTTTGTTCAATAAGAACCCGTCTAAACTCTCAATACACGGCCATTCTTGCTCTCACAGAAATCTTTGCAGGAAAATATCCAAGATCATCCATCCAGGTTGTTAGGCCGTACGACTCAACGGAGATATCTCTCGCACAAATTGGCAAGGATAGGGGATCCTTCTCCCCGTCTTCGCTATCTCTTCTATCCTCACCGTCCCCGCTATTACTTTCACTTTTTTTTTTGCGTTCCCTCTCGCTTTTACCTTCGCTATCGTCAACATCCTCACTCTCGTGTGCACTACTTTTGTCATATTTAGAAATATCGGCAAGGATCTTTTATTTAATTTTTGACTCCGATTCATCGACTACAGGTTTTTTCCTCATGGATGTTTTCAAAACTTCTTCGGATTTTCACTTCCTACTAGTATAAAGAATGGAAGCAGGCGTTTTAATTGCTCTATGAACTCTTCTCACCACTTATGATCTATAGCGAAAAATGAATCTGTAGTGGTCGATTTATCGACCACTAGTCTATTAATAAAAACAAACAAATGCAGCAAAAATAAATCTGCAGTGGTCGATCTATTGACCAATGGTCTATTAAGAAAAATGAGAAAACATCTCACATCAAACATGCAAATCAAGTTCCAACTTCACCAGATATTGGCAGTGCAATTCACAACAACAAGAATACCATTAAAATGGGTCCAATTTAGTAAAAAAAAATTAAAAGTCAAACGCAATATAACTACAAAAATTGAAAAAAATTCTAATCATTATCCAAAATAAAACCCAATTAAACATGCAAAATCGATAATGTTAACTAAAAATACTCAAATTTTTACTAATTCAACAAAGAACAATGCAATTTTTGTCAAAATAGAAGAACCCCAACACAAAGCGTCATCGAAAAAAATTACTAAAATGGATCTAAAACTTATTGGGGAAGAAAATTACACTGATCTAAGTAAGAAGAATTGAAAAATTTCCCCTGAGGAAGCAAGAATCAACTGAATTATTTTGTTCGAAAAAATAGGAACTAAAATCGGGAGAAGGAAGGTTTTTAGTAGAGAGAAATGTGTAGTTGAAAATATTAAATAATTTTAATAAATATTTTTAAAATGAAAAAATATAAAAAGGGAACATGTCATAGTTTTAAAAAAATTATATTTTTTCCAAGTTTTAAAAATGTTAAAGGAACCCATGACCCCACAACTCTGGCCCACTTTTTACCCTTTTCAAGGCCTAACCCTCAAAAATAAATCAAAAAGAATTTTGGTGTCTATAACTCAAAATAAGTTTTGAAAGTGGGTAGGAATCAAAATTATCTCCAGAAAGTCACTTAACTTTGAACTTTACTCAGAAAGTCACCCAACCCATTTTATTATTTTTGAACTAATTTTTGCTTTTGTTTAATATTTTTTTAATAACAAAATTCTGAAAAATATAAAATATTCATTTAATGGACTTTTTACCTTTTCTTTCATTCCCCTTTCTTTCATTTGATACCTATTACTATATATAATTTCTTGTACCTTAATTTTCGTTAGGGACGGGAAAGGGTTCTTTTTCTTTCTTTCTTTTTTTATAATGGAAAGGGTTCTTTTTCTTTTTTTTAATAATGGAAAGGGTTCTTTTTCTACTGTTCTTTTTCTACTGCACTACTAATATGTTTCATTGTTCTTATTGGGAGGGGTAGGGGTCTAGTGGGCTGGTTGCAGTAGCGGAATCAGAATTTTAATTAATATAATTTGAAAATATGAAAAAATAAATACGTAAAGAAATCAAGACGATTCGATATTTATTATGTGTAGGCAAAACATAATATAAACCTTATTTATACAATATAATTTTTCATCCAGTTTGAATGAACTCGTGTGTCCCTACGTAGCTTGGAGCGGAGCTATCTTTAGCCAGTATTCATCCAATAAAAAATAATAGTATTATTTATACAAGATTAAAATATAGTAAATATTAAATCTTTTCGACTAATTTGCATACTTATTTTTTAATTTTAAATCTTTTTAATAAAAATTTTGACTCTGTTACTGTACGTAGCGTCGCTTCTGATAGGTAGGAGTGGGGTTTGATAAAAGGTGAGGCCCACGAAAAAGAAAGGACGGATCGGACGAAGAATGGTGCTGCAGTCAAAAAGTTTTCTTTCTAAAGCTTTACTTTGGATTTACAACAGTAGTACTGTTGATGGTACAAGTTTGTGTGACAGAATTAGAATTTTTATCAAACAATTTTAGGTATAAAATGTACATGAGGATTTTTTGAAATCGTCTTTGTAATTCTTCTATATATACTATTTTTCATGAATATCATTTATTATATTACATTGAATATGTAGTTGTTGGTTTTATGTGTAAAGAATATATACATCAAAAAAATTAAATCAATTTAACATATTCTTCTCCCTATGTTTCACAAAAAGTATCTTGTTTTAAAATATTAGGGACAAACTAATTAATATTTAAGGTGAATTTAAATATAAATTTTTTAGATTTTTTGAAGTAAAATTTGCATATTTTAAAATTACATAAAAAAATATTATAAGTCACAACAGTAATAATTCAAAATATTTTAAAAATCATGAATATTCATTATATTATTCAAATAGTAGTTAAGACAATCCTTTTTGACACGAAGCAAATATATATTTAACAACTAATTAAACTGTATATATAATGTCTTTATTGAGCAAATGAAAGAAAGGGGAATGAAAGAAAGGGTAAAAAGGTCATTAAATGGATATTTTATATTTTTCAGAATTTTGTTATTAAAACAAATTCCACATAAGCAAAAATTAGTTAAAAATAAATAATAAAATGGGTTGTATGACTTTCTGAATAAAACATGTAAAGTTGAGTGACTTTCTGAGTAAAGTTCAAAGTTAAGTGACATTCTGAGATAAAAGTCTAAAGTTGAGTGACCGTTTAAGTTATTAACTCCCCCATTTTGTTCAGGCCTATATGGGTTTGGGGGCAAGAAATTTGTCTCTGAATACCATTTTCGCCTAGCAAATTAATGAACTCTAGACTATTAAACTATCCTCCATCATATTGCAATGCTTTAATTTTTTTTGAAAATTAACTTTTCACTAACTTGTGAGAGGTCAAAAAACTAGCGAACAAATTATATTTCTTCTCTAATATATGGATAAATCCAGGTAAAGCTTGTGCAATAATTTAGAATATTAAGATAGAATTTTATTCCTTTATTGTCTTGTAGATGTCAGTGCCATATGTAGATCTCCATCCAAAGTATATAAATCATCTCATTCAGAGTGTGTTCGGTATGAAGGAAAACATTTTTCATCCAATTTTTTCATGTTTGGTTGGCTTAAATATTTTGAAAAATATTTTTAAAATCAACTTATTTTTCTTAAATCTAAAAAAGATGACTTCCCTTCAAAGAGTGTAAGGAAATCATTTTCCAAAACACTCTTTCAACTTCACTCTTAAGTTAAAATGTTCATACAATTCTCAAAATCATCAACCCCTACTTCGACCCCTAATCTCCTACCTCCCACCCCACCCCCTACCACTCCCAACCAAAATAAATATTTCAATTTTTTTTCTTACCTCAGCCCTTACTCAAAACCCATACCCCTACCCCCCTCGCCTCCCAAAAAAAATATTTAATTTTTTAAAAAATTCAAACTTTTTTCCTATCCCCCCCCCCCCAATCGGACCACCCACCCCAAACCAAGCCTCCCCTCAAGAAAAAATTAAATTTTTAAATTTTTTTTCTTACCCCACCCTTTCTCCCCCTACCCTGACCCCCACCCCCTACCAGCCTCCATCTAAAAAAAATATTTCAATTTTTTCTTACTTCTCCGCTACCCAAAAACTCAAACTTCTACTCCCTCCAAAAAAATATTTATTTATTTTAAGAAAAATCAAACTTTTTTCTGACCTCCTTCCAACCCGCCCCAACGAAAAAAAATTTGATTTTTTTCATACCCCCCGCCTCACTCCCCTACATCGACTCCAACCCCCTACTACCCCCCCCCCCCCCCTCCCCAAAGAAAAATTATTTGTGTTTAAAAAAAATTAAAAAAATTTCTACCCTATCCTACCACCTATTTTTACAATCCCAACATCTACCTACTAGCCCCCTCCTTGAAAAAAAAAAATTAATTTACTTTTTTAAAAAAAATTCAAAACTTCTTTCTTATTCCACCCTTCTTATCCTATTCATTCTTATTGTTTTTGTTAAATATATACAAATACTTTTAAAAAATATATACTTACCTAATTTGCATAACGAACATAAGAATACAAGTATAAAATAACTTATTTTCCTAGAAATCAGTTTTTTCTCCTCCATATCGAACACACCCTAAAAAAAACTTTCGGGATTAAAAATTATTTTTTTCAAATATATTTTTACTCTTTAGCTAAAAACTAAAATGTATTTTCAGTAAAATTTTCATTCACCAACTAAACACTAAAAAATATTTTTCAAAATTTTTTTTTCACTCACCAAACAAACATAAGAAAACAAGTAAGATACCAACTTGTTTTCTTCATACCAAACACACTCATTCCTATTTTCCAGATAAACCTTGTTTTCTTATTCTTAATAATAAAACCTTCATCGGTAAATTGCAATAAGCATTCATTGTTTTTTCACAAATTTACTCACAGATATACGAATTTTCTTGAGATCAGGGACAATAAAGACAACTTCTAGTTTTCAAGTTCTTTTAGATATTTTGATTTCCAACGTTAGTGATGGATAGTTGATGTTCATTACCAAAAATGATGGAGTTACCTGTTCTTAAGAGAGAGGAATTTAAAAGAATACTTGTAGATTGCACTATATGATTGGTAGCATCTAAATCCATGTAGAGGTTGTCATCAGTTTGATCTTTTGAGTATGTTGCAGCCAAAGCCTGTGGAGTTTCTTGATGCACTTGATATAAGCAGTCCTATTTAAAATCAAGTCAGGGCTTTATGGTTATTTCTGTTGGGTTATTGGGTTTTTTTCCCTTTCTATGTGGATAAATAAAGCTCGATTTGAACCAACTCAGTTTTGTCCATAGACTCATTACTATGGGGAATATATATACATATTTTTAGATCTTATTTCACCATCCATAAAGAGAGGTTTAGCAACCACAAAAGATAAAAAGTGTGTAGATTTTTGCACCACAATTTCAGCAACAACAGTCAACTTCAAATTGTGATTTTTATTTCGTTTCTAGTCCGATTGAGCTAATTTTTGGAAAGATTGTTTTTATCTTCTTAATATTTGATTAGAAGCTGGCGGATTTGAATTTGGTGGTCTGTATCTCATGTTTTTCATTTCCAAACTACAGCTGCATTTTTTTCTGTTTGTGCTTCTTTTTATTCTCTATTTTTTGTGTTATCTTGCTGCGTTGTTGCTCGTTGCTTGACACTTATTTTATGGCCAATTTTATAGAAACATATTGTAACTCTTGGTGATTATAGTGTAGGTTTGGTCCCATGATATTTTACTCTTTACACCGAAGACTTTTTTACGTAAATTTTATGTCTCATGTGATTGCCTTTATTTTTATCTTATCATATTTATGTGGTTGATATATTCTCTGCCTACTATCATTATTTTACTTGAGTTTGTTTGCTTTATATTGGTTCAAGTTGAAAGAAAAATTTTAGACTTAGATATTCTTTAGCTGATACCCTTCGAGCACTTTGTTAGTCCCTCTGCCTTTCCCAACCAAGTGGTATCAGAGGGTTGGTTTTTATTGATTGTCGATTAGAGTGATGGAGGAAAATATGAGAAATATGGTGTGGTTGAATGATAGTAATTATCATACTTGGAAAGGCAAGAGGAAAGATCTCCTATTTATCATAAAAATGCAAATATATGTGTTTGCGTCTGCTAAACCTCAATCCATGATAGATGAAGATTTGGAATTTAAGCACCTACAGATTTATGAATTTATTAGATAATTGGTTGAAGATAATGTTAGAAACCATATTGTGAATGAGAAATATGCCAGAAATTAATGGGATAAGCTCGAGACACTTTATGCTTCGAAGAATGGCAATAAAAAGTTGTTCTTGCTTAAGCAATTGATGAATATCAGGTATAAAAAGGGAAGCCCTATTTTTTATCATATAAATAATTTTTAGGGTGTCCTTAACCAATTGTCCGGAATGAGTGTAAAGTTTGATAAAGAAATTCAGGGACTTTGGCTTCTTAATACTCTGTCAGATTCTTGGAAAACTCCTTGAGTGTCTTTGACTAATTTTGCTCCTGGTGGTGTTGTAACTATGGAATATGTTAAGAGTATTGTCTTGAATAAAGAGATGAGAAGAAGATCCTAGGCCTCATCTTCTTCATCTTTACACTATGATGTTTTGGTTACTGAAAAGAAGGGAAGAAACAAGTCCAGAGGTCCAAATAATAGAGAAAAAGTAGAAAAAAGTCAAAGTCTAAATCCAAGAATGTTACATGTGACTATTGCAACTAAAAGGGGCATATCATGAAATATTGTTACAAGCATAAGAGAGATATAAAACAACAAAAAAAAAGATAATAATGAAAATTATGTTGCTGTTGTTGCTAATGATGATCTTCTTATTGTTTGCATAGAAAATGCCAATAATCTTGTTCGTGATGAGTCTAGCTGGTTTGTGGATTTTGGTGCTACTTCTCATGTTACATCAAAGAAGAAATTATTTTCTTCTTATACTCCAGGTAATTTTGGGATATTGAAAAGAGGAAATAATGATGAATTTTAAGTACTTGGCATTGACACTGTTTTTTTGAAAAGTAACAATAGTTCCAAACCAGCTCTCAAGAATATCAAGCATGCTCCAGATTTCTGTTTGAATCAGATTTCTGTAGAGAACCTTGATGATGAGGATTATGTTAACACCCTTGGTGCTGCCCAGTGAAAACTTAATAGATGTTCGATGATTGTGGCTCGAGGTGACAAGTTGTCTAACTTGTTCATATTTCAGGGCTCTAATTCTGGAGGCTCACTAAACTTGGTGGAGAATGATACCTCATCAGAGTTGTAGCATAGAAGGTTGGATCATATGAGTGAGAAGGGGATTGATATTTAGGCTAAGAAAAAATTTCTTTCTGGAGTGAAACAAGAAAAGTTGAAGAAGTGTATTCATTACTAAGCTGGTAAATAGAAAAAAGTTTCTTTTCAGAATCAGCTTTCAAGAAATCTTGATTTGATGGAGTTGGTACATTCTAATTTGTCTGGTCCTTTTAAAGTAAAGTCTCATGGTAGTGCACTTTACTTTTATTAATGATCATTCTCGCAAACTCTAGGTATTTCCTTTGAAGTCTAAGGATCGAGTACTTGATGTGTTCGAGAATATTCAGGCCTTGGTTAAGAGACAGATAGAAAAGAAATTGAAATGTATTCTCTCCGATAATGGTGGTGAGTATAATGGTCCTTTTGATAGATGTTGTAGAGAACAAAGTATTTGGCATAAAATAAACTCCTCAGCTGAATGGTTTAGAGAAGATGATGGATAAAACTCTAGTTGAGAGGATTAGATGTATGCTTTCAAATTTCAAGCTGCCAGATTTCTTTTTGGTAGAAGCACTTAATACTGCTGGTTATGTTATCAATTTATCTCCTAATATTGCTTTGGATGGTGATTTCCCTAACAGAGTTTGGTCTGGTAAGAATGTTTCTTATGAACATCTTAAAGACTTTGGGTGTAATGCTTTTGTGCATGTTCCTAAACATGAGAGGTCAAAGTTGGATGTTAAAACTAGGCAATGTATCTTCATTGGTTATGGTTAAGATGAATTTGTCTATCATTTCTATGATCCAGTTGAGAAGAAACTTGTTAGAAGTTGTGATGTTGTGTTCTTTGAAGACCAAACAATTGAAGATTTTGACAAAACTGGGAAGGTTGATTCTTAAAGAAGTGAGAGCTTAGTTGATATTGATCCAATTCCTTTGACAACTTCTTCTGAAGAAAATCTTTATAATAATGAAAATTAAGTTGATAATGAAGATGATGATCATATTCAGAATGACCTGTAGGATGTTGTTGATACTCCAGTGCAAGTTGATATAGTTAATCAACAACCAGTTGTTGATGCTCCGGAGAGTTCTCTCAAATGGTCTATAGAGAGAGAATATCTTCATATCGTTATTCTCCCAGTGAGTATGTACTCTTGACTGACGAGAGAGAATTTAAGAGTCTTAATAAGGCCACAAAAAGTGAAAAAAAAAGAATAGTGGTTGATGCTATGGAAGATGAGATTAAATCTTTGCATGATAATCACAACTTTGAAAAACAGGTGGGTTTAAAAAAACAAAAACTTTAAAAAACAGGTGGGTTTTTTTGGGTGAAACATAAAGATGGTAATTCTATTCCATAGTACAAGGCTAGATTGGTTGTGAAGGGATTTAACCAAAAAAGAGTTGATTTTGATGAGATATTCTATCCGGTTATGATGATGTCATCCATTCATGTGGTTCTAGGCTTAGCTGCAAGTCTAGATTTAGAGGTTGAGTAAATGGATGTTAAAACTGCTTTTCTCTATGGTAACTTAGATGAAGAAATTTATCTGGAGCAGCACGAATGTTTTGAAGTCAAAGGAAAAAATAACTAGATTTGTAAATTAAAGAAGATCTTGTGTGGTTTGAAACAAACTCTCAGGAGGTGGTACAGTGTAATGCCCCGAGATCCCATCCTGAGATGTCACACGGTGCTTATGACCCCGAAGTACCACAAGCTAACCCTTTATTAATACTTGTACCTTTGCACTACATAAGATCTTAAATAAATACGGAAACTAGCCATAAGGTTCAACACATCTATGAATACTCAAAACTAAAAACTGAATACTAATACATCTGTTTGAAAACCACTAAACTATCTAAACTGTGGAGTTGATGGGACATGTCCCCAACTAACTCCGTCAAGTAAAAGTAAACAAAATCTAATCCAATAATAGTAAACTGAGATTCGTCCTCAAAAGAAGAAGACTCACGGCTATGGCTACTGCCACTGGCTTGGACTGAATTGCTAAGGAAACTCTGGATCTTGTGCCTCTGAAACTATGGTGTCAAATTGAACACCATAGCATAAATGCATCAGTACAGGAATGTACCGATGTAATGACTTGAAATCATCTCCCGGGACATCACATGGTGCCTAAGGCTACGAGTAGCCCCAAGCTAACCCTTAGATCCCATTTCTACCACTGACACTCAATTCAAGATAAGAATGGACTCAACACTAGTATATTCATATCACATGAAAAGGAAATATGGAAAAGATACTCGGTCCATAAGACCACAATATAGAGAAATCTCAACAAAACCATAATATCGAACCCTCGAGACATCACAAGTCTGACACTAGTCTGACAAGCCTCTACAAATCAAAATCTAGAGAGCCATTGTGACAGGTCCCCAACTGACTCAACATGAATTGAAGATAAAACATAGTCTCTCAAGTATGGTAAATATCTGAAGATCGCTCCTTGAATAAAGAGGACTCACCACTGTAGAAAACGTAGGCAAGGTAATCGAAGAATCAAGAGCGAGGCTGGGACTGAGCACCTGAACCTACATTATGAGACAACGTAGCACATAGACATATATGTGGATCAGTACTTGGAATGTACTGAGTATGTGGAGGTGAATGTATATGAATAAAATAGTA
This sequence comes from Capsicum baccatum var. pendulum, assembly GCA_030864225.1. Classification (NCBI taxonomy): domain Eukaryota; kingdom Viridiplantae; phylum Streptophyta; class Magnoliopsida; order Solanales; family Solanaceae; genus Capsicum; species Capsicum baccatum. The sequence continues at coordinate 92,300,975 of CM061559.1, read as the reverse complement.
ACAATCTTCTTTAATCAAATAATGTATGCATTATGATATGCCTCATATAGCTTGAATAAGTATAAAATATAAAGCTCATAAGTCATGTAGAATGGAGCATGTAACACAAATCTCATGAGTCATCATTGTTTAATCTCAAAAGTAGAAATCTTCTCTTGTTCTCAATACCTAAAGGCTAAGGGACCTTAAACAATACTTTCAACTCATGCATAAGTCTCATGGAGAATAAAACTTGTTAAATGCTTAATATTTCATAACTATTTAGAACTCGTATACTTGGAATTCGGAATCATATAACTTGAAAACATACTTGAAGGCTTTTCATTCACTTTAGGAAAATATCTCATCTCAAGCTTTAGGTAAATCACTCCATCTCAAATGGAAAGGCATTCTAGTTTATGAAAACAACTTATCTCAAGGCTTTATAAAAAGTACTATAACAAGGGAAGATGTTTTCATTTAGGAAATAACTCACATCAAGAAAATACTTTTGTTGGGGAAACATCTTTCCAATTCAACCATTTAGGAAAATAGCTTATAGGGAAGGAAAATAAGTATTTGATCTCAAATTCTAAATGTCAAGGGAGGTTCTCATAACCGACATAAACTATACAAGTGATAACGCCCAAACTACAGCTCTCGTAAGAGTGTAAGCGGTCGCTGTCAAATATAGAACCCAACTGGGTTGGGTGTCGAATCCCACAGGGAATACTTGATCACTAAGTGTTGTAATTGTTAGCAGACTGTTGATCGAAAATTCTACGGAAAGGGGGGGATTTAATAGTGGCGTGAATTAAGAGTATCAAAGTAATGACTGAATGCTTTGTTTAGTAAGATTTAATCACAGAGAATAATAAGTTAGGGTTATGTCCACCTTATGAGTTCTACGTATCTATTAACTATGAGTTATGCGGAATTCAGACATGCATGCACTTATAGAGATTTGTATTCTAATGGTAAATCCTAGCGTTTCTCAACCATCAAGGATTATTTCACTATAACTCTCTCGAGCTTAAAGTGTATAACTAACGGTACAAACTCTCCAAGAAGTTAATCCGGTTAAGGCACTAACGTGTAAACAGGGGTTGGTAGCCCTATTTCCTTGTCACACTCTTTTTTCCAGACATGTAACTTTTCTCTCGAACAAGTTAATGCTATACTGGTGTATTCTATATGTTTGCAACCACAAGAATTCAATTAAGATGAAGAGAGTAATGATATAAGTAGCATATGCATCAAGAATTCACAAACTCATAGTAATAGATAGTATATCACAAGGCTTCCATAAACCTAACAGAGAAGTTTAGCTACTCATGATCACAACGGGAATCCACGAAGACATCATCATCATACCAAGATTATAGCAATGTCACGATGAAGATGGATTTGCGTCAATATGAGATTGACGTGATTCCCTCTCTTGCCATTTTTGTAGCGTGTTTTCTCTGTTGGTAACTTACAGAATCTGTAAACTGAATAATACTAAAGTGTTGAATGAAAGAAAAATAATGACAATGAGAATGAATGCTGAAAAATTCAGCAAATAGGGTTTTTATAACATCCTTGTCCTAGTTCTACTAGGTTACTGCTGCACCCCTCAGTATTAAGAAATACTGCTTTAGCCTGGGACAACTTTTCCATGCGTCACATTTAGTCCACAAGCTTCCAAAAGCTGTCTTCCTTCTTACGTGAAGTTTTCCTTCACTGCCCAAGATTACACAAAGTGCTGAAATCTTCATCATTGATACCTGAAAACATGCTAATCACGTTGGTTAGCTCACTTACAGGAAAATGGACTAAAAGTGCAGGATTTATATATCTTGTCCTCCAAACTTAGCCTAAAATATGGGTAAATCATGGTGTTTGGGCGTGTAAATACGCCCGACATCAACACCCCACACTTAAAGCTTTGTTCATCCTCGAACAAAATATTACGTCCATGCAAATATCTACTTAGGATTTCACAGTAACAACACAAAATATTCATCAAGACAGGCACGGGAATCATTAACAAAGAGTAGTTTTCTCAGTCCCTACTAGAAACAATTTAACCTCCAACATAGACTCATGATGATGGTCAATTCGTATCCATAAGTTAAGGCACAAAGAATCATACAAAACTACCCAACAATCATCAACCATGTGTGTCTCACACAAGATATCACCCATAATCACTCACAAGTTTTGAATTTTTCGAAACATGGGTATAAGATTCTCCTTGCTCTCTCTCTCACCAAGAATTCATATGTTGCAATTGATGACCATAGGCTTGCCCTTAGTGTAATGCTCTACTAATATCAGAATGCTAAGCTTAGGATCAAATAGGTCTTTACAGGTTGTAATGTAGGCTAAGGGACAGGTAGGACTATTTTGGCCAGAAATAGTGACTATGTTCCCTAAGCGCTTTAATACACTATGTTATGTCATTAACACTCTCTTTTAAACAACCCTTCTACCTTTCTTTCATCTACCACCCCTTTTCACCTATTTATTCAAATATAAACACAACTATCTTTTATTTTTTCTATTTCTCTTTTTTTTTATATTTATTTATTATTATTTTTTTTATAACACACCACTATGATAGCCATTCTTTTTCATAACTATTTCAAGTACCAATATACTCTGAGGCATCACTCTCACCCAATTTCCTTTTATTTTGTCACATGACTCCGCAATTTGAAGCGTTTAGGAATTTGGATCAAATTATGGTCTTGAAAAAAATGGATTAGGCTACATATGAGGCTGTCAAAGAAAATAGCTAAAGGCTCAAAGGGGGTTAACTAGGATAATGTCCATGGGTAGGTAAAAAGAAGGTAAACAATTATAGGCTGCCAAAGAAACGCCTAAATCATCTCCTAAACTTGCACTCTTTATTTCGCTTTACACACACACCAGACAAGTTCTAGCATTAGCCATAACACATAATATACTATTATCTCACACACACAATGCACATGGTCTAATTTATTGGGAGCAGTATAGACCCTTGACCCAATAAATGAAGGAATTAAACCACACACTTATCATATGGCGAGTCCCACTTAGAGCTTAAACGTCTCAATAGTAATGATTTTAGCACAAACTCTTGTCATAATACCATGTCGCCTATCAGAACAATTTCATGCACTTCATGCAAAATCTAATTTGAAAATTTAACTACTAATCTACTAACTACGACAAACATAAATAAATATAGGCAAAGAAGTACAGCATACAAATACCAACACCCCACACTTAGATGGGACACACTGCCCTCAGTGGAAAATAAATAAAGAAAACCTGGATCAGTCGGACTCCTCCTCTATGTCTGGGGTCATACCCCCTGCATCGAAATCATCATCGGAGTCGTCGTCATCAGAGTTCTCCTCCACGTCTGAGTTTGGTATGCGGCGATCATCATCAGCTGGCACGTCATCATCAAGAGGTTCCTCGAAATATACACCTACTCCACACATAGCCCTCACATGCTCATTCATCGGGTAGTCATAATCCAACTGTTGGAGCTCTGCAGCAGTTGGAACATGACCCCCGCTCATCATGGTGAACCTCGTCATGCCATATAAATGGCGGAAGAAGCTTTTGTCGCGAGCATGTCTTTCTGCAGTGGTCAGGTTGACGCCATGCATAGATTCAGCATCTTTAACCTTTGTCAGATCAACCTTCTTCAGGTTGTGTGGAAGCTTATGATCTTTCGATTCCTCTTCGATGTCCTCCTTCCTCAATATCGCAGTCAACAGATTGCCAAAGCTAAAGTGGGACCTCTTGTGCAGCCTAGCCTTACGCATTGAAGATCGAATAATCGCACCAATATTGATGGAGATATTAGTCATCAATGCGTACACCAAGCATACTCTATCACGGGTGATCTTTGTGTACTGTGTCCCAGGAATGAGGCAAGAGTTGACTATCCTCAACCATATCCGAGCTTCTCTGTTTAGGGAAGCATACGGGAAGGTATTGTGCCGACCGGTGTCCTTGTGTCGACTCCAACGTGCCATTGATCTTGTTCCACATAGTGTGTGTCTGATTGCCCTGTACGGAGGTCTTTGTTGAAGCTCCTTGAGCTGTGATGGATCAACAGATGGAAGACCCAGAAAAGTGTTGAAAAACTCCGCATTTAGTTGCAAGACTTGGCCCCTAATCTTCACCTCACTTCCGGTAGTCTTTGGGGACCAATTTGCATATAATTCTCGCGTTAGATCAAGATTGCATTCTCCCATATCCCAAAAAATGAAATCAAGATGTAACGCCATTATTTTGGCCAAAACGCGAGGTTCTTTCTTCGCTAGGCTTTTCTTTTATATCATCTCCACATAAACATACTTTTTCACTTTGTTTTTCCTGTACCACTCCTTTCCTTCCTCCTCTAGGACCCATTTTATCCCGAACATGCGGTGAGGTATTTGCAGCGAGGAGGATTCAGCTTGCTCTTTTCTTCCCCTTTTCTATCCCTTCTGTAAGGTGGATGCTTTTTCTTTTCGTTGTCGTGCTTTTGGTGCCATTTTTCCTGAGATTAAAATAAAATCATGTTAGCTTATCTCAGAGGATTTGATAGACACATAACAATAATGGCACCACCCCACACTTAATTTGTTGGTACAAACTAATTAAGTGAATGATATCGATTACTTAGACTTCATCGACATACGCATAGGTAATATGTTCCAACAATACGTTTTAGCACAGTCATACTTTCATGTTGTCTTTAACCATCCTTTTCAACTCTATTTTGTGTAATCTTGACTATGCTTTCATGTTTGGCTTAATGCATATTTTGAACAAAACTACTACATGGATATCGTTGATAACGCTCAATCTACAGCTCTCGTGGGAGTGTAAAGCGGTCGTTAGCAAATATAGAACCCAACCTGGGTTGGGTGTCGATCCCACAGGGAATAGCTTGGCCAACAAGTAAGTAAAATTACTAAACTTTTGGTGCAAGTCTCGTAAGAAGGGGGAATTCTTGTTGTGCAAGTAATGTAAACAAAAGCTGAAAATAATAAAGTAAAGAGAGAGAGATTGTTACGTAAGTTGTAAACAATGAGAATTGAGGCGTTGGGGTTATGTCCACCTTCTGAGGTATACGTCTCTATTGGCTATGAGTGTGTAGAATTCTGACATGCAATTGCTTATAGAGAATTGTAGTCGATGGTAAATCCAAGCGTCTCTCGACCTAAACAAGGACTATTTCACTTTAACTCTCTCGAGCTTAAAGCGTGTCTAACGGTACGAATTCTCCAAGAGGTTAGTCCAGTTACGGCACTAGCTTTTTAATAGGAAAGGGTGTCCTACTACCTTGACACTATCTCTTTTCCGGACAAATAACCTTTCTCTCGAACAAGTTAAATGTTAGACTGGAGTATTCTTGCGTTTGCAACCGCAAAGAATGTGGATTAAGATGAAGAGAATAATGATATAAGAAATATACGTGTCTCGAACTCACAAACTCACAGCAATAGATAGTAACTCATTCGGCTTCCATAACCCCAACAGAGAAGTTTAGTTACTCATGAATGCGAAGGAGATCACGATTGACATTGTTATTATATCACAATATTGAGTAATGGCGTGTAGATCAAGTGATAGGCGTTAGGCGTGTTTCCTTGGCTTGGTAACGATTCTCTTGTTGTGGAATTTAAGAATAGAAGAGTAGACTAGAAGTGTTTGTAGTGGAAGATGAGAGGGATGGAAGAAGATTAATTGTTGAATAGAAGATGAATGTATCTCTCCACTAAGGGAGGATTGTCTCTCCACTAAGGGAGGACTTAATTAAAAATCTCTAGCATGATAGGGTATTTATAATACCCATATCCTACTCCTACTAAGCTAATGAAATAAATAACCAAATCCTACTAGGCTAATGAAATACTTAACCCAATTGTACTAGGTTAATGTAACATTCTCCTAATCCAAATAAACTAATGAAATACTTAACCCAATTGTACTAGGTTAATGTATCATTATCCAAATCCTAATTAGTTACTGCAGGTCCCCAAAGTCTTCAGAAATGTTGTTTTAGCCCGGGACAGATTTTCCATGCAGCAGTTTTGGTCCAGGTCCCCAAAGTCTTCAGAAATGCTGTTTTAGCCCGGGACAGATTTTCCATGCAGCAGTTTTGGTCCTTAGGCGTCCAAACTCCCTTTCCTTCCTTCGTGAGCTTTCTTTTGCGTCAAGTAAGCCATAAAATGCTGAATTCTACATCATTTATACCTGAAACTTTACTAATCATATTCGTTAGCTCATTTATAGGAAAAAGGACTACAAGTGCATGAAATATATAGTTTGTTCTCAAAACTAGGCTAAAATATGGGCAAAATATATTGATATAGGCGTGTAAATTCGCCTATCATCAACACCCCACACTTGAAGCTTTGTTCATCCTCGAATGAAATATCATGTCCTTCTAAGCGTCGACTTAAGGTTTCACAGTAATCACAAAACGTTCGTCAAGACAAGCACAACGATTATCAACAAAGAGTACTTCCCGATTATAAGTAAAAATAGTTTAACCTCTAGCATAGACTCGTGATGGTGGTCAACTCGCATGCAAACGTTAAGGTACAAGGAATCATATATAACTACCCAAAACTCATCAACCATGTGTGTCTCACAATATATTACCCATAATCACTCACAAGTATAGCATATTTTTCAAACATGGGTATCAACAATATCCTTGCTCTCGCTCTCACAAAGAATTCATATGTAGCAACTGATGACCATAGGCTTGCCCTTAGTGTAATACTCCACTAAATGTCAGAATGTTAAGATTAGGATCAAGTAGCTCTTTTGATAGTTGTAATGTAGGCTAAGGGACGGGTAGGACTATGTTGGCTAGGAATAGTGACTAAGCTCCTAAGCGCTTTAATACATCACATTGTATCATTGACACTTTTTTCTTTCAACCTTTCTTCTTTCTTTTATTCTACCACCCTTGTTCTCCTCTTTTGTTTTTCAATTTTAAGAACAACTCACTTTTCAGCTTTCTTTTCCTTTTTCTTTTTACAACATACCTCTTATGATAGCACTTTCTTTTCCATAACACATTCAAGCACCATTTACAATTTTAAAGCATCATACATACCCACTTTCCTCTTATGTTGTCACATGACTTTTTCACTTTAAAGCACTTAGGAATTTGGATCAAATTCTGGTCTTGAAAGAAAATGGATTAGGCTTGCATGCAAGGTTGTCAAAGAAATAGGCTAAAGGCTCAAAAGGGTTTAACTAGGATGATGTTCATGGGTAGGTAAAACTGAAGGTAAACAAATATAGGTTGCCAAAGAAATGCCTAAATCATATCCTAAACTTACACTCCTTATTTTCGCTTTGCATACATACCAGGCAAGTTCTAGCATCAGCCACAAACATAGAAGATACTATTAATCTCACACACACAAGGCACATGGTCGACTTTAATGGAGGTAATATAGACTCTTGACCCAACAAGTGAAGGAATTGAACCACACAATATCACATAATGAGTCACAACTGGAGCTTAAACGTCTCAATAGTCACAATTGTAGCACATACTCTTGTTATAATCTCATGCTGCCTATCAAAATAATTTCATGCGAAGCTAAAAAAAATTTTAACTACTAAAAAAACAAAACGAAACAAAAATGAAACAAAAGCAAACAAACATAGATGCGAATAGAGAAGTATAGCATGCAATACCACCACCCCACACTTAGTCGGGACACTGTCCTCAATGGAAAATAAATACGAGGAACCTGGTTGGTCGGACTTATCCTCTATGTCTGGGGTCATACCCCTTGCATTGGAATCATCATCAGAGTCGTCATCCTTAGAAGTTCCTCATAAGTATCCCACTTAATTCCAAGCGTGAGTCAAGGTGTTTGCAGCGGGGAGGGTTCTCCTTGCTCCTTGCGGCCTCTTTTCTTGCCCTTTTGGGAAGTGGTAGCCTTCTCCTTGCCTTGTCTCTCTTTAGGTGCCATTGTACCTGAGACTTGAAATAGTGTTAATGGTAGCACAATCTCAATGGATACAATCTATACATAAAAAGTAGGGGTACCACCCCACACTTAGTTTTGTTAACACAAATCAGTGAAGCGAAAGTGGTCGATTACTCAGATTTCGTCGTCATACGTTTTAGGATTGTATTCCGACAAGAAAATCAGCAATGCATCACTTACTTGCAGCCATTGGACTACTTTCATGGTAGATATAGCAACACTACTACATAGGGATTACCACATGGAATAGTTATTCTTACAGCAATCACAACCTCTCATGTCGGTAGGCACTATAAGTCTTATCCCGATGGCCAGGATAGTCTAACATGTAAGTATCCAAACAACAATCTTAAGCACTATTCATAGCCATAGTAATTCCGCAAATAGTATAACAATGCTATTAAAACCAATTTCAAGTCGGAAACAAGTCAAGATTTTCCTACGTACATGTTCACTCACATAATTTTGTATCAACAATCCAAACACATGAACATCACCAACAATCTTATACGATTTAGCAATTCATAATAGACATAGCAACGTAGTACTTACGAGAAATAAATGAAGAATAAGAGAGTACTTACTTGCTTGAAGCTTGTGGAGATGGTTTTGTGAATTGGAAGAGCAAAAGAAGAAAATTTTGAGAGGATTTGGATGTATATGCGGCGCCCTTAGGTCAATTTTTAGTGTGGTTGTGTTGTAAAACTAAGTCCCCTTTATATAGGAAGAGAATGGGTCGGGTTATGACCTATTTACAATCGGTTTTGGAGACAAAAATCTCACATATGCGGCGCATAATGCTTGGCATATCAATGACATATGTGGTGCATTGTCTATAGCATAATGGGACATATGCGCCGCATAGTCTATGGCATTTGTAGACATATGCGCCGCACAGTCTATGGCATATGAGATACTGAGACCAAATGCCATAGCATAGGCGGCGCATAGTCAAAAGCATACCTAGGAATAGGCGGCGCATAGTGTATAGCACACTAGATTCCGAGACCTTATGCTATAGGATAGGTTGTGCATCATTCGTGGCCTGGTTTTACCAAGGTCTAGCCTTCCTCGAAGCCTATTTTGGTGTGAGAAATGCTCAATTCATAGCCTTGTGCTTCACCATTCCTAACTTACCAACTTTACCATACAATGCGTCCAAATCGTCAATTGAAATCAATCTCCTCGTTGAATACTTCTTGCACCTATTTTTGCTCAAAACCAAAACAAAAATTATTAGTACGATGGGTTGCCTCCCACCAAGCGCCTTAGTTTTTGTCGTGGCACGACTCTTATTTTTGGATTTTTCATTTAGCAAATACTAGAACGAAAGAAAAATGATGAAACGATAAAATGATAAAATGATAAAACAATAAAACGATGGGTTGCCTCCCATCTAGCGCCTTATTTATTGTTGTGGCTCGACATAGTTACCTCGAGTACTCAGACTTCGTCGAGGTAAGTGATGGATTGTTTTATGAAAGGATTTAGACGAAAATGAGGCTTACCTGTGGGCATGCGATCTTCTTCAAGATGGCTCTTACATTTTCCCGGAGAATCTCCAATTATATCATCAATAGTCCAACCCATAGCTCTCTTGTATCTCTTCAGAGCAGAGATGAGAGCTTCTACGTGCTGTTCACTTAAATCATCTGTACTCTCCGGAAGTATATTTCTACTTTCCAAGAACACATACCTTAGATAATCGGGAAGCTCTTGCGATTCTAGCATTGGTGGCTCGTCAAAGGGAGTCTTCGCTTTTGGTTGATTCTTGAGATCACAATCTGGTTGCTTAGGAGTATAAGGCTCTATTTCTGTTAGAGCACTCATAAGTTCTTCATAACCTTCATTATCTTCATGCTCAACTTTCAGTGGCACAGCAGACAATGGCTCAACAGTAGGTTGTTTCTCTATAGATAATGCTTTCGTATCCTCATGATGAACATCAGCTACAGATAACTCATTCATATCGCTGGGCTGCTTCATTGTTTTGCATATATCAAACTGTACCACTTCGTCATTAATTCGAAACAAAAGCTCATTATCTTTCATGTCAATAAGCACACTTCCAGTTGCAAGGAAGGGACGTCCCAAGATGATGGGAACTTCAGAATCCTCCTTACAATCTAGAATAACGAAGTCTGCAGGAAAGATGAATGAAGAAACTTTCCCCAACACATCATTCAAGATACCCACAGGTCGTTTTACCGACCTATCAGCCATCACGAGCCTCATATTGGTTGGTGTCGGATCGCCTAGCCCCAACTTCTTGTAGATGGATAGTGGCATCAAATTGATGCTAGCACCTAGATCGCACAATGCCTTGGCAAAATCCAACGATCCAATTGTGCAAGGAATAGTGAAAGCTCCAGGATCTGCCTTCTTTTGAACTAACGACCTTGTAGCGATTGCACTACAATGATGAACATTATTCGCTAACTCATAACTTGATGCCCGCTTCTTTGTCAACAGGTCCTTCATAAATTTTGCATATCCAGGCATTTGTTCAAGTGCCTCCACCAATGGAACATTAATGGTCAGCTGCTTTAACATATTCATGAATTTGCTGAACTTTGTATCATCCGCCACCTTCTTTAATCTTTGGGGAAAAGGTGGTGGTGGGTATGGAATTGTTCTCTCCATGGCTTTCTTCTCCTCTTGCTTCCGTTTTTCCACTTTTTCAGGTTGCACGTCGTTGGGAGTGATGTTAGTAACGTCATCCGCGGAATCGTCACGTTTTACGTTGTTATCTTTGTCCATAACTTCGTCAACCATTTGCTCACCTTTTGCTGAAGTTTTCAGCACCTTACCACTTCTGGTAGTGATGGCCATGCATGACCCATCATTCCTTGGGTTTTGCACAGTATCGCTAGGTAAAGTGCCGGCCTTTCTTTGGTTGAGTGCTGCTGAAAGTTGACTGAATTGCTGCTCTAGTTGTCTAATTGAAGTGGAATGTGAATCTACTAATTGTTTCATGGCGGACAAATCATTAATTACATCCGTAACTCCCGCGCTCGTTGCTTCCACTCCTTTCAATAATTAGCCATCATGTCTTCCATACTTCCAGAATTAGATATGGTGGTATTGCGTCTGCCAGGGGGAACGTACAAACCACTCTTTTCATTCTTGTTCTTCCAACTACCTTGGTCTTTGTTTCCAGATTTATCATAATAGTTCCGACCTTGGTTTCCTTGGGTATTCCCTCGGAAACCCCCCTGATTGTTCAAGTAGTTGGCCTCCTCTTCCAAATCAGGTTCGTCTCTTCCTTTTGACGCAATCGCTTTCACTTTTTCAGTCTTCCCTAATAGATGCTTTGTAAGAAGATCCATTTGGGTTTTCATGTGCGCCATATCTTGATCACGTTCTTCTTCTCTTCTTCGTTGGTCTGCAGTCATGCCAATAGATAAAGTGGGGCTTGCTACCTCAGAATCCCTGGTATGCCAAGCTCTACTTTGTTTCATCATACGATCTAGCATATTGCTTGCTTGACCAAAGGTGAGGTCCATGAAAGAACCTCCAGCCGCGTTGTCCACCACTGGTTTAGTTATTGAATTCAAGGCTCTATACAAGATCTCCATGAGGTGAACATTAGTCATGTGATGGTTTGGGCATCTCGCTAGCTTTGTCTTGAACCTCTCCCATGTTTCATGAAGAGCTTCAGAGGGAAGCTGACGAAAGTTGCTGATTTCATCTCTCAATTGAGCCCTTTTGGATGGCGGAAAGAATCTTTCTAGGAAAGCGTCTCTTAATTGCCTCCAATTTATAATTGAATCAGGAGTCATCCCATTCAACCATAGTGTTGCCTCCCCAGACAGAGACAATGGAAATAGACGTAATCGAATAGCATTCTGACCAACACCAGGATTGTCAAAAGACTTGCATGTAGAAATAAAGTTGATGAGATGCATATTCGGATTGTCGCCTGCTAGTCCACCAAATAATCCCTTGAGTTGCAATAACTGAATCATGGTGCTTGTGATGTTGAACTTGGCTCCGGGCGCTAATGGTGGTGGAATTATTGCTCCAATGGCTCCAGCACCATCAAGATCATCATCATCATCGTCGAAAGCTGGCTACATGGGTTGGCGATCATACCTATACCGCGCTTGTTAACCTCTTCTGTTGGCAGGTGCTGTAGTTTCAGCAACATGCCTTGGGTTTATCAACTCATCGTCACCTAAATCCTCATCGTCAGGATTTGTGGCTCGCCCAGGATTATCAATGTTTTGTTGTTGGACTTGAGCAGCGGCAAGAGCAGCAAATCTTGCTTGCTCGTGTTGAGCAGCCATCCTGTTGATTTCAGCTTGTGCTTCCATTCTTCTAATTCGTTGTGGTTCAGGATTGATTGGTAATAACGGTTGACCAGAACTTCTAGTATGGGGCATGCACTAAAGTAAAAACCTGCAAGAAACAAAAACAAAAACTAAAAGTAAAAGTACGAGAATCTTTGACCAAAGGGTCTAGTAATTATCACGAACTTGATTGACACTCGTATTCCCCGGTAACGGCGCCAATTTTTGATAACGCTCAATCTACAGCTCTCGTGGGAGTGTAAAGCGGTCGTTAGCAAATATAGAACCCAACCTGGGTTGGGTGTCGATCCCACAGGGAATAGCTTGGCCAACAAGTAAGTAAAATTACTAAACTATTGGTGCAAGTCTCGTAAGAAGGGGGAATTCTTGTTGTGCAAGTAATGTAAACAAAAGCTGAAAATAATAAAGTAAAGAGAGAGAGATTGTTACGTAAGTTGTAAACAATGAGAATTGAGGCGTTGGGGTTATGTCCACCTTCTGAGGTATACGTCTCTATTGGCTATGAGTGTGTAGAATTCTGACATGCAATTGCTTATAGAGAATTGTAGTCGATGGTAAATCCAAGCGTCTCTCGACCTAAACAAGGACTATTTCACTTTAACTCTCTCGAGATTAAAGCGTGTCTAACGGTACGAATTCTCCAAGAGGTTAGTCCAGTTACGGCACTAGCTTTTTAATAGGAAAGGGTGTCCTACTACCTTGACACTATCTCTTTTCCAGACAAATAACCTTTCTCTCGAACAAGTTAAATGTTAGACTGGCGTATTCTTGCGTTTGCAACCGCAAAGAATGTGGATTAAGATGAAGAGAATAATGATATAAGCAATATACATGTCTCGAACTCACAAACTCACAGCAATAGATAGTAACTCATTCGGCTTCCATAACCCCAAAAGAGAAGTTTAGTTACTCATGAATGCGAAGGAGATCACGATTGAAATTGTTATTATATCACAATATTGAGTAATGGCATGTAGATCAAGTGATAGGTGTTAGGCATGTTTCCTTGGCTTGGTAACGATTCTCTTGTTGTGGAATTTAAGAATAGAAGAGTAGACTAGAAGTGTTTGTAGTGGAAGATGAGAGGGATGGAAGAAGATTAATTGTTGAATAGAAGATGAATGTATCTCTCCACTAAGGGAGGATTGTCTCTCCACTAAGGGAGGACTTAATTAAAAATCTCTAGCATGATAGGGTATTTATAATACTCATATCCTACTCCTACTAAGATAATGAAATAAATAACCAAATCCTACTAGGCTAATGAAATACTTAACCCAATTGTACTAGGTTAATGTAACATTCTCCTAATCCAAATAAACTAATGAAATACTTAACCCAATTGTACTAGGTTAATGTATCATTATCCAAATCCTAAATAGTTACTGCAGGTCCCCAAAGTCCTCAGAAATGTTGTTTTAGCCCGAGACAGATTTTCCATGCAGCAGTTTTGGTCCAGGTCCCCAAAGTCTTCAGAAATGCTGTTTTAGCCCGGGACAGATTTTCCATGCAGCAGTTTTGGTCCTTAGGCGTCCAAACTCCCTTTCCTTCCTTCGTGAGCTTTCTTTTGCATTAAGTAAGCCATAAAATTCTGAATTCTGCATCATTTATACTTGAAATCTTACTAATCATGTCCGTTAGCTCATTTATAGGAAAAAGGACTAAAAGTGCATGAAATATATAGTTTGTTCTCAAAACTAGGCTAAAATATGGGCAAAATATATTGATATAGGCGTGTAAATTCGCCTATCATCAATCGTATCAAGTTATGGCATAGAAATAATCACAACATCTCATATTTGTAGTCAACCATGATTTTCATCTCGATGAACAAGACATTCAAATATTCAAGCTTTCGAGTTACAAGGTTATGCAAGTAACTTGACCATGTCGATTCCGCAAAAGTATGACAGTGTATCAAAATCAAATACAAGTTGGAAACAATTCAAGAACACCCACACGTATTCTTTCACTCAACTAGATGTAGCCAAACAAACCAACCATATTCAAATCACCAACATCACTTTAAGATCTAAAATACCATTATAAGCATAGTATCGTATCACTTACGAAATATAAAAGAAGAACTTACTTGGTGATGTACTTGGAAGATGATCTTGCAAGGTTGAATGAGCAAAATGAAAAATTTTGAAAGATTTGGAGAGTAAAGGCGACGCCTAGGTCTAGCAAACAATATGATTTTGTCTTAAGGTTGGAGTTTTATTTATAGGACAAGGCGTGGGTCGGGTTTGACCCATTTAAAATCGGTTTAGGAGACCAAAAAGTAAGCATAGGCGGCGCCTAATGCTTTGCCTATGCTTGGCATAGGCGGCGACTAATGCTTTGCCTAGTTGAGCATAGGCGGCGCCTATGCTATGGCATTGTTAGGCATAGGCGGCACCTATGCTATGGCATTATAGATTCAGAGAGTAAAGGCAATGGCATAGGTTGCTCCTATGCTATGGCATTGTTGGGCATAGGCAGCGCCTATGCTATGGCATTGTAGAATCCGAGAGCTTAGGCCATAGCATACACCTTGCCTTGTTCGTTGCCTAGATTTACATAGGCCTTGCCTTTACCATTGCCTAGTTTTTCTTAGGTAATGCCTAACTGATAGCCTTTGCTTCTTCACTCCTAACTTACCACCTTTAACATAGCACACTTCCAAATCAAAATTTGAGATCAATCTCCTCCTTTATATGTCTTGCACCTATACTTACTCAAAAACAATTAGAATGATGGGTTGCCTCCCATCAAGCGCCTTAGTTTTGGTCGTGGCTCGACTCTTCTTTTTGGATTTTTATTTAGCAAAAACAAACTCCTAGTAAAACAAAACAATTAAAAATGATCGGTTGCCTCCATGTAGCGCTTGATTTATTGTCGCAGCACGACATAGTTACCTCGATTACTTCGACTTCATCGAGATAAATAGTTGCCATGTATTTCATCGGGTCAAAAGGACTGATATATGGCTTCACTCGTTGGCCATTTACCTTAAAGATATATCCATTATTGTCTTCTAACTCTACTACTCCAGACGAGTAGACTTGGCTAATTTTGAACGGGCCAGACCATTTAGACTTCAACTTACCTGGAAATAGCTTTAGTTTGGAGTTGAAAAGAAGTACCATATCACCCTTCTAAAAGTTTCGTTGGATAATCCGCCGATCATGATACTTTTTCATCCGTTCCTTGTAGAGGTCTGATCTTTCATAGGCATGTAGACGGAATTCATCCAACTCATTCAGCTGCTCCAATCTCATATTAATAGTATCATCCCAATTCAAATTAAGCCGCTTCAATGCCCATAATGCTTTATGCTCGAGCTCAATGGGCAAGTGATAAGCCTTCCCATAAACTAGTTGGTACGGGGACATGCCAATTGGTGTCTTGAATGCAGTCCTATAAGCCCTTAAGGCATCGTCCAGCTTCCGAGACCAATCTTTCCTATTAGCATTGACAGTCTTAGCAAGGATCAGCTTGACCTCTCGATTAGAAACCTCTACCTACCCACTAGTTTGTGGGTGGTAAGGTGTGGCTACCTTATGCTGCCTGACCCCATATTTCACCAAAATGATTCTGAACAGCTTGTTGCAAAAGTGTGATCCCCCATCGCTTATGATGGTACGTGGTACCCCAAAACGAGAGAAGATATTTCTCTTTAAGAATGCTACAACACGCTTACTTTCATTATTAGCCAGTGTTACAGCTTTGACCCATTTGGATACATAATCCACAGCAACTAGGATATATTTCATCCCAAACGAACTCATAAATGGTCCCATAAAATCAATACCCCATACATCAAATAGTTCTACTTCAAGAATTTTAGACATGGGCATCTCATGGTGTTTCAAAATCGTACCTTGCCTCTGACACTGGTCACATCTCCTCACAAAATCATAAGCATCCTTGAATAACGACGACCAATAATAGCCACTTTGCAAAACCTTCCTGGCTGTTCGCTCACCTGCGTGATGACCCCCAACTTGGGAAGCATGGATTGCTTCCAATATACTAGGCACTTCCACATGAGATATGCATTGCCTAATAATACCATCCGCACATCGTCGAAACAAATATAGTTCATCCCAGAAGTAGTGTTTCACATTATGCATGAACTTCCTCTTTTGATGAAAAGAGAGATTTTCAGGCATCACATTACTTACCACGTAGTTCGCAAAGTATGCGTACCATGGTAACTCTTCCACCATTGTGGCTAGGACATCTTCATCGGGGAATGTATCATTAATCTCAAGATCGGGCTGCGCTATGTGCTCATTCTCAAGTCAAGATAGATGGTCAGCCACATGGTTTTCGCAACCTTTTCTATCTTTTACCTCGAAATCAAATTCTTGCAGCAATAACACCCATCGAATTAGCATCGGCTTAGCATCCTTCTTTGCCATTAAATATCTTAGAGCTGCATGGTATGTATGAACCACCACTTTGGTCCCAACAAGTAAGCACGGAACTTTTCAAATGCATAAACAACTGCTAAACGCTCTTGTTCCGTGATAGTATAGTTCTTCTGGGCTCCGTTCAAGGCCTTGCTTGCATAGTAGATTGGATGAAATAACTTTTCTCTTCTCTGACCAAGTATAGCACCTAAAGCTACCCCGCTTGCATCACACATAACCTCAAACGGTAGAGACCAATCAGGTGCTACAATGATAGGGGCTTCAACTAGCTTCCCTTTGAGGCATTCGAATGCCTTCAAGAAATCTTCACCGAAGTCGAACTTTGTATCCTTTTCCAAAAGTTTGCATAATGGACTAGCAATCTTAGAGAAATCTTTAATAAACCATCGATAAAAACCTGCATGACTGAGGAAACTACGAACTCCCTTTACAGAAATTGGAGGTGGTAGTTTCTCAATAACTTCAATCTTAGCTCGATCAACCTCAATTCCTCTTTCGAAGATTTTATGCCCAAGAACAATACCTTCTTTAACCATAAAGTGGCACTTCTCCCAATTTAGCACCAAATTGAATTTAACACATCTCTGCAATGCCATACTTAGATTCGCTAGGCATGATTCAAACGACTCACCCACGACTGAAAAATCGTCCATGAACACCTCTAAGGTGTCTTCAACCATATCAGAAAAAATGGACATTATACAATGCTAAAAAGTGGCAGGTGCGTTACATAGCCCAAATGGCATACGTTTGAAGGCAAACGTACCATATGGGCATGTAAACGTTGTCTTCTCTTGATCTTCGGGAGCAATACAAATCTTATTATAGCCGGAATAACCATCTAAGAAACAAAATCATCCTTTTCCTTCCAATCGATCAAGCATTTGGTCCATGAATGGCATTGGGAAGTGATCCTTAAGCGTTCATGAATTCAGCTTCCGATAGTCCATGCACACTCTCCACCCTATGACAGGTCTAAGTGGAATTAGCTCATTCCTTTCATTTGCAACTACCATTATGCCCCCTTTCTTGGGCACACACTGTACCAGACTCACCCATTTACTGTCGGAGATTGGATACTCTACCCCAGCATCTAACCACTTAATAATTTCTTTCTTCACCACCTCTTGCATAGGTGGATTCAAACGTCTTTGATGCTCAATAGTGGGTATGCAATTTTCTTCAAGCGGAATCTTGTAAATACATATCCCAGGCGGGATACCAATAATATCAGTGATAGTCCAACCGATGGCTCTTTTGTAGCTCCTCAGAACAGAGAAGAGAGCTGCAACTTGCTTCTCATCAAAATCAACCGCAACAATAACTGGAAGTGTGTTTCCACTTCCCAAGAATGCGTACTTTAGATGACTGGGCAGTTTCTTCAATTCTAACATTGGTGGCTCTTCAATGGATGGTTTAGCTGGTGGTGTAGGTCGATTTTTGAGATCAAGGTCCAGCTTTTTGGGAGCATGAGAACAAGACCCTATTCTTGTCAGAGCACAAATAGTTTCTTCATAATCTTCGACATCCTTACCCTCAACATTCATCAGCACGGCCGCTAATGAATCATCAATAAGTTGCTTCTCTACAGATAATTCTTTCTCATCATCATAATAAACATCAGCTACAGAGAACACATTCATGTATTTGGGCTGCTTCATTTATTTGCATACATCAAAATGGACCACTTCGTCATTCATCCAGAATAAAAGCTCATTAGCTCTCAAATCAATAAGCACGCTTCCTGTTACAAGGAAAGGACGCCCCAAGATTATGGGAACTTTAGAGTCTACCTCAAAATACAAAATAACAAAGTCTGCAGGAAAAATGAAGGAAGAAACCTTTACCAACACATCATATAAGATACCTACAGGTCATTTTACCGACCTGTCTGCCATCATAAGCCGCATGTTGGTTGGTGTAGGATCGCCCAACCCCAACTTCCTGTAGACGGATAGTGGCATCAAATTGATGCTAGCCCCCAAATCACATAATTCCTTTGCAAAAGTCAAGGATCCTACAGTGCAAGGAATAGTGAAAGCACCAGGATCTGCCTTTTTCTGAGCTAGTGATCTAGTAGCGATTGCACTGCAATGGTGAAAATTATCTGTCAACTCATAACTTACTGCCCGCTTCTTTGTCAAGAGGTCCTTCATGAATTTTGCGTACCTAGGCATTTGTTCCAGCGCCCCTACCAAAGGAACATTAATAGTCAGTTGCTTCAACATAGTCATAAATTTATTGAACCTGGTATCATCAGCTTTCTTCTTCAGTCTCTGAGGAAAAGGTGGTGGTGGAAGGGGAATAGTTTTCTCCGCCGCTTCCTTTGTATCTGGCTTCTGATGATCGATCTTTTCAGGTTGCAGATGTCTAGGGGTGACGTCATGCACACTCACCTCCGCTTCTTCGACATCAACAACATCATCTACTATATTATCAACCACCTGCTTGTCTTTGGAAGGATTCTCCAACACCTTACCACTTCTGGTAGTAATATCCATACATGATCCATCATTCCTTGAGTTTTGCACAGTGTCACTAGGTAAAGTGCCAGCCTTCCTTTGATTTAATGTTGCTGAAAATTGACTTAATTGTTTTTCCAGCTGTTTTATTGAAGTGGAATGTGAGTAAACCAATTGATTTATTGATGACAAATCCTTCTTTACCTCATTTACTCCCGTATTGGTTGCCTTCATCATATCTTCCATGGACATCTTCCCAGAGCCATATGCCACGGCTTCACGGTTTCCAGGAGGAATATACAAACCACTTCTGTCAGTATTATTCTTCCAACTACCTTGATCACGGTCCTTGTTTCCAGATTTATCATAATAGTTCCGACTTTGGTTTCCTTGGGCATTGCCTCGAAAACCCCTCTGATTATTCAAGTAGTTAGATTCTTCCTCAGAATCAAATTCATCTCTTCCCTGTGACACGACAACTTTGACTTTTTCAGTCTTCCCTAATAATAACTGTTTGGTAAGAAGATCCATCTGTGTTTTCATATGCGCCATATCTTGATCACGTTCCTCCTCTCTTCGACTTTGTTCTGCAGTCATTCCAATAGATACAGTAGAGCTTTCTACCTCAGAATCCCTGGTATGCCAAGCTCTACTATGCTTTGTCATACGATCTAGCATATCACTTGCCTGCATAAAAGTGAGGTCCATGAATGACCCTCCTACAGCATTATCAACCACTGTCTTAGTCACCAAATTCAAAGACCTGTATAATATCTCCATCAAGTGGACATTGGTCATATGATGAGTTGGGCACCGCATAAGCTTCTTCTTGAACCTCTCTCATGTTTCGTGGAGAGCTTCAGTTGGAAGCTATCGAAAATTATTGATCTCATCTCTCAATTGCGCTCTCTTGGATGGTGGAAAGAATCTTTCTAGGAAAGCGTCTTTCAATTGCCTCCAATTAGTAATAGAATCAGGAGTTAGCCTATTCAACCATAGAGTTGCCTCTCCGGATAGAGGCAATGGAAATAAGCGCAGCCGAATTACATTCTGTACCACTCCTGGATTGTCGAATGACTTGCATGTAGAGATAAAATTGATCAGATGTCTATTCGAATCATCGCCTGCAAGTCCACCAAATAGTCCCTTGAGCTGCAATAGTTAAATCATGGTGCTAGTGATATTGAACTTGGCTCCGGGAGCTAAGGGTGGAGGAATAATAGCCCCTGTGGCACCAGCTCCATCCAAATCGTCATCATCATCATCAAACGGAACCTGCATAGCTCGACGTTCAGGCCTCAGTCTAGCTTGATGATCTCGTCTGTTCACAGGTGCCGCCACCTCTTCTGCATGCCTAGGATTCAGTAATTCATCATCACCCAGGTCCTCATCATCAGTATTTGTTTCTCGCCCTGGGTTATTAATATTCTGTTGATGCACTTGAGCAGCGGCCAATGCAGCTAATCGAGCCTGCTTTTGTTGAGCGACCCTTCTATCAATATCTCGTTGCGCCTCCATCCTGCCAATAAGTTGGGGTTCAGGGTTTATGGGTAATAATGGCTGACCCGAACTTCGAGTATTTGGCATGCACTGAGCAAAACCTGAATAAAACAAAAACAACAGACGAAAAGTAAAATTCGAGAATCTTTGACCAAAGGTCTAGTAACTATCACAAACTTAGTTGACAATCGTATTCCCCGGCAAAGGTGCCAAAATTTGATAACACCCAAACTACAGCTCTCATAAAAGTGTAAGCGGTCGCTGTCAAATATAGAACCCAACTGGGTTGGGTGTCGAATCCCACAGGGAATACTTGGTCACTAAGTGTTGTAATTGTTAGCAGACTGTTGATCGAAAATTCTACGGAAAGGGGGGATTTAATTGTGGCGTGAATTAAAAGTATCAAAGTAACGAATGAATTCTTTGTTTAGTAAGATTTAATCACAGAGAATAATAAGTTAGGGTTATGTCCACCTTATGAGTTCTACGTATCTATTAACTATGAGTTATGCGGAATTCAGACATGCATGCACTTATAGAGATTTGTATTCTAATGGTAAATCCTAGCGTTTCTCAACCATCAAGGATTATTTCACTTTAACTCTCTCGAGCTTAAAGTGTATAAATAACGGTACAAACTCTCCAAGAAGTTAATCCGGTTAAGGCACTAACGTGTAAATAGGGGTTGGTAGCCCTATTTCCTTGTCACACTCTCTTTTCCAGACATGTAACTTTTCTCTCCAACAAGTTAATGCTATACTGGCGTATTCTATATGTTTGCAACCACAAGAATTCAATTAAGATGAAGAGAGTAATGATATAAGTAGCATACGCAACAAGAATTCACAAACTCATAGTAATAGATAGTATATCACAAGGCTTCCATAACCCTAACAGAGAAGTTTAGCTACTCATGATCACAACGGGAATCCACGAAGACATCATTATCATACCAAGATTATAGCAATGTCACGATGAAGATGGATTTGCGTCAATATGAGATTGACGTGATTCTCTTTCTTTCCATTTTTGTAGCGTGTTTTCTCTATTGGTAACTTACAGAATCTGTAAACTGAATAATACTAAAGTGTTGAATGAAAGAAAAATAATGACAATGAGAATGAATGCTGAAAAATTCAGCAAATAGGGTTTTTATAACATCCTTGTCCTAGTTCTACTAGGTTACTGCTGCATCCCTAAGTATTAAGAAATACTGCTTTAGCCCAGGACAACTTTTCCATGCATCACATTTAGTCCACAAGCTTCCAAAAGCTGCCTTCCTTCTTACATGAAGTTTTCCTTTGCTGCCCAAGATTCCACAAAGTGCTGAAATCTTCATCATTGATACCTGAAAACATGCTAATCACGTTGGATAGCTCACTTACAGGAAAATGGACTAAAAGTGCAGGATTTATATATTTTGTCCTCCAAACGTAGCCTAAAATATGGGTAAATCATGGTGTTTGGGCGTGTAAATACGCCCGACATCAACAAGCTACATGGAGTCCAACGTTTTGTCCTCCTAAGAAAGAGACCCCATATTGGGGAGGAGGGTCATACTCTTTCCAAGGAGCATAACCTAGGTATAGTGATCACTAAATGAAACTCGGCCTCGGGCCCAGTCATAATCATTATAAACTCAGCCTCAGGCCCAACCTACGGTGGCACGTAGTTTAAGGGTAAGAAACCGTAGTAACTTACCCACTCGGTGCTAAACACTACTCCCTTTAGATTATTTACGCTTATCTCATAAAAAATTCACTTTTAGAATAATCACATGGTTCACTATGAACCCATTAATCAAATCGATAATCTCATATAGTGAAGTGGATTTCAAAGCTCAAGGACCATTAGGTCAATTCATTTCTCAATCATCTCAAAATACTTAAAACATGGGTTTTCATAGCACAAGAGTTCATAATTTCACAAGTCTCAAATAGGGTTTACTAACCCATTATTCAATCTCAAGTTAAAGCTTATCAAAAACATAATATATAGAACATAGATTCATAAATCATGTGGAAATCTGGGAATTTCAGCAAGTAAACTCAGAATCTCAATATAGCCATATGCTTAAATATCTCAACAATGCAAATATTATCTTATCAAGGAGTAAAATCATGGGGTTTATACCCAGCTGTAAATACTCAACAAAACATATAGAAATCATGTCATTTGACTCTTAATTCATGGGAAATATCAATACAATGCATTCAATAATAATGGGTGAAAACACACAATTTAAATTCATGTGAAAATCTCATATATTTCAAGAATTTCACGATGTAAATAGCCTTTTGGGTACAAGGGTAAAAGGGTTACCCTTGTTCAAAAACCCCACATACCTTGAATTAGAAGCTTTTAATGAACTCTCACTTTTGGAACTCTATTCGTGCTCTAGAATGAGGGTTCTTAAGGTCCTTGACTTGGGAACCTTGAATCTTGACTCAATTTAGGAAATCCATGGTGGATTCTTGAGGTTCTTGGAAGAGGCTTTGGATACATAGGGTTTATGTTGAGAGAAAACTTGAGAAAAACCTTGTAAGATGCTTATAAATGGCTTTGATTTAGTGTTTCAACGATTTTATAGGCTTGAAAAAGGTCCAAAGTGCCCTTTTAAACATCTGTACAAAACTAGAAAAATTGAAATGGAACCCGATTTCATTGGCCTCCGCGACGCGCCACTTATTGTGGTGGCTCACTGGAATTTGACAATTAGGAAACTGGCAGCCTCCGCGATGCGGAGACATCGTGTTTTACCACTGGTTGGGACCTGGAAATCCTCCGCAATACGCCACTATCGCGGGGTTCCACTAGAAATTGACAATTGCCAAATCAACCCTCTTCGCGATACGCCAGGCCGTTAAATGATGCATTTTTACGACCAAGGCTTAAATTAGCCATAACTTCTTACCCGAGTGTTGGATTTGGGTAAATCTTATATCGATGGAAAGCTTATCAGATTTCCCACATGAAAAAAGTAGAAATTAGGGAAATTCTATATGGTTAACACGTTACTCACATAGGAAGCAACTTCTCAATCTTTTAGGGTCGGAATCACGCCTCACTCGACATGCCCTACGACTCAAACTACGAGGAAACTTTGTGGGGCCTTACAATATCTCTCTCTTGGTAAAATTCATCCTCAAATGCCACTATTTAGGCTCAGGATACAGGAAAAATTAAGTACACATAGCCAAAATAATTACTAAATGGTTCAAGATCTTCCTAAAGTCATGACCACTCCGAATATCGCAAGAACTCATACAAATATAGATGCATAGCTGAACTTTCGATTAGAAAAAATTAATTAAGGAAGAATGGTACCTTTGGATTGATCTGAACATGCGGAAAAGAGGTGCGGATATTTGGCTCGCATGTCTAATTCTGCGTCCCTAGTAGAACCCTCAACATATTGGTTCCGCCACAAAACTTTAACCAAGGGAACATCTTTGTTCCTTAGTCTACGGATCTAAAAGTCTAGGATCTCCACGGGAATCTCATCGAAGGAAAGGCTCTCCAGAATATCAACACTTTCTGAAGGATCAATCACAACAGAATCACCAATATGATTCTTAAGCATGGAGACATGAAAGATAGGATGAACAACGAACAACTCCGAGGGAAACTCAACCTCATAAGCCACTTTACCAACACGGCTCAAGACTCTATACGGGCTAACATAACGGGGACTAAGCTTTCCCTTCCTACAAAACCTTTTCACCCTTTTCATGGGTGAAATCTTCAAATACACCAAATCACCTACCTTAAACTAAAGATCTTTCCTCCTTACTTCTGCGTAAGACTTTTGACGACTCTGAGCGGTCTTCAACCTTTCTCTAATCAACTTAACTTTCTCTATAGCTTCGAACTCTGCATCAGGCCCACACGTGGCAGCTTCGCCCACTTCAAACCAACCTATGGGTGATCTACACCTCCTACCATACAAACCCTCAAATGGTTCTATCTCAATGCTAGCATGGAAACTATTGTTATAGACAAACTCTATCAATGGTAAATGCTCATCCCAACTTCCTTTGAAATCAAAAGCGCAAGCCCTCCAGAAAATGAACGTCATAATATTACTCTCTCTTACCTTTCTCAATATGCTTAACACTACCCATGGACAATCTTCTAAAGGAATCTGCCACCATATTGGCCTTTCCCGGGTGATACAACATACTCATATCATAATCTTTCAACAAGTCTAACTACCTCCTCTGCCTAAGATTCAACTCCTTCTAGGTAAACACATACTACAGGCTTTTATGATCAGTAAATACATCAACATAGACACCATAAAGATAGTGCGCCAAATTTTTAAAGAAAAAACCACTGCAGCTATCTCAAGATCATGGGTCGAGTAGTTCTTTTCATGCAGCTTCAACTGTCTAGAGGCATAGGCTATAACCTTACCCCTTTGCATCAACACACAACCTAAACCAACTCTAGTGGCATCACAATACACCACAAAACCATCAGTACTATCAGGCAAAGTCAACACAGAGGATGAAGTGAGTCGAGTCTTTAACTGTTGAAAACTCTTCTCACAAGAATCAGACCACTAGAATTTAACCTTCTTTTGGGTAAACTGGGTCATAGGAGACACAATGAAAGAGAAACCCTCAACAAAATGATGGTAATATCCCACTAGACCCAAGAAACTCCAAATGGCAGATAGAGAGATAGGTCTAAGCCAGTTTCTCACAGCTTCTATCTTTTAGGAATCAACTCTAATACCCTCAGTTGAAACAACTTGACCCAAGAAGGATATAGACCTTAGCCTAAATTCACACTTACTAAATTTGATAAACAATAGGTGATCTCTAAGATCTTGCAATTCAATTCCAAGATGAGCTGCATGGTCATTCTCATTACAGAAGTAGACAAGAGTGTCATCTATAAAGACAATAATGAACATATCAAGGTATTGCTTGAACACTCAATTCATGAGGTCCATGAAGGCTGTTGGGGCATTTTTTAGCTCGAAAGACATGACTAGAAACTCAAAGTGACCATAATGAGTTCATAAGACTATCTTTGGAATATCACATTCCCTCACTTTAAGTTGATGATAGCCGGATCTAAGGTCTATCTTGGGAAAATAACTTGCACCTTGCAACTGATCAAAAAAGTCATCAATTCTTGGGAGAGGATACTTATTTTTTACCCTGGCCTTGTTCAGTTGATGGTAGTCAATGCACATACGCAAATATCCATCTTTCTTCCGCACGAACAAAATAGGTGCACCCTAAGGAGAAATATTGAGTCTAATGAAACCTTTGTCTAAGAGATTTTTGAGTTTCTCCTTCAATTTCTTAATCTTGGCTGGTGCCATACGATATAACGGAATATAAATAGGCCGAGTTTTGGGAAGAAGGTCAATTCTGAACTCTATCTCTCTCGGGAGGTACACCTGGGAGATCTTCTATAAAGACATCGGGGAACTCATTAACAACATCAATAGACTGGATAGTTAGAGTCTCAGACTTAGTGTCCTTGACCCTATCTAGGTGGTAGATGAAACCTTTAGATATAAGCTTTCTGTCCTTGATATAGGAGATAAAATGACTCTTGGGAGATACCAAACTCCCAGACCACTCAAACACTAGTTCATCAGGAAACTGAAACTTGACCACATAGGTATGACAATCTATAGGTGCATAACAAGAATGAAGCCAATCTATACCCAGAATAAGGTTAAAATTTATCATGTCTAAATCTATTAAATCTGCAAGTATGACTCTATGAAGCACAGTAACAGGGCAATTTCTATACACTTGTTTCGCAATAATAAACTCTCTAACTAGTGTAGAAACTAGGAAAGGTTCAGGAATCTTTTTAGTGTTTATTTTGAAATTCACAGCCACAAGTGGGGTCACATAAGAGAGATTCGACCCGGGATCCAAAAATACATAAACATCAAGACAAAAGAAACGGAGCATACCAGTAACAATATCAGAGAGTCCTCCTACTCCCGATGGGGTGGAAAAGCATAGAACTTATTCTGGTGCTGACCGCCAGCGGTGCTAGAAGAAGCACCCTGAGCAGGGGCGGGATGGAGTACCAGAGCTGGTATACTAGTAGCCTGTGCCTGAGGTCGGGCATCTCTATTCCCTGTCTAGCATAGGGATAATCTCTAAGTCTGTGGCCCTACTTGCCACAACCAAAATAACCCCTCACATCTCCGAAAAACTCCCCAAGGTGATTCCTACCATATTTAGCATAAGAAGGATAACAGGGCCTATTACCAACACTCTTCTGCGACCAAAACATAAAAGACCTGCTCTCTTGCTCCAGCCTACCTCTAGGCGCAGGAGCACTAGTTGAAGAAGGAACTGGAATAGATGGATGTCTCTAAAACTGGGAATGGTTCCCTCCATGGAACCTAGGCCGGCTAAATTCATGTTGATCAGATCTCGCTATCTTGATACCCCTCATTCTATCTCTTTCTCTAAGCTTATTTGCCTCTATCTGTTGGGAATGCGTCATCAACCTAGCAAGATCCATATCTTTATCCAACATCGTGGCCCTACACTCCTTCAGTACCATCCTAGAAACACCGATCACAAACTTACTCATACTAGCTCGGGTGTCAGAAATCAAATCAGGAGTGTACTTGGCCAACTAATTGAACTTCAAATAGTACTCTTTAACAATCATGGAGCCCTGTCTCAAGTTCATGAACTCCTGAATCTTTGACTCCCTTATCTTAAGTGGAAAGAACTGATCCAAGAAGGCATCTTGGAAAAATTTCCAAGTCATAGGAGTGGCATTCTGATGTTAGGCGTATTTACATGCCTAAAGCACCTTAATTTACCCATATTTTAGCTACGTTTTAAGGAAAAAATATATAATTCCTGCACTTTTAGTCCTTTTTCCTATAAGTGAGCTAACCAACGTGATTAGCAAGTTTTCAGGTATAAATAATGAAGATTTCAGTATTTGATGGATAACTTGACGCCAAAGGAAGCATCACAAAAGAAGGAAAGCAGCATTTCGACGCCTATGGACTGAAAGTGATGCATGGAAAACTTGTCCCGGGCAAAAATAGCATTTCCAAAGACTTGGGAACCAGCAGTAACTTAGTAGGATTAGGAAAAGAATTCAGTATCCTAGTAGAATTAGGATAAGTACGCAGTAGCCTAGTAGGAATAGGATATGGGTGTTATAAAAACCCTATTCTACTGAACTTTTCAGCATCCATCCACTCATCCATCCATCCATTCATTTAACCAATTTCCGCCACCCTCATCCTTATTCCTCACTATTCGATACTTTCCCCTTTTCTTCATTAAACTGTTGTTGACATTATTTTCATCTATTCGACTTTTAATTTTTACGACAAGAGAAATGCTATTTGCAAGGAATTCACGCCACTAGTGCTACCAAAACATACTTCACGTGAGACTCTTATTTAGGTATAATGATAAATGCTATCGTGTTTTCCGTTGTACTCATGAGTAGCTAAACTTCTCTGTTAGGGTTATAGAAGATTTATGAGATACTATCTATTGCTAAGAGAGTGTGAATTCTTGATACGTATGCTGCTTATATCATTCTTCTCTTCATCTTAATTTAATTCTTGTGGTTGCAAACATAGAATACGCCAGTATAGCATTAACTTGTTCGAAAGAAAAGTTACAAGTCTGGAAAAGAGAGAATGTCAAGGAAATAGGACACCAACCCCTGCATAAAAGTTAGTGTCGTAACTGGATTAACCTCATGGAGACTCCGTACCATTAGATACGCTTTAAGCTCGAAAGAGTTAAAGTGAAATAATCCTTGATGGTCGAAAGACGCATGGATTTACCATAGAATACGAATCTCTATAAGCGCATGCATGTCTGAATTCTGCATAACTCATAGTCAATAGATACGTATAACTCATAAGGTGGACATAACCCTAACTCTCAATTCTCATTGATTAAAACCTTTCAAGTACTCCGTTTTACTCTTCTATTTTCCATTTTTACTCTACTATTTTGTTTACATCATTTGCATGCACAAAATCCCCCTTTTATTCGCAGAACTTTCATCAAAAGTCTAATAATCATTGCTTACTTAGTGACCAAGTATTTCCTGTGGGATTCGACACCCAACCCAGTTGGGTTCTATATTTGACAATGACCGCTTACACTCTTACGAGAGCTGTAGTTTGAGCGTTATCAAATTTTGGCACCGTTGCCGGGGAATACGATTGTCAACTAAGTTTGTGATAATTACTAGACCCTTTGGTCAAAGATTCTCGTACTTTACTTTTAGTTGTTGTTTTTGTTTTCTGCAGTTTTTGTTCAGTGCATGCTAAATACTCGAAGTTCGGGACAACCATTATTACCCATAAACCCTGAACCGCAACTTATTAGAAGGATGGATGCACAACGTGACATTTAGAGAAGGGCTACTCAACAGGAGCAGGCTAGACTAGCTGCGTTGGCCGCTGTCCAAGTACATCAACAGAATATCGATAACCCTGGGTGAGCAGCAGATCCTGATGATAAGGACTTAGGTGATGATGAGCTACTAAACCCTAGGCGTGATGCTAAGGTGGCGACACAGGCAAACAGCAGAGATCGTCAAGCAAGATTTTGGCCTGAACGCCGAGCTATGTAGATTCCCTTCGATGATGATGATGAGGATCTGGATGGAGCTGGTGCCACAGGAGCTATTATTCCTCCGCCATTGGCACCCGGAGCAAAGTTCAACATCACTAGCACCATGATTCAGTTATTGCAGCTCAAGGGCTTATTTGGTGGACTTGCGGGTGATGATCCTAATATGCATCTAATCAACATTATCTCTACATGCAAGTCATTCGACAATCCAGGCGTTGGACAGAATGCAATTCGGCTACGCTTATTCCTATTGTCTCTATCTGGGGAGGCAACTCTATGGTTGAACGGGCTGACTCCTAATTCTATTACAAATTGGAGGCAATTGAAAGACGCTTTCCTAGAAAGATTCTTTCCGCCATCAAAAAGAGCACAATTGAGAGATGAAATTATCAACTTTCGTCAGCTTCCAACTGAAGCCCTCCATGAAACATGGGAGAGATTCAAGAAGAAGCTTATGAGGTGCCCAAACCATCACATGACCAATGTCAACTTGATGGAGATACTATACAGATCCTTGAATTCAATAACTAAACCAGTGGTGGATAATGCGGCTGGAGGATCATTTATGGACCTCACCTTTGTTCAGGCATTCAGGCAAGTGATATGTTAGATCGGATGACAAAGCAAAGTAGGGCCTGGCATACCAGTCATTCTGAGGTAACAAGCCCCACTATATCTATTGGCATGACTGCAGAACAAAGGCGAAGAGAGGAGGAACGCGACCAAGATATGACGCACATGAAAACACAGATGGATCTTCTCACGAAGCACTTATTATCATGGAAGATCGAAAATGTCAAAGCAGTCGCGTCAAAAGGAAGAGATGAATCCGATTCTGAAGAAGAAGCTAACTACTTGAATAATCAGGGGGGTTTCCGAGGCAATGCCCAAGGAAACCAAGGTCGAAACTATTATGATAATTCTAGAAATAAGGATCGTGATCAAGGTAGTTGGAAGAACAAGAAAGACAGAAGTGGCGTGTATATTCCTCTTGGAAGACGTGACACCACTACATCTGGTTCTGGAAATATGTCCATGGAAGATATGATGGCTAAGCTGTTGAAAGGAGTGGAGGCAACCAGCACGGGAGTAACTGAGGTAATAAATGATTTGTCCTCAATGAAGCAATTGGTTGACTCGCATTCTACTGCAATAAGACAGCTGGAGCAACAATTGAGTCAAATTTCATCTACATTAAATCAAAGAAAAGCTGGCACCTTACCTAGCGACACAGTGTAAAACCCAAGAAATGATGGAACATGTATAGCTATTACTACCAGGAGTGGTAAGGTGTTGGAAAATCCAACAAAAGGTAGGCAAGTTGCCGAAGATGTAGTAGATGTTGCTGAACCAGAGGACGCCGAAGAAGCTGAAGAAGGCATCAATGACATCACCCCCCAACGTCCACAGCCCGAAAAGATCACCAATCCAAAGCAAGAGGAAAAGAAAGTCGTGGAGAAAACTATTCCCCTTCCACCACCACCTTTTCCTTAAAGATTAAAGAAGAGAGCTGATGATACCAAGTTCAATAAATTTATGTCAATGTTAAAATAACGGACCATTAATGGTCCATTGGTTAAGGCGCTGGAACAGATGTCTGGGTATGCTAAATTCATGAAGGACCTTTTAACAAAGAAGCGGGCAGTAAGCTATGAGCCGGCAGATAATATTCATCATTGCAGTGCAATTGCCACAAGGTCCTTAGTACAGAAAAAGGCAGACCCTGGTGCTTTCACTATTCCTTGCACAGTTGGATCTATGAATTTTGCTAAGGCATTGTGCAATTTGGGAGCAAGCATCAATTTGATGCCACTATCCGTCTACAGAAAGTTGGGGTTGGGCGACCCTACACCAACCAATATGCGGCTCGTGATGGCAGATAGGTTGGTAAAATGACCTGTTGGTATCTTAAATGATGTGTTGGTGAAGGTTTCCACCTTCATCTTTCCTACAGACTTTGTTATTCTGGATTTCGAGGTGGATTCTGAAGTTCCCATAATCTTGGGATGCCCTTTCCTCGCAACTGGAAGTGTGCTTATTGACATGAGAGCTAATGAGCTTTTATTTCAGTTGAATGATGAAATGGTCCGTTTTGATGTATACAAATCAATGAAGCAGCCCGAAGATATGGATGTGTTCTCTGTAGCTGAAGTTAATTATAAGGATGACAAAGAATTATCTGTAGAAAAGCAGCTTACTGAAGAGTCACTATCTGATGAGCTGCTGAATTTTGAGCGTGAGGAGACTCAAGAACATGAAGAAACTATGTGTGCTCTAACAGAAATAAGGTCCTATTCTCATACTCCTAAGCAGACGAACCTTGATCTTAAGAATCAACCGTCACCAACAGCAAAGACTTCCATTGAAGAGCCCCTAGTGCTAGAATCGAAAGAGCTCCCCAATTATCTAAGGTATGCGTTCTTGGGAAGTGGAGATACACTTCCTGTGAGTGTGGCGGATGATTTAAGTGAACAGCACGTAGAGGCTCTCATCTCTGCTCTGAAGAGATACAAGAGAGCTATGGGTTGGACTATTGATGATATAATTGGTATCCCGCCTGGGATATGTATGCACAGGGGTCATCTCAAAGAAGATTGCATGCCTACAAGTAAGCTTCATTATCGTCTGAATCCATTCAGAAAATGATCCACCATCTATCTCGATGAAGTCTAAGTAATCGAGATAGCTATGTCGTGCCGCGACAATAAATCAAGAACTTGATGGGAGGCAACCCATCATTTTTAATTGTTTTTATTGTTTTTTTTTCCTAGGATTTTGTCGAGCCACGACCAAAACTATGGCGCTTGATGGGAGGAAACCTATTGTTCTAATCGTTTTTGTTGTTTTTGAGTAAATGTAGGTGCAAGAGGTGTAAAGGAGGAGATTGGTTTCAAATTTTGATTTGGAAGCGGTTCATGTTGAAGGTGGTAAGTTAGGAATAAAGAAGAAAATGCTATGGATTAGGCATTGCCTATGAAAATCTAGGCAATGAACAAGGCATGGCCTATGTAAATCTAGGCAACGAACAAGGCAAGGCCTATGCTATGGCATAAGATCTCAGAATCTAGAATGCCATGGCATGGGCGCCGCCTATGCCCAACAATGCCATAGCATAGGCGCAGCCTATGCAAAGGCCTTTTGTCTCTGAATCTAGTATGCCATGGCATAGGCGCCGCCTATGCCTAGAAATTCCATAGCATAGGCTCCGCCTATGCTCAACAATGTTTTGCAAAAGGCGCTGCCTATGCCAAGTATAGGCAAAGCATTAGGCGCCGCCTATGGTCACTTTTCGTCTCCAAATCCAATTCCAAATGGGTCAAAACCCGACCCAAGCTTGTCCTATAAATAGAACCTTAGTCTTAAAACAAAATTGCATTGCAACTTCATCCTACGCGCCGCCTACCTCTCCAAATTCTCTCAAAAATTTTCCTTTTGCTCTTTTAACTTTACAAGAACATCTTCCAAGGCCATCAACCAAGTAAGTACTTCTTTATTCTTCTTTTATATTCCGTAAGTACTACACTACTACGCCTATAATAAATTGTTAAATCTTGAAGTAGTGTTGGTGATTTGAGTGTGGTTGATTTGTTGTGATACAAATAAGTGAGTGAAAGGATACGTAAGGATGGTCTTGACTTGTTTCCAACTTGAATTTGATTTTGATACACTATCATACTTTTGCGGAATTGACATGGTCAAGAAAATGGTATAATCTTGTAACTTGAAATCTTTCATGCTCAATTACTTGTTCATTGAGATGGAAAATCATGGTTAACTACAAATATGAGATGTTGATTATTTCTATGCCATAACTTGATACAATCTCTATGTAGTAGTCTTGTTCAAAAGGGTACATCAATCCAAACATGAAAAGTATTATCAAGATTACTTGAGATAAAATCGAAAAGGATAGTTAAGATGACTAGAAAAGTATGACTGCACTGATTATATTGTTGGAACATACCACCTAAACGTTTATCGATGAAGTCTGTGTAATCGACAACGTTCACTTAACTAGTTTGTGCCTATAAACTAAGTGTGGGGTGGTGCCACTACTGATTGGTTGTCAATTGTATCTACTGAGATGAAGCTAACATGACTATCATTTTAATCTCAGGGACAAATGGCACCAAAAGCACAACAAGGAAAGGATAAAGCGACTACCTCACAAAAAGGCCACAAAAGGGGACATAAAGAACAAGGTGAATCCTTCTCACTGCAAATACCTCGCCGCATGTTCAGAATCAAATGGGTCCTAGAGGAGGAAGGAAAGGAGTGGCATAGGAACAATAAAGAGAAAAAATATGTTCATGTGGAGTTGATACACAAGGAAATCCTAGCAAAGAAAGAACCTCGCATGTTGGCCAAGATCATGGCGTTACATCTTGATTTCATCTTCCGAGATATGGGAGAATGCAATCTCGATCTAACACGAGAATTCTATGCCAACTGGTCACCGAAAACTACAGGGAGTGAAGTAAAGATTCGGGGTCAAGTCTTACAACTAAATGCGGAGTTCTTCAACTCTTTTCTAGGTTTGCCATTTGTTGATCCATCACCACTCAAGGACCTGTATAACAGACCTCCGTACAGGGCCATTAGACACACATTATGTGGAACAAGATCTATGGCATGATGGAGTAGACACAAGGACACCGGTCGGCACAACACCTTCCCATATGCTTCCTTAAATAGGGAAGCTAGGATATGGTTGTGAATAGTCAACTCTTGCCTGATTCCAGGGACACAGTACACAAAGATAACACGAGATAGAGTATACCTGGTGTACGCATTGATGACGAATGTCCCTATCAATATTGGGGCAATTATTTGATCTACAATGTGTAAGGCTAGGCTGCACCAGAGGTCCCACTTCAGCTTTGGCAATCTGTTGACTGCAATATTGAGGAAGGAGGACATCAAAGAGGAACCTACTGATCATAAGCTTCCATACAACCCGAAGAAGGTTGACCTCACAAAGGTTAAAGATGTTGAATCCACGCATGGCGTCAACCTTACCACTGCAGAAAGACATGCTCACGATGAAAGCTTCTTCTGCCATTTATATGGCATGACGAGGTTTACCATGATGAGTGGGGGTCGTGTTCCAACTGCTGCAGAGCTCCAACAGCTGGATTATGACTACCCAATGATTGAGAATGTGAGGGCGATGTGTGGAGTAGGTGTATTTTTTAGGAACCTCTTGATGACGATGTGCCAACCAATGATGATCGCCGAATGCCAGACTCCAACGTGGAGGAGAACTCTGACGATGATGACTCTGATGATGATTTCGATGCAGGGGGTGTGACCCCAGACATAGAGGATGAGTTCGACTAACCAGGTTCTTCTTATTTATTTTCCACTGAGGGCAGTGTGTCCCGTATAAGTGTGGGGTGCTGGTATTTGTATGCTATACTTCTTTATCTGCATTTTCATTCATGTTTTTTTTATTAGAAATTTTTTTTAAAACGTTGCATAAAAGTGTTCTAATAGGCAGCATGGTATGATAACAAGAGTCTGTGATAAAATTATTACTATTGAGACGTTTAGGCTCTAATTGTGACTCACTGTGTGATGATTGTGTGGTTCAATTCCTTCATCTGTTGGGTCAAGAGTCTATACTACTCCCAATAAAGTCGACCATGTGCCTTGTGTGTGTGTGAGGCAATAGTATATTCTTTGTTTGTGGTTGATGCTAGAACTTGCCCGGTGTGTATGTAAAGCGAAATAAAGAGTGTGAGTTTAGGAGATGATTAGGCATTTCTTTGGCAGCCTATTATTGTTTACCTTCTTTTTATCTACCCATGGACATTATCCTAGATAACCCCCTTTTGAGCCTTTAAGCCATTTTCTTTGACAGCCTCATATGTAAGCCTCATCCATTTTTTCAAGACAATGATTTGATCCAAATTCCTAAGTGCTTTAAATTGTAAAGTCATATGAAAAAATAAGAGGAAATTGGGTGAGAGTGATGCCTTCGAATGTATTGGTTCTTAAATTAGTTATTGGCTATCATAGAGGTGTGTTATAAAAAAAGAGAAGAAAAGAAAAATAAATAGAAAAGATAGTTATGTTTGAATGGCAAAATATGTGAAAAGGGGTGATAGATGAAAAAAAGGTAGCAGGGTTGATTAAAAGAAAGTGTTAATGGCATAATGTGATGTATTAAAGCGCTTAAGAACATAGTCACTATTTCTGGCCAAAATAGTCCTACCCGTCCCTTAGCCTACATTACAACCTGTAAAAGACCTATTTGATCCTAAGCTTAGCATTCTGATATTAGTAGAGCACTACACTAAGGGCAAGCCTATGGTCATCAGTTGCAACATATGAATTCTTTGTGAGAGTGAGAGCACGGAAAATCTTATACCCGTGTTTCAAAAAATGAAATACTTGTGAGTGATTATGGGTGATATATTGTGAGACACGCATGGTTGATGAGTTTTGGGTAGTTGTGTATGATTCTTTGTGCCTTAACTTTTGGATACGAATTAACCATCATCATGAGTCTAGGTTGGAGGTTGAATTATTTCTAGTATTGATCCAGAAAACTACTCTTTGTTAATAATTATCGTGCCTGTCTTGATGAATATTTTATGCTGTTACTGTGAAACCCTAGGTAGATGTTTATATGGACATGATATTTTG
Source organism: Capsicum baccatum var. pendulum (assembly GCA_030864225.1). NCBI lineage: Eukaryota > Viridiplantae > Streptophyta > Magnoliopsida > Solanales > Solanaceae > Capsicum > Capsicum baccatum. The sequence continues at coordinate 92,265,034 of CM061559.1, read as the reverse complement.
TTCGAGGACGAACAAAGCTTTAAGTGTGGGGTGTTGATGTTAGGCGTATTTACACGCCTAAAGAACCTTAATTTACCCATATTTTAGCTAAGTTTTAAGGACAAAATATATAATTCCTGCACTTTTAGTCCTTTTTCCTATAAGTGAGCTAACCAACATGATTAGCAAGTTTTCAGGTATAAATGATGAAGATTTCAGCATTTTATGGATAACGTGATGCCAAAAGAAGCATCACGAAAGAAGGAAAGCAGCGTTTCGACGCCTATGGACTGAAAGTGACGCATGGAAAACTTGTCCCGGGCAAAAACAGCATTTCCAAAGACTTGGGGACCAGCAGTAACTTAGTAGGATTAGGAAAAGAATTCAGTATCCTAGTAGGATTAGGATAAGTACGCAGTAGCCTAGTAGGAATAGGATATGGGTGTTATAAAAACACTATTCTGCTGAACTTTTGAGCATCCATCCACCCATCCATCCATCCATTCATCTAACCAATTTCCGCCACCCTCATCCTTATTCCTCCCTATTCGATACTTTCTCCTTTTCTTCATTAAATTGTTTTTGACATTATTTTTATCTAATCGACTTTTAATTTTTACGATAAGAGAAATGTTATTTGCAAGGAATTCACGCCACTAGTGCTACCAAAACATACTTCACGTGAGACTCTTATTTTGGTATGATGATAAATGCTATCGTGTTTTCCGTTGCACTCATGAGTAGCTAAACTTCTCTGTTAGGGTTATGGAAGCCTTATGAGATACTATCTATTGCTATAAGAGTGTGAATTCTTGATACGTATGCTGCTTATATCATTCTTCTCTTCATCTTAATTTAATTCTTGTGGTTGCAAACATATAGCATACGCCGGTATAGCATTAACTTATTCGAAAGAAAAGTTACATGTATGGAAAAGAGAGAATGTCAAGGAAATAAGGCACCAACCCCTATTTAAAAGTTAGTGTCATAACTAGATTAACCTCTTGGAGACTCCGTACCATTAGATACGCTTTAAGCTCGAAAGAGTTAAAGTGAAATAATCCTTGATGGTCGAAAGACGCCTGGATTTACCATAGAATATGAATCTCTATAAGCGCATGCATGTCTGAATTCCACATAACTCATAGACAATAGATTCGTATAACTCATAAGGTGGACATAACCCTAACTCTCAATTCTCATTGATTAAAACCCATCAAGTACTCCGTTTTACTCTTCTATTTTCCGTTTTTACTCTACTATTTTGTTTACATCATTTGCATGCACAAAATCCCCCCTTTATTTGCAGAACTTTCATCAAAAGTCTAATAATCGTTGCTTAATTAGTGACCAAGTATTCCCTGTGGGATTCGACATCCAACCCAGTTGGGTTCTATATTTGACAAAGACCGCTTACACTCTTACGAGAGCTGTAGTTTGAGCATTATCACATTCTCACCTCTACCCTTCCTCCATGACACAACCTAATCATAAGCAATGTCATTCAATCTGTAGGATGCCAAATCAAAACTTTCTTCTTCTAAAACATGCATCACGAATATGATCTTCCTCACCTCTTTCAAGTACAATTGTGGGTCCTCATCTATCTTTGACCTATAGAACTCAGGCAGGTTTATTTGTATAAAGTCACGAATCCTAGCTACGGCTACATCACCACCCTTCTTGTTAGCAACTGGGGCCTGGTTATTGGCCCAAAATTTTGCAATAACCACTTGGGCTAACGCCTGAAAGGCCGCCCTAAACTTTGCATGGGACACCATCTCATTCAAAGAATCAACTGGTAGGGGTTGCTCATCATTGTTTTTGCAGACATTCACTCTTTGAGGAGGCATTTTCTGAAAATGGAAAAGTACAGATCATTAGATAAGAGGGACAACTGTAGGCACGATAGAATATGAAAGAAGAAACAACATTATCCTAACTAACTCAAAATGAACTGAAGATATCTGAAGATCGGTCCTCGAATCATGAGGACTCACCACTGTATAAAACGTAGGCAAGGTACTCAAAGAATCACGGGCGAGGATGGGACTGAGCACCTTAACCTACATTATGACACAATCCAGCGCATAGACATATATATGGATCAGTACTTGGAATGTACTGAATATGTGGGGGTGAATGCATATGAATAAAATAGTATCAATCTTCTTTAATCAAATCATGTATGCATTAGGAGACGACTAACATAGCTTGAACAAGTATATAATATAAAGCTCATAATTCTTGTATAATGGAGCATGTAACAAAAATCTCATGAGTCATCATTATTTAATCTCAAAATTTAAAATCTTCTCTTGTTCTTAATACCCAAAGACAAAGGGACCTTAAACAATACTTTCAAATCATGCATAAGTCTCATGGAGAGTAAAACTTCTTCAATGCTCAACATTTCATAACTATTTAGAACTCGTATACTTGGAATTCGAAATCATATAACTTGAAAACATACTTGAAGGCATTCCATTCACTTTAGAAAAATATATCATCTCAAGCTTTAGGTAAATCACTCCATCTCAAATGGAAAGGCATTCTAGTTTATGGAAACAACTTATCTTAAGGCTTTATAAAAAGTACTATAACAAGGGAAGATGCTTTTATTTAGGAAATAGCTCACATAAAGAAAATACTTTAGTTGGGGAAACATCTTTGCAATTCAACCATTTAGGAAAATAGCTTATAGGGAAGGAAAATAAGTATTTGATCTTGAAGTTTAAATGTCAAGGGAGGTTGTCATAACCGACATAAACCATGCGAGCTACATAGAGTCCAACATTTTTTTCTCCTAAGGAAGAGATCCTATGTTGGGGAGGAGCTTCATACTCTTGCCAGGGAGTATAACCTAGGTCTAGTAATCACTAAACAAAACTTGGCCTCGAGCCCAATCATAATCATCATAAACTCGGCCTTAGGCCCAACCTACGGTGGCATGTAGTTTTAGGGTAAGAAACTGTAGTAACTTACCTACTCGGTGCTAAATACTACTCCCTTTAGATTATCTGCGCTCATATCATAAAAAAAATCCACTTTTAGAATAATCACATAGTTCACCACGAACCCAATAATCAAATCGATAATCTCATATAGTGTAGTGAATTTAAAACCTTAAGGACCATTAGGTTAATTCATTTCTCAATCATGTCAAAATATTCAAAACATGGGTGCTTATAGCACAAGAGTTCATAATTTCACAAGTCTCAAATAGGGCTTACTAACCCATTATTCAATCTCAAGTCAAATCTTATCAAAAACATAATATATAGCATATAGATTCATAAATCATGTGGAAATCTAGGAATTTCAGTAAGTTACCTCAAAATCTCAATATAGACATATGCTTCAATATCTCAATAATGCAAATATTATCTTATCAAGGAGTAAAATCATGGGTTTTATACCCAGCTGTAAATACTCAAGAAAACATATAGAAATCATATTATTTGACTCTTAATTCATGGGAAATATCAATATAATGCATTCAATAATAATGTGTGAAAATCCTATTCAAATTCATGTAAATATCTCATATATTTCAAGAATTTTATGATGTAAATAGCCTTTTGGGCACAAGGGTGAAAGGGTTACCCTTGTTCAAAAAACCCACATGCCTTGAATTAGAAGTTTTTTATGATACTGATGACTGAGAAACTGGATGTACTTACATCGATGACTAAATTTTGATGCTTACTGCTCTCGAATGACAAGATTAAAGTTCAAACTCTTTAACGGATGATTAAGGAAGCTATTATCAATGGTAAGGAAATGATCATATCTGAATCTGACAACAAGAATGCTCAATAGAATCTGAGACTGTGATCAAGCCTGTCTGGCGGCATATTTCTGAATATGATATTAAATAACTGTATATAAGACCAAGCCTATCTGACAGGATGGTCTATGAATCAATGGAACTATTCGAGTTCCTAATAAAGACAGATATCTATATCTAACAGCCCTGATTTCTAAAGATTGATACTTAAACTGAAACTATAACAGAAACTGTGGGAAGTAGTTACTTAACCGACATGCCTAACCTACCATAGGTGGGGTCCAACCTATAACCCTAGCTGGAATGGTGTCAATACCGTGCCACGGTTAAATACCTCTCTCTGGTCAATCCTCTCTAGTAGATGGCCCTTACCATAAAGTCGACCTAAGGTAATATAATAGTCAAATACTCTCTCTCTGGAGGTGACAGCCTTTTTTTATGGTGACTCTTGTATCCTGCACTAGCTATGCAGTTGTGGAGGTCAGGGATTACTACTAACGACTCTGACCTCTCTCTCTCTAATAGGAGAAGTTGCCATCCCTTCCCTCACTCATTGCTAGTTTCTACTCCCAATTGAAAGACACTGACTGAATTCTTAACAGAACACAACTGAACTGAATCTGATACTGGTTATGTTTATCAAATGATCTGACTGAGCTACGCTGAGATCACTTAGTTTCGTATTATAAGGAAATAGTATTGAATCACGGTATCTGACTGATGATACAGAGCTTGAATAGATTATTCAGTCACTACCGAGATTAGAATTGAAAACTTGCATACAGTTAGATCTTTTTTGAGGCTAGATTATTAGCGATACAGAGATTATAGAGATTACTGAGATTTTTGAGCTTTATTACATTCTGTATTTGTCTAAGGATACAGAATTCTATAGCTCACTGAGTTCTGAGAATCATGGCTCGACTGGTATTATTGTGAAACTAACATGGGCTATAGACAACAGCTATATTGTTGGGTATAAATACTTCCAAGACTCGATAACATAAAAGTAAAGCATAACCATTCTTAATTACTCATCACTACAATCATTCATTCATCATCGCAATTATTAAAGAATCTCCTCAAGTAATTAGGAATCATATCATATGTTTATCCTCACAATCACTAAGACATCACTTCAAGTATTTAGGGATCTCAAACATGTATCATCATCACAATCACCAAGGGGTCACTTTAAGCATTTCAGAATCATAAACATATAATAGCGTAGGGGAAACATGCTACTAGATTATACTTCCTTCAACAAGGTCTTACCTCAAGTACTTCACACCTAAATCAGTATTGACATTTATTTGGACATCACATGATTTGGAAAAAACTTAATACTATCATATCAACTTACTTGCTAACCACTTAGGATGTATTAAAAGCTTAGCATATATCAAGGAGCACATAATTGGGGAATTTATAACCATTATATCTCGACTTGTTCACTAAGGTCTTTCAACAACACCAAGAAAGTACGGGTTTACACCTTCTTGGGGATTTCATACTATCATGGGACATTTCACTCACTAAGACATTTTATCAAACACTAGGCATGCATAGACTAGCTCCCAAATTGGGAGTTTCCTATTCAAGATACTATAATGGCCCTTATGCTTTACCTAAGCTCTTTATAAAACTTATGGGGGACATGCTTTGCTTATTCAACCATTTATACACCTAAATGACATGAACACATCACATAGAAAACCACTTCAAGAGGGCTCATCACAAATATCATATAAATTTCACATACTAGGGTCAAAGTTCATAAATCTTGTAAAAAATTATGAATCAAAACTCAACAACACATGGAACATAATTTCAACTCATATGGATCACTAACAACTCATAAACATAAAATCTTTGAGTTTTAGAAAAGGGCACTTGAGCTTCGTGCATGAAAGGTGCCCAAGAATCAACATCTACATACCTGGGGAAGCTTTTTTTGAAGGTTCTTGGAAAGATTTCTTAATTTCTCTTTATTCTCTCTTGACTCTTCTTGATTTTTAATTGAAGGAGAAAAGAGGATTTGATTTTGGAAACCCTAGTTTTTGGGTGGAAAAAGAGAAAATGAGGCTAAAGGCCCTCAATCGGGTATTTATAGAGGCTGGGAAAAAGGAGAAAAGACCAAAAAGCCCTTGAAATTAAACAAAAAAATCCCCGAGTTTACATGTTGGCGCGATGCACCATAATCGCGCCAGCTCACTGTAATTTGGACAATTGGAAAACTTCACGATGGTGTGATGCGGTAGAAATTGCATTGCCATCTTAGTTTCAAACTGGAACTATACCGCGATGTGGTGGAATCGCGGAGGCTACCTGGACATTGACAAATTCTAAAATTAAGCCTTGGTGTGATGAACTATAATTGCGAAGGCTCACTGGATTTTTACGATTGTTATTTTAGCTGGCTCCGCGACGCGCTAAGGTGCCAGGTGGCACACTGTCTCACTAAAATGGCTCTAACTCTTCACCCGAGTATCCAATTTGGGCGAATTTTATATTGATGGAAAGCTTTTCCAATGCTCTACATTGAAAAAAGTAGAAATTAGGGAAATTCCACACGATTCAAAGTATTTCTTACTTAGAAAGATATTTCTAAAACTTTTAGACAAGAATTTCCACTTTACTGAATATGCTCTAAGGCTCAGATTGAAAAAGGACTTTGCGGGGTATTACATACAGGAAGTTGGGTTCCTTTATGAGTCAATAAGTCTTCAAGAAGACTACTTTAGACCATTATGTTTTTGTGCAAAAATTCTCTGATGGGGAATTTATTATTGTGTTTCTTTATATTGATTACATGCTTGTTGTTGGTCATAATTCTTATCGGATTCAAAAGTTGAAGCACAAGTTGAGTAAGTCTTTTTCTATGAATGACTTAGCACCAGCAAGGCAGATTCTTGGCAGGCACATTTTTCGTGATAGAAAGGCCAAGAATTGTGGTTATCCCTAGAGAAGTACATTCAAAAAGTACTTCAAAGGTTCAATATTGATAAGACTAAGGTTTCCAGTACACCTTTAGCTATGCACTTCAAATTGAGCATGAAGTATTGTCCTTCCAGTGATGACGAGATGGAAGATATGAAGAAAGTTCCTTATGCTTCAGCCATTGGTAGTTTTATATGTGCAATGTTTTGTATAATACCGGATATTTCCCATGCTATTGGTATTGTTAGTCATTTTTTTTAATAAAGGGAGAGAACATTGGCATGTTGTAAAGTGGATTATGAGATATCTTTGTGGCATTTCTAGTCTGAGTTTTTGTTTTGGTACAAGAAATCCTATTCTTTATGGTTATACAGATTCAAACATTGCTGGTGATGTTGATACTCGAAAGTCTACTTCATGATATTTGATTACTTTTGTAGGAGAGCTGTGTCTTGGCAATCTAGGTTGCAAAAAAGTGATGCTCTATCTACTATAGAAGATGAGCTTATTGCTGTCGTTAATGCTTGTAAAGAATTACTTTGGGTGAAGAGATTCTTGGGGAAAATTAGTTGTGCTTTAGAGAGGTATATATGTTCTTTATTGTGACAGTCAAAGTGCTATACATCTTGGCAAGAATTCTATAGTTCATGGTCGGTCCAAACATATTGATGTAAGATATCATTTGATTCGAGATGTGTTATATTCTAAGTTTCTTGAACTTTAGAAGATTCATAGGAATGATAATGGTTGCAGCATAATGACTAAATTTTTTTCAAGAGGGAAGTTTGAAGATTACTGCATGATCACCGGGATGGTTGTCTCCTCCACATCTTTGGGAGGGGGAGAATTGTTGGGTTATTGGGCCTTTTTCCCTTCATATGTGGAAAAATAAAACTCAATTTGGACAAACCCACTTTTTTTCATAGTCCCATTACTATGAAACATGTATATAGATATTTTAGGTCTTATTTCACCTTCCACAAAGAGAGTTTTAGCAGCCACAAAAGAGAGAAATGTGCAGATTTTCGCTACCCAATTTCAGCCACAGCAGTCAACTTCAAATTGTGATTTTTGTTTTGTTTCTTATCCGATTAAGGTAAATTTTGCACAACTTGTTCCTCTCATCTCAATATTTGATTAGAAACTGATGGATTTGGATTTGATGGTTTGTAGCTCCTATTTTTTATTCCTAAACAATAGTTACGGCTTTTGATGTTTGTGCTCTTTTTTATTCTCTAGTTTTGGTTGTATCTTGTTATTTTGTTTCTCATTGTTCGGAACTTTTTTTGTGGAAAATTTTAGAGAACAATATTATAACTCTTGGTGATTATAGTGGAAGTTTGGTCCCGTAGTTTTTTACTCTTCACACCGAAGAGTTTTCTACGTAAATTTGGTATCTCGTGTGATTGCCTTTATTTTTGTTGTATTTGTGTGGTTGATATATTTGTCTTATATTATCATTATTTTGCTTTGGTTTTTATGTTTCCTCTTGGTTCAAGTTGGAAGGAAAATTTTTGACTTGGGTATTCTTCCGATGCTACCCTGTTGAACACTTTATTAGTTCCCTGCCTTTCCCAACAATTTCTTCAAAAAATTTGGCATGCATTAGATCATGAATTTATTTGACAGGTTTTTGGTGTTGGTTTTTGGTCCTTGTCACTGAAATGAGTTTCTGCCATAACCTCATCCTCGTTGTAGTCCGCGAACTAGATTATAGTAACATCAACCTCTCACTTGGGTTTTTTATTTTACGAATACTATGTTTGTGATTAGATACGTCTGTCCATCTTGCTTATTAACATCCTCTCATATTTCAAACCCTCTCATAGAGTTCACAAAATATATGAGTAAATAGTAGGGTGATTTCCACAACAACACTGTGAAGAATCTTATAATTTATACCAAGTGCTTTGGCAAGGTTTTTGACCTTGTTGTTTTCATATGTGGACTTTTTTGTAGCTATGAGGCTATCATAATTCCTTTTGGATTCCTTAATGCACTAATCGATCTATGTTGAGACTAATGTTATCATTTGAAATTGTTTCTTGAACTTAAATTCCTTGTCTTTTCTTGATTGTAGGTATGTATCCCCAAGGTAAGACCATTTACGTTAACCTCATGAGCATCCTATAATGATGAATATTTACTATTCTTTCTTCCAATAATACAACTTATCACAAAAACATCACGTTCTTCCCATTCAGTAAATTTAGGGTTAAGGTTATCTTGTCCCTTGTAATCTTTACAAGTTTCATCTAGTACATCATTCTTGATGATAGTGGCTACTTTAATGTTTGTATAAGTTGTACAATGTGAGTTCTCTAAACTAGATAGTTGGTGGATTATAATTTGATTGGACAAATCTGTATGAGTTAGTAAGTGTTTGATGTTGAGGCCATGCTGAGCAAATCAAAATATTAGGATCATGTATAATTAGCGCTAAACTTGTGATATCATGAAGGAATTACCATAAGACAATTTAAGAATTTAAGCTATTGATGTTCTTTTTCCTCGTATTGCAGGTTACATATTTGTTTTAATATATACATCTCAATAGCCGAGAGTTCTACATGTTTATCCTATAGTTAAGGTGTAATTAGAAGTCTTCTAAATTGTAAGACTAAGGATTAGATACAAACATATATGCACTCTTACGGGTAGGATAGAGCTAGATTTAAATGATTCCTAAGTCTCTTAGGCCTACTACTGGCTTCTATCTATCACATTCTAATTATAACACAAGAAGGTATGTATTTGGGTTGTGCCTGATCTTTGTCAGGGTAAGAACACAGTGGTTTTACAAAGGAAAACACCTGGGTCATAAGTGTTATTAGTTACTTTAGGACTGCGGTATTTATTTATTTTATTTCCTGTATTCCTTTTTCAAGTTATTAAGAGGTAGTTAGCATGGTTAGCACCATGACTTTAAAGTAGGGCCATTATCTATTTCAGTTTTTTTAGATCACTTTTATGTAACTTCTTTTTCACAGAAAGAACAATTCTCTACACAAGTTTTTCTCTCTCAGTTATCTTCTTTCATTCTCCTGCTTCTTTTCTGTAGAAATCTAGACATTGTTTGCATAGTGTTATATGCGATTTATTTGCTTAAAATTAACATTTGGTATCAGAGCTTTCATCTTAAGGGATCTGTGATTGAGGTGGAGAAGACATGGATACAAAAACTAGTTTCTCACCAATCGCTCCGCCGGTCTTTGATGGAGATAACTATCAAGTTTGGGCAGTATGAATGGAGAAGTAATTGGATACTTTAGATCTAGGGGAAGCTATGGAAGAGGATTACGATATTCCAGCCCTACCAAATAATCCCACCATGGCTCAGATTAAAGCACGCAAGGAAAAGAGGACAAGGAAATCGAAGGCCAAGGCATGTCTATTTGCTACTGTATCGTCAATGGTTTTCACACGAATAATGTCTCTGGAAACTGCTAAAGAAGTATGGGATTATCTAAAGGAAGGGTATACTAGAGATGAGAGAATAAAAGGTATTCAAGTTCTAAACTTAATTAGGGAATTTGAATTGCAAAAAATGAAGGATTCTAAAATAGTGAAGGAGTATTTAGATAGACTTCTTAATATTGCAAATAAAGTGAGGCTACTTGGATCTACACTTGTTGACTCAAGAATTGTTGAGAAGATTCTGGTAACAGTTCCTGAAAGGTATGACGCAATAATTACGACATTTAAAAATACAACGAATTTGTCAAAAATTAGTTTGACGGAGTTTCCCAATTCCCTGAAAGCTCAAGAGCAAAGAAGACTCATGAGATAGGATATTACAACAGAAGGGGATCTTGTCAGTAAGCACCAGGTTGACAAATTTTTGAAGAAGAAAAAAAAATAAGCGTTGAGTGAAGAAGAAACATCAACCAACATAAAGGTAAGGGAGGAAGTACGAAAAAAAAAATTCCCCCTTGCCATCACTGTGGAAGAAAAGGCCATCCACCATTCAAGTGTTGGAGGAGACCTGATACTAAATGCAAGAAATTCAACCAACTTGGATATGAGGTAGTGATTTGAAAAGGTAAAGCCCTGCAGCAGGAGGAAAATGCTCAATTTGTTGATCAAGAAGAGGAGGATCTTCTTTTTGTTGCAACATGCTTCTTAAGTAATATCTCAACAGATTCTTGGTTAATTGATAGTGGGTATGCTAATCACATGACTCATAAAAAGACCCTATTCAAGGAGTTGAAGCCCACTAAAATTTCCAAGGTTAGGATAGGAAATGGGAACCACTATCCTATCAAAGTAATTGGAACCATAGCTATCAAAACTGACACAGGCATAAATAAAATTTTTGAAGTTCTCTATATTCCTGAGATTGATCAAAACTTGCTAAGTGTAGGACATCTAATGTAAATATGAATTAGACTTTTCTTTGAAAATGATCACTGCCAAATCAGTGACACTTCTAGAAACGAAATTTTCAGTGTGAAGATGAGATAAAAGAGTTTTTCCTTTAATCTAATAGAGAAGGAGAAACTTACTTATTCCAAGAAGGTAAATGTAATGGAAATTTGGCACAAGAGACTTGGTCACTGTCATCTACAAGCATTATTGTTACAGAAGAAGGAGAATATGAAAAGAGAACTACCGACTCTCGTTGATCATTAACCAAGTTGTCAAGCTTGTCAATTTGGTAAGCAAAATAGAAAGCCATTTCCTAAAGCATCATGGCTCGCTTCTCAAAGGTTGCAATTGATTCACACAGATGTTGTAGGACCTCAAAGAACACCGTCCTTTAATGGTAATCTTTACTATGTTATATTCATTGATGATTATACAAGATTATGCTGGATTTTTTTCATGAAATACAAATTAGATGTGTGGCTGGAATATTTTGGAAGTTCAAGAAGATGGTGGAAAATCAAAGTGGTTGCAGAATCCAATCCCTACGTTCTGATAATGGAAAAGAGTACACTTCTGAAGAATTTAACAAATTCTATGAGAAAGAGGGTATGTCTCATTAACTGACTACTCCATACACTCTACAACAAAATGGAGTTAGTGAAAGAAGAAATAGGTATATAATTGAGATGATGCAGTACATATTGCATGAAAAAGAGTTTCCAAAAAGTTTTTGGGCTGAGGCAGCTAATACAACAGTATTTCTCCAAAATTAGCTTCCCACTAAAGTGTT